>PPXN03000003.1:72120-418519 GCA_003708445.3 Grigorovia transvaalensis | reverse complement strand
GTTTATATTTGATACCAAAAGAAATGGAAAGAAAAAATGCCGTCTAGTTGCTAGAGGTGACCTACAAGGTCCAAACTCATTTGATGAAAATGCTAAGTCAAACACTGTTCATCATCAAGCTTTGATGACATGTTTTAAACTTGCATTAGACAATGAGATGTACATTGCACAATTAGATATATCTTCTGCATATTTGTATGCTGATTTAGAGGAAGAACTTTTATTCTAACTCTCCCACATATGAATCAACCAGGGAAACTAATGCTGCTTAAAAAATCACTCTATGGCCTTAAACAATCCGGTGCTAACTGGTATGACAAAATCAAGAACTTTTCTATTAGCTTCATGTAGTCTTGATGAAGCCATTGATTGGTCATGTGTATTTTTTAATAAAGATTTAACCGTCTGTCTTTTTGTCGACGATATGATAGTCTTAACTAAAAAGCTAACTTTCGTTGAGGATTTTTTATCCACACTGCAAGGTACATTTGAGACAAAGGTCTTCCATACTGAACAGCAAAAAGAAGGAAAAGGCAATTATAATATTTTAGGAATTGAAGTCTACTATGAGATGGGAATAGACATGAAATTTACAATGGCTAATTTACTATAATCTAAATTAACCAAATTAGGTGTTAGAATTTCTGAAAACAATCGGTCTCCTAGATTGCCATGTGCCCCATCTTTCAAACTACACAAACAAGATCTAATTCAAGAAGGAGTTGAATACCATAATGACGTTAAATGGTTACAAAAGATAACAGGTCTACTTTCATATGTTGCAACCAAATATAGGTTCGATTTATTATACTACGTTAATTTACTAGCACAACACACACTGTATCCAAATTCGGAAGTTAAAAAGTTTGCATGTCGCTTAGTACAGTACACTTGGGACACCAAAGATCAGTATCTAAAATGGAAATTCCATTCAGGTGAAAAAACCCATGTTGTTGCTCTCACTGATGCTTTATTTGCTAAACAAACTGACTTCAAATCGCAAATTGGTTACTTTATTTTGATAAACAATTGTGTTATTACTGGTAAATCTACTACTCCTACCTTAACCTGTGTATCTTCCACAGAAGCCGAATTTTGTGCTGTAATTGAATCATATCCCACAATGATTAGAATTAAAGGTCTAATAAAGAATTTCTCCAAAAATGATATTAAACCAACAATTACTACTGATAGTGAGAACGCCATTCTAAATATAACCAAAGGTAAAGACAAGGATTTCAGAAATGTTTTCTATGGGTCTAGAGCCAATAGACTACGTGACGAAATCAAGTCTCACAATATTACTGTGGAATACATAAATACAAAAGTAAATGCAGATGATGCACTTACTAAACCATTAACCAAAATTAAATTCAATGAATTATTGAATGAATGGATCATTTGAACGAATTTTTTCCAGATTTAGGGCTACACTAACATAGTGTAGGTGGTATGCTGGAAAGTAATATCCGTCTAGGATCCTAACGCTAATCTCAATCTATGCCAGTTACCCAGAGAAACTAAGCGACAATTTGTGGGGTAAGTGGCATAGATTGAGATTCTATACGGACATTAATCTTGTTGAAATATGTGGAAAAAAGAGGTGACATGTTCATTTTTTATAGAATCATAATTTTGGTACCCGGATGAAAAGTTAACGACCCAAATTAGAAAGAGCACACAATTACGTAGATTTTAAATCATTAAACAAATGCTTGTCAACGAATGATTCTATACATTAGGTTTTATATCATTCAATAGATTGAAATCTTTTTTAATAACAGACCGTTTTTATTTTTAGCGGCCAAGGTCACCACTTTCTGCAAATTTTCAGCATTTATCGAAGAACTTTGACATCATAGTATCGACACATCAAAAAATTTCAATACAAAATGCATTCCGTTTCTTCATCAGGGTTTACAAATACACATTCTAACTGATGCACCATCAACATAGATTGAACCAAGTATTAAAGTTGATTTTGATTTTGATTTTGACTTTACACAACGATAGTTGAAAACATGAAAGTACAGTTTTTTGCCCCCTTGTTCTTATCTTGTTCGTGAAAGATAGAAACAGTAAGCAAATATATTTGTTAGTTCAGTTCACTATCTAATGCTTGTTTTCTCAGAACAAGAAATATGCTTTTGAACGAGAAATTGCGTAAGGAGATATTACAAAAATCATTTGGTACAGTCTTCCGTAATTGATATCTTTCACCAAAAGTTACATTTTCCAATCATTGTGATTGCACATACTTTCAGAAAAGATGTAAAGAATAAGTAATCAGACTGAAAATCCGATCTCTAAATTTGCCGTTGCAAATGTAATCGTTTTGGCATGCATATTTTCTCAAAAATATTTTGAATTTAAGATACATCAACAAGTTCGGCCCAGTTTGGTTGAATTATATCTCGAATCTCAAGAAATTTGAAAGAGCCATAGTTGGACAAAGCAATTGCGCATCTTGTCTTCTTTCTCTTACCTTTTGAATGAAAGTTAATTGCACCCGAAAATGTGCTGGTTTTCTATAGGACTTATTCAGTTAAAATATCTTCTGGAGAAGTAAGCACTGTGTATTTAGTGCAGGGACTTCCGCATCGGCTCCGAGAACGTTCCGTCATCGGTTGATTGACCATTCCTTCGCAAAATGTTTGGAATTTGGAAACCTTCTTTTTGTTGCACCTTCAAACTAGTGTGGATTTGGCAACATATGGGTGCAATAGAAACCTTTGGAAGAGCTTATTTAGTACAAGCTCAGGTGTAATAGCACAATAAAGTCATGTGTCTTACTAATGAAACACGTTACTACTATTTTGTGCACGAATTTGTAAACTTTATACCGCAAAAGCGAAGACATTATGAATATAGAGATCAAACACAGTTTTCCTGTTGATCGAAATCATATTATAAACTATAAAAGGACGCCATTTTCATGTTATAATGTAATTAATACTTTATGCTTTTTTCCTACATTTTCCAATTATTTGCATAAGACAAATCACGTCATTAAAATGAGATTATTCACTATTACCATTTTCGGTTTAAGTACACTATTATCCGCTAATCATGTTTTAGGTGCAAAAGGTACATTCACTAAGACAATAACAGAAAATGGTTCCACTTTTGCTACTGTCATCACCAAGGACCCAAGTAACAATGGTGGATATGGTGAAGGGAAAATGGACAAGAACAGTAATGTACACACATTAACGAAGACTGCTACTCAAGACGGTAAGGTTATTACAACTGTTATTACTAAGACTGATGAAGCCCATTTTGATTTATCCTCAGAGCTTACTGCTTCAACTCCACCACCTGAGATGTATACAAAGACTTTTACTGTCACTGAATCTGATACCACTTATGTTTCCGCCATAACAAAAACAGCTGAAGACTATATAGAATATGAATCAGCTCATGCTAATAAAGATGTCACTACTGCGACAAATAATTTAATTACATTAACCAAACCCGCAACAGAAGATGGTAAAGCTATTACTACTGTTATTACCAAAACTAAAGAAGAACATTTTGATCTATCCGAAGAACTTACTGCTTCTACCCCACCAGCAGAAATGTACACTAAAATATTTATTGTTACTGAATCTGACACCACCTATGCTTCAACAATCACCAAGACTGCTGAAGATTATCTAGAATACGAATCAGCAAAATCTGTTGAATCTGTTTCATCTAAATCTGCCTCCGCTAAATCTAAAGGTGGTGCTGCCAAACAAAAAGTCGCATGTGGTTTCACTGGCGGTGTTGCAATTGCCATCGCTGCTTTATTATTATAAGAGGCCATTTGGTGATATTTCAGCCTTTTTGTACAATTGTTTGCACCTTCTTAGTAATATAGGGAGTATTTAAGAAATAAAGATATGTAGATATATAACATGATATTAACTAATTAAACTAGTACTCCACTATCTTTCATTATTGAAGTAGTCATTATTACCTAATCTCGACAATATAGGCACCAGAATATTTCGGAAAAACAAAGGATAAACAACATTTTCCATTGCCAATGTTTTTTGTTCCCAAACACTAAAGAGTGCATAATAATATAATAGTACTTCCAAATAAAGGAATTGATAAACGAAAATTAAATGTCTTTAAGAATGTGTAGTATATGAATTTTGATATATATAAGTTCTACTTTCAGAACTATTTTTGTTTTCTATGCAAAAATGAAAGCAGCAGAGCTTTTAATGTGAATGATGAAATGAGCTTAAGCTAACTTGGCAACCGATTCAACAAAGAAGCCATTTGTGATTTTCAGTGACTAGCACTATATATGGATGACACCTCAAAATTTCCTTAAACCTAAGGAAGTGTATGTTGTAGTATCCAGCCCTTCTTCTGGAAAGCTAGAAATTGAAATGTCATCAGCATTGCAATCGTTATACTGGGGAGATTCAATATCTTCTGCTAGTGAAGACGTTATAACATAATCAGTAGTAGTTGGGATCTTTTTCGCATAGTTCTTCTCTTTTGAAGGCACTGTAAGGTTGGATGTTTTACGAATGTTTATTGTTTTTAAGATATCGCCAAAAAATCCTTTCTTGAAAGAGTTCATTGTATTTAGTGTTAGTTAGGTCCGGAATTGTGGAGTTCAATGATACTTAGGGGATTTGAATTGAAAGTCAAGAAAGGTCTAAATGATAGATATTATATACAATCTCCACACTTCTGCTAATAAAACAAATTTGTTTACAAAGTGTTGAATAGCTGACCAACGGAACCAAAGATGGAGGCACTAAACACCCAAGATAGCGTATTTGTCATCCTCCATTGGGATTTCTCTGCGCAATTTCTGTTAAAATCTTTTTATGACAATAAAGCGGAGATTCTAGTAGTAAGAATTTTTTATATTTTTTCCTAACTCGTGAAAGTGACAAAAATTTGTTCTTTTTAGAACGTGAAGGAATATATTTTTTCCGAAAAGCTCATTCATTTACTAAGAGTAATTCGCCGTGTTGCGATTTTTTTCCGAATATGTTGGATAACCACTGGTTATTAACCAGTCAATATTATCCAGGTATCACTGGTAAAATTGTGGTTACAGTTGTACTAAAGGTACTTTAGATTCCGAAAAAATGGCTGCCTGCAAACCATCTTCTTGAAGTTTATCTTCGAAATCACAGGTAATTTTTGTGTAACCAAGTTCGTCGTACATATTCATACATGTAAGAATTCTGAATATTTGTATATTGAAAACTAATTGTTGGAACAAGCGTATTCTGGAAACATGCAATTTTATCAAGCCATTAGCGAAGCCTATGGTTTTTTTACATATCTTCGAAGCATAGATTCTTTTTATGCTTCACTGTTGTAGAAAGAGTCTATTCTTCACAAAGAACTGCGAAACTTTAAAATATTGAATTTTGTTCTTAGTTAAATAGGATTTCAAAATATATAGCGAAGAATAGCTGAATGAAATAATCGATCATTAAATGTGGGACTTTAAAAAGAATATATAAGAGTTTATAGAAGGGATCTAAATGGCAGGGATTCGTGTTTTCTAACACTTTTTCGAAAAAAATTCATCTTGTAATAGCGTTACTATTTGTAGGAGCATAAATTAAAACTACCAGCTATGCAATAAGCTAAGTGAATATTGCTAATATTTATTTGGTTGTACGATGTCTTATGACTGGAATATCAAACATTGAATCGTGTAATTTTGTATTTGATTGAATTGGATAAGTAAAAGCCAAAGTGAATGTTAAGAAAGTGATCAAAGTAGTCTTAAATTGCATTCTCTATGTGTTTTATGTGAATATTTCAGCTGGTTTACTTTCCTTTGATTGGAGATAGTTTTCTTTGAAAATCTGGATGTCTAATAAATTTTGGCTGTTTTAAAATGCTAGTTTTGAAAATTCATTGATAATGGAAAGGACTAAACCTTCCAAATTATTCATCATTATATATGAGTTTTCCTACATATTTCAAGCTTATCATGAAAAATACGTAATGACCAAAAAAAGAGTAGACGAAGTTTAAATAAATGCCCAAGATAAAAAGATAAATCTTTAAAACTTTATCTCCATTTAACAATAGAGTTTTCCAGTTTTTAATTTTTTTTGCCTGCTAAACCGTCAGTTGTAGAAAAACATGGGGAAAAAATGGAAATTTTTAACATAATATCGGCAACAAGGTCAATTCTTTAATAAGACATGATAAATGTACCACATATCGAACCATAAATTGAGATGCTGCAAAGTTCAAAGGATTAATGTGAAAGCGGTGAAACAAGGTTGATGCCACGGTTGATAATTTCTATAACGATAAACTGTTTCTTGCTATTTCTCTCATAATCCATTGTTGTTTTTTTGTATAATTCAATTTTTTGAAAGTCGAAGGAAGTCTTTAAGTACTATCTTTTAAGAAGAGATTTCCAAGGAATCTTAAGAATTAATACATGCATTTGTATGCTTAGAATCCTTCCGTGTAGAAATTTGGATTTTTCCGTTTTTAGAGTTCAATTTAATCGAAGAATGGCATTAGTACGTAGTTTCGAATACGAAAAAAAGCAGAATTTCGAAATTCTATTATAGCTCTCAATGATTTTGAAGTTTTACATTGCAAGAATTTCATTTCGAAAAAGCTCCAACTTCTTTACTCTGTTTTTTTGTTCTTGCTTCCATAACAAGGATCTCAACTTGAGACTCTCAAACTATTTCGTCATTGGCATGTTCGATTCTTCTTTAATTTACTGAGAGCTTGCATAAAGTATAATTTACATGTATTATTTTCAAAAAATGAATGCCTAGTCTAACGTTCTTTTATTTACGTGCTCGAGAAAACAGACCATCCTTTCTGTTTCTCTTCTTGTTCATGGGAATTGATTTTTTTGTTTATTATTGGCTATTCTCTGTAAGAATGTAGTACAAGCTTTTGACAGACTTTAGCTTACTATCTGCATTTTTGAAGTATTGCAATAATATATGCGAATGTAAGTGCCACCTAAAACGTTTGTCTTAAAGCATTGATACCGAATAACAGCATTCTTTTCAAGATTTGAAGAATAAGTTAGCTATATCTGAAGGAAAGCAGACTTGTTGCGTAATGGAATACTAGTCGCAAAGCAACTTTAGTTTGGAGAAAAAGGTAAGGAAGTTTAATTGTCTAAAGTTCTTGGTGCTAATTATGATGTGAAATTACAAGGACTTGAGCTATGATAAAGAGTACACTAAAAAACAGGCCGGTGCCAAAAGTGACTGCAACTGTGAATTCAATATTTTGTTATTGAAAATATAAACAAAGACGAAAACTATCTAACACTCAGAATACAATTTGTACTTCACACTCTTCCAAAAGCTCTTTAGCGTCTCCGATTGCACAATATGTTCATAATGGAAAAGCAATCTTGAAGTTTTAATGGCTATTTCAAATTGTTTCCAAACTATGAGTGAGCACGACACCTTTTTGATCCTCAAATCAGAAACACCAAAATTAGTTTGTTTGATTGTATCGGACATGAAACCATCTAATTTTCAAACGTTCAGAAGCTCTTTAACGTTGTACTTTTTTTTCGGGATAGTAAAAAGGCATATGAAAAGATTTAGTGAGATACAAATTACTATAAAGAACTCTTGATTACTACAACGATGTGCATATATAAATAAAGAAATTAGTCATCCTAAAAGATATAATAAAAACTTTATCATATTATGGAGTTGTTTTATCCTAAAAATAATTTTCGAATATTCCAATGTGTTATAATTACTTTGAGATAAAGTTTGTCCATCATCACCTTAAGATAATCATACCCAGCCATTCCAAGTCACTAGACCAATGCCTACACAATGTTAAGAACAAGTGTAATCTCCTAATTACATAGATAGCATTTGCTATCTATTCAACATCATACTACTAAGTGTTATCAATCTGGTATTTGCAGAACAAAGATTGATTATCGTCGAATTAGTGCAATTTTGCGGCTTTGGAAGATCTGAGATATCGGACCATCTTCTTACTCTTTTAGGAATTTTGTCCGAATTAAAAAATAGAAATTGCGGTTTTTGAAGCTCGAAAAAAGATAGCATACTTTTCATCTCGAAAAATTTTAGTAATCTATTTTGCTATGATATAAGAACATACTTTTTCATAGTAGCTTTAGAATTTGGGCACTTAAAATCTAAAAACTAATCTATTCAATAAAGCCAAAAAATGTCTTACCCAGAAAAATTTACCGGTATTGCTGTATTAGACCAAAAAGAATGGAAATCGCCAAAAAAGATTTCATTCGATCCAAAACCATTCTTAGATAATGATATCGATATTCAAATTGAAGCCTGTGGTGTCTGTGGTTCTGACGTTCATTGTGCTAATGGAAACTGGGGTGATGTGCCAACTCCAATCGTTGTCGGTCACGAAGTTATTGGTAAAGTTGTCAAAATTGGTTCCAAATGTACTACTGGTTTAAAATTAGGTGATCGTGTAGGTGTTGGTGCCCAGGTCTTCTCCTGTTTAGAATGTGAACGTTGTAAAAGTGATAATGAACCTTACTGTAAGAGGTTTGTCACTACTTATGGTCAAAACTATGAAGATGGCTACAACTCTAAAGGTGGTTATGCGTCTCATATTAGAGTCCACGAACATTTTGTAGTTCCAATTCCAGAAAATATCCCAACGGAATTAGCTGCTCCATTATTATGTGGTGGTTTAACTGTCTTCTCTCCTTTGGTCAGAAACGGTTGTGGTCCAGGTAAGAAAGTAGGTATTATGGGTATCGGTGGTATCGGACACATGGGTGTCATCTTTGCCAAAGCCTTAGGTGCAGAAGTGTATGCTATTTCTAGAACATCTGCTAAGAAGGAAGACGCTTTGAAATTAGGTGCTGATCATTTCATTGCCACTAAGGAAGAAGGAGACTGGTCTGAAAAATACTACAGTACTTTAGATACATTAGTCATTTGTGCAGGTTCATTAACTGATATTGACTTCAGTAAGATTCCAAATATCATGAGAGTTGGTGGTAGAATTGCTTCAATTTCTATTCCAGACAAATCTCAAGAATTAAACTTGAAACCATTTAGTTTAATTGGTGTCTCTATCGGTAACAGTATGTTAGGTTCAATTAAAGAAGTCAAACAATTGTTACAATTAGTGTCTGAAAAGAACCTTAAAATTTGGGTTGAAACTATTCCAATAAGTGAAAAAGGTGTCCACGAAGCATTTGACAGAATGGACAAAGGTGATGTTCGTTACAGATTCACCTTAGTTGATTACGACAAGGAATTTGGTTACTAAGTGCATTTTACTGGTTTCTGCTAATCACAAGAAGAAATAAGTTCCAGTATTTGAGGCTATATAGAATCATTGATCTTGAATTAATTGTTCCACTAATACAGACTTTATGAGCATATTCAAGCATATTCAAGCATATATCACATTATTTATTTTATATAGCAACAAAATACTTTTTGAAATGCATAGCTGTACTGTATTAAATTAGCTAGACCCTTTTTTATCATATATATGACAGATTTTCAGGTAGTTATACTAATGCTTGAATGTATTTTTCAGTATGGGAAGAAAGATACGAAATAATCCAAAGCCTATCGATAACTTGAAATATCAGATCAAGATAAAAGAGCTACTTTGTTTCGACTTGAGTACAAAGTTATCTAGGAGACCAGATGGAGGGGCTTTGAAGTTCAAAGTGTGAACTACATACACTATAACTTTTTGCAACCTTTCTCGAAGGGCTGACCAATTTGAATATAAGACAAATTGTCCCGGACAATTTAGAAATACTTTTTGGAACATCGCCTGAAATCGGACAACAAACAAAAAAAAACGGAGGAACCGCCGCTAAAAATACGGCATCAATGACGTAATTGTTCCTCCAGGAAAAGTACTAAGAGCATGGTTCGAGTGCTTCAATTTGATTGGGCACAATTTATCCGTAACTATATCCTTATTAAGATAAACTATGCCTTGTAAATACGCACTATAATTGCTTTTTTGTTTGCTTTCTTTATAATTGATGCATAATTAGAAAAAGAACTATTCTACATAGAGAAAAGGGCACTTGACAAATTTTAACGTTTGTTTTTTAGCAACTACGTATGTACTTGGCAAGATCCTTAAGTCTTTTATTATGAGCCAAAAGTATTTGCAGAAAAATCAGAGATTATCGAAGTATATAAAAAGATATAAAAGGCTAAAAATATGATTCTCGAGAATAGAATGACCTGTCTTATGAAATACTACTATCAAGCCGTAAGTTACTAGACTTAGAGACTTGTTGCAAACAAATTTCAAATCTTAAGTCAAATTCTCAGATATCTAAATTGCACAAGGTGTTTTTTTATCCAGAAAATTTTACAGGAATTGCTGCTCTAATTGGAAAGATGTTAAAACGATAACTTTCGATCCTAGACCATTCTTAGATAATGATATTGACATTCAAATTGAAGCTTTTGATATTTGTGGTTCTAACATTCATAGTGCAAACCGTGATTGGGGTGACGTTCCAGCGCCAGTAGTTGTCGGTCACGAAGTTATTGGGTAAAGTTGTTAAAATTGGTTCCAAATGTACTATTGGTTTAAAACTAGGTCGTGTAGGTGTTGGTGCCCAAGTTTTTTCCTGTTTAGAATGTTGAAGATGCCAACAACTCTAAAGGTGGTTATGCATCTCATATTAGAGTTCACGAACATTTTGTAGTTCCATGAGAGTTGGTGGTAGAATTGCTTCGATTTCTATTCCAGACAAATCTCAAGAATTAAACTTGAAACCAGTTAGTTTAATTGGCGTTTCTATCGGTAACAGTTTATTAGGCTCCATCAAAGAAGTTAAACAATTATTTCAATTGGTATCTGAGAATAACCTTAAAATTTGGGTGGAAACTGTTCCAATAAGTGAGCAAGGTGTTTAGGAAGTCTTTGACAGAATGGCAAAAGGTGATGTTCGTTACAGCTTTACCTTAGTTGATTATGACGAGGAATTCGACCATTGAGTCTGTTATCCATATTAAAAAGAAAACAATATCCATTCAATAATACGATTTCATTCACTCATATATTTATTCATCACGACTCTCAACATATTCAAGATTTGGTTATCAATGTTTTTTCAACGACTTAGCTTTGCATTTTCAAATTAAGAGTTTAGAAATACACTAAATTTAGGTTTGACATTATATTATGTAGTTTAATATAAGAAACCCCGTAACTAATTATATATCTTATCTAATATGGCATGATAGCACACATTATTAGAATATATTTGATTATCTGTAATGTTTGCAACAAAAGCTAAAATGAATTCTAATATAAGGAAAAAATCAAAATCTCCAAGAAAACATAAAAAAACAATTTTTGGTGAGATTATTTAGCATTCAAATATACAAAAGCAATCTTTTGAAACCGATGATGGAGACATTGTCATTCTCCCCGAAAGGTCTACTTATAAAATGACTCATTTAACTTTGTTAAATATGCTTATATAGTAATAGTGACAGATCGGAAAATTTTGGCTTCCTTTAAATCAGAAAACATTAACGAATAACTACTGTTTTGAAAATCAAGAACAAAAAGAGCTGTATGAACGATTGAATGTCAGAAAGACAAAAGAAAAATAATGACCTAAATAGAAGAGTTAATATCGACTTCAGAATTACAAGTTCTATTTTTGAGGCTATTTTCATTTGATGATGGGAGATTTGATTTTAAACTGTCACAACACGCATTATTGGATGAAGAAATTTCATTATAATTGTTATTACTACTGTCAGTAACATGCTCGTCATCCATTCGAATATTATTATTAGCGAGAAAAATATTTGAGATGTTTTGGTTGTCACGATGATTGGGGTTATTTTCTAAATCATCGATACTATGAGTCTCAGCGTCAGCATCTGAACCTTTGCTGCTTGCAGGACATAAATTTTCAATTAATAAGTTCTTAATGGTAAATTTTTGTGCCACTGGTGGATCCAAAATTTCAATTTCTTCCCTAGTGAAAATTTTTGGGAAGATAAATACCAATAAAACAGTCAATAGAAGAATTAGGGGAAATCCAATTGCCGCAATAGTGTTAGATATTGCAAATTCACCAACAAATCCGAGTAAAGCTAATGCTATATAAATCCAAAATGATTTCGTTGACACTTTACTTAATCTGTAACCTTTCAAAGCATTATTATTATCATCATCAACAGTGTTTTTCATAGAATCTTCATTCTCACTGTTATCTGTTGATTCTTGATCTTTCCTATTTTCCAACTCAATTGCTTCCAATGATTGAAAATTCTTAACTCTTGGATCAATAAAGAACCAAGTTATTTTAAGTATAATTTCGTTATTAACCAAGTTATGAATACCCATTATAAAGAATAAACCTGATAAAACTGGCTGAGGAATTTGATTTAAACAAATTAAGAAAGGTCTAGACATCATAACCAGCATTAATAAACCTTGCACAGTATTGGTAAATCTTTGCTCTACACATCTAACGACGTTATTATTATGATCTAACACTAATAATGATTCTGTATGCATTGGTGCTTGTGGAATTAATCCATTTGGTGGTGGTATCCCCAATACACCTGCAATACAAGTTGTTACACCTAGTAAAGCAAAATCATAATGGAAGGAAGATGGTTTAGTTAATTTATATTGAGATTTTTGTGCAATTAAAGATGAAACACTATGATCAAAATAGAAAAGGATAGTTAAAATTATACCGAATGGTAATGCGATAAAGATGTCACGAGTAGCAATGGTACTATAAGCTAACCAAGTTGAATTATTTCTATCTACATGTGAAGTTGGATGGAATGCTTTTGTTATTGGTAAAGTTTGAAAATGAACGTCATTTAATTTACCACCAAAATGAACGAATGCAGACCAAAATAAAACTGACAAAGCAGTGGAATAATCTGATATAAATTTTCTTAATCTATGTGATAAAAAATGGGTCTTGTAAAAATTCTTGAAGAAGAGACCGAAAACTGTCATCACTAAAGCTACCATGATACTGGCAAATCCTCTTGTTAAATTTGATTGTTCTAAAAGTTGAGGGTTTAAAGTGTTGTTGCTGGTATTAGTATCTGCAATTGTATCAAACTGTCTTAATAAGATTTGAATACCTTTCTGAATGTAAATAATAGCATTAAACAGCCCGAAAATATCACAAGGGAAAGTAGTAACGAATTGTAAAAGAGCTACTGCGTTAGTAATGGATAATAATAAATGGAAAATTAAAGACCAAAAATCTATCCAAAACATGAATGCAAAATAGTTTGTCTCTAATGGTTTTATAATTTCATAAACTGTATAATGGAAGATTGATATCGGACCAGTAACACCCACGATACATAATGGTTGACCTGCCAATAATCCAAACACAATACCACCCATGGCACTACTTAGTAAGATTTCGTTAACACCATAAGAGTTATTTGTTCTATCAAACATATCTTGAGCGAATGCAATGGCAGGTAATAAATTATTGAAGAAAGTTTCGATTAAGGATGGTATTACTCTATAATCCCAAGAATCTTTCCAATCTTGAATATAGTATGGTAAACGGTCCTTTAAGTCCAGATAGATACCTTTACCCAATACAGGCCATCTTCTCTTTCTCTTGTGGGTAGCGTTATTGTTCTTGAAAGTTTCTGTATTTGAATTTACAGATATTCGATCTATGTTGTTGGTATTGTTTAAGCTATTCTCATAATGATTATTATTATTATTATTAGTACTAGCTGAGTTATTTGAAATTGAATTCCGCAAAGAATTATGTATAGTAAAATTGAGTTTATCTGTTATTTTCATGAATGTGGTTATTATGCTATGTGAGTATATGCTGACTGGGTATGGAACCAAAAAGAAAGGAATGGTATCAAATACAAAGATAGGAAACTAATCCAAAAGAATGAAGTAATCTATAGGGTTGGTAGGGTTGATTACAATGCCCTGAGGGGTGTTTCCAATGTGGTTGAGTGCCGAGATTTAAGGGAACGTGGAAGGGAAAGTTACCGCTTCTGGTATAACGAAGAATAGAAATGCATTTTGTTATTGTGTAAAAAATCTTTAAAGAAATCGGATTACGAATAGTGCCGTCCGATGATGCGGTCATCGTGACCGCCCCGCTGGCCGTAAACGGCAGGAGTTGCCTTCAAGGGAAAGATTTGTCCGCGAAGGGGAACTGCTGTCTGAAAACAGAAATGCCGCCGGGGATTGAGCCATATAATCTCCGGATTACTCAAATTGATTACTAATGGTAATATGGCATTACGTAATATGATGACTCCGAGGTTTCCTGATGATCTGTAGGAATGATAATATTGATATCAGGTACATAAATATGAAGATCGTAGAACAAACACTCATCGATTAGAGTTATGTATAAGATAATATTAGAATATATTATATATATATATATATGGATATATATTTCTTTTCTTTCAACAAAGAATACTCTTTGCATAATTGCATAATTGCATCATTGTATTTACTTCCTCTTTAATTCCATGTTATCCAATTTCTCTTTCTCCATTACTTCCTTTTCAGCTTCTAAAATATAAGGTAACAAATAATTTGAATCATCATTGGCTCTAACCCATTCATTACGTGGTAATAAATGGTGTGATAATTCTTGTTGATGTGCTCTAATTATTCTATAATTTCTAGCATATTTTTCATCATTAGGTAATCTTCGTAATGCTGTTTGCACGACTTGATTTTCTTCTTCAATAATATCATTAAATCTTAGTCCAAGTTTACGATAACCGGCTAAATCATTGAATTTATTTGATATTGGTTTCAATATTTTAGATAACATGGGCGATCTCAGAATAAAATCCGTTATCTTTACAATAGAAGTAAAACTTTGAGGCATTTTGCAAAATAGTTTATTAATATGGTCACAGTATTGTATTATTATTATTATTATTATTATTATTATTATTATTATTATTATTCTCTACTATAGACGTACTCTACCCTTTCTCTTAGTCTTTGTTTGTTTCTGTTTGTTGAAAAAGTGGTTCTTTTGGTAGGGGTTGCAAAGAGTTTTTCTAATTTTTTCAAACTTGTGTTTTTTTTCGTACGGGAAGAAATTGTTGCTTATTGGTGGATTTATCTCTTGGTTGTTTTTCTCGCACGTGTACTGCACTTAGTTTGTTGTGCAATCCTTTAATCTTGATTGAATATAATTTGTGTTTTTTTGTTTTTCTTCTTGTTTCAAGTAGAAATCTATAAGTTCTTGTTCGTTACACATTTATACATAGCTATACATATATGCTTTTTACTATTTAACTGCTAAATCTAGTAATTATATTCACCTGGTCTTTGACCTGAAGTGTTGGGGAACCCACAGTGGTAAAGTGCTTGATCGATCAAATCTGGTAGTTCAACGATCTTATTCATTAATTCTTCATCTTTCACTAATACAAGACCAACATAACCAAGAGCATTCAATGATAAATCAATAGTTTCAGCTGGTTCTTCATCAGGTTCTTCATTATTTTCTTCCTTCTTCGATTCTTCTTGCTTTGGTTCTTCCTTTTTTGGTTCTTCCTTCTTTGATTCATCATCATTAATTTCTTCAATTTTATCCTTTTCTGATTTGGCCATTTCAGCTTCCACCTTAGCCTTCTGTTCAGCAATCTTTTGTGCTTCTAATTCTTGTTCTTTCTTTAAATTAATATAACCTTGCAATGAATTAGCATTAGAACGTGGTACTAAACAAATCCAATTCTTAGTTAATAATACATTATAACTAGTTTTCCTATTTGGTTTTTCATTTAACCAATCTTGGAAAAATGTTAAAGTTCTTTGTAAAAGAGACACAAAACACATGGCTAATAGATCTTCACTAACTTTAGTGGGGTCTTCTGGTAATGGTAATACAAAATGAGCAAATGCAACTTTATTATCTTGTAATGGTTCATCTTGAATATTGGGCAAGAAATGTTCTTTACCATTACATAACTTATCTTGGAAAGTGATAAAATTTTGTGGTAATTTAATAATTTGTAAATGTTTATGATCTTGTGATGAGCCAGATTCTGGACCACAGTTATAAAACATAAGATGTCTAGTATTTTCATCTTCATCATCCAAATCACAGATTAATTTATAAGCAGTTTGTAATTCATTTGGTGTTAAGATAGAATCTTGTTTAACAAATTTTTTAGTAGCTAAGATTAAATGGTCCTCTACCACTGGATATTTATTCAAAAGTAGTTGTAATTTACCATCACCATTGATATCAGAATTGACAACCATAGAATCTTCTGGTGATTCAAATGGATCGACATCTTTATTTGAATCCTTATCTTTAGCCATTAAAGATTTGGCTAAGGAAACATAATAAGGCATACCACTACATTTATCCTTTAATTTTTTAGAAGTGGTTTCAGTGAATTTAACAGAGCCATCTTTAACAGCATTGCTGTATTTGGAATGTACCAATTCAACGAAATCTTGGTTAACCATTGTATCCTGCAATTGACTAAATACTGGTTTCTATATAGTTTACAATAGTTAAAGAAAACAAAAATTGAAATCGAAAAATACAAAAATAAATTTTCGAGTTTCTTCATCTTCGGGAGGGTAACGATAAGTTATAACTGAGTTTAATTTAAACTTTTCATGGTAGTGTTTTATACTAGAGAACCCATAGTGTTGCAATTCCCTTTCTAGTTGTGAATCGCATGGGAATAACTGGTTGGTTTCTTCCAGAACACTTGAATTTTCTTATACTTTAGACTATGTTGGTTCCGGATTTGAAGGACCTTGATGAGATTGCTTAGATTTTGTTAGCGGTAACACTGAATGTCATATGGATTAGACGGATGGTCCTATTTCCGCCTCCGCTTCCATGGTTGCTTCCGCTTTTTCCGAAGAGTTCTGTCGTTCTCCACGAATACTCTGTGGTAAAATGAATTGGTTCACGAGAGTTTCTGTGTCCGTACGGTGTTTTCTGTACACTATGCCAGCCACATGACCACACACGTGACACAACCAAAATGTAGACGTTAGTCGCGTGCCTTTCTGCCTGCTCGTTAAAATAAGCAACAAACTAGAAATGTTGAGAGATCAATACTAGTTAAGTCATCTGATTAACCCCATTGGATGCACAATTCAGTTTAATTTCCTCGTTCCAAGTGGTATGACAGAATATACAACAGACAATATCAAGTTCACATTTGCAAATATTTCCAAATTATTCATAATTTCAATAGATATTGGCGGAACATTAGCAAAAGTAGTATATTCTCCATTAAAAAGTAATCTTTTACAATTCAAAACTTTTGAAACTGATAAGATCGATGAATTGATTAATTTCATTCATCATTTGATTGAATTTGAAAATAATAATAATTGGCAAAATTTACAAATAATTGCAACTGGTGGTGGTGCATTTAAATTCTATGACTCATTAATGAATGAATTTGTCAATTCTACTAGTAATAATACCACTAATGAAAATGTTTGTTCAAATAAAATTTTACAATTCGATGAAATGGAATGTCTCATTAAAGGGTTAAATTTCTGTTTAAATATTAATGAAAATGAAATTTTCACTTATAATGATTCAAATGGTATAAATTATGTTAATATACATAATAACTTAGAGACAAATTCAATACATTCAAAAATTGATTCACAGTCAGATATTTCCAATGATAGTAATTACCCAATATATCCTTATATGTTAGTCAATATTGGTTCTGGTGTATCCATCTTAAAAGTTACCGCAGAAAACACTTTCACTAGAATTGGTGGTTCATCATTAGGTGGTGGTACTTTATGGGGGTTACTTTCATTAATTACTGGTGCGAAAACTTATGATGAAATGTTAACTTGGGCCCAATCAGGTGATAACACAACTGTGGATATGTTAGTAGGAGATATTTACGGTACAGATTATAACAAGATTGGGTTGAAATCTTCATCTATCGCATCATCGTTTGGTAAAGTTTTTCAAAATAGTAAAGATGTTGATACAAATACACAAAATAATAGGAATATAGTAACTTGTAGTAATGATATTAAGGCAAGAAATAAAAAATTTAAAAATCAAGATATTAGTAAAAGTTTACTATATGCTATATCAAATAATATTGGTCAAATTGCCTATTTGCAAGCAAAGATACACAAAGTTAAGAATATTTATTTTGGTGGATCTTATATTAGAGGTCATTTAACCACGATGAATACTTTAAGTTATGCCATAAATTTTTGGTCTGATGGTGAAAAGCAAGCTTTTTTTTTAAAACATGAAGGTTACCTTGGTGCAATTGGTGCATTTTTAAAATTTCTTCTTATTTCAAATGGACCAAGTGAAGATATTTAGGTTTCATCTGGATTAATTATAAATTCCTTGCTATTTAATGTAATAAAATTCAACTTTTTCCCTTTTTGTAAATACATGTAGATGATAGAGCCTAGAAAAATAGAAAAATTTATAGATTTATTTATCATATATTTCAGTAAAAGATATCCTTATTGTATAAGGTCAATGTGAAAAATATAAAAACTTTGCTATCCCAAAACACTAAACAAGCTTCAAGTATTACTCAACTGTTTGTTTTTAATAATATTGATAATATTGAATATATTTGGATGCTTATAGTATTTTTCCTTCAAAAAATTTTCAAACTCACTATGTCTTTTTACCTTATCGGTAAATATTTCCACTTTTGCAAACTTGTTGTCATTTGTTAAATATATGACATTTTCAAATTGATCGCCAATTGAAAATTTGATCTGTTTATTATTGTAGTCAAATTTTAAATGCTCAATCTTATCATGGAAATTGGTTAATATTGGGTTCTTATAAATTGTAATTAATTTTTGTAAAGTTTCATTTTCAATTTGAGCTTGCTCCTTTACATTCGTTCCATCTGTATCATTAATATAATTTTTAATCGGTATAGAATTTAATTTTTTTTCAAAGAAGAGCCTTTCTTTTGTTAATTTTTCAATCTCATCATGCTCTAACTTAACTTGTTTTAAGTTTTCGAATTCAATTTCATCATTATCTCTTTCGTTATCTTTGTCAACAGCATCTAACTCTTGTAACGTTTCCAATTCTTTCAATAATTCTAAACATTCATCTATGTCATTGGTCACGCCAAGACCCTTTTCCTTTATGTCCTTCTCTAATTTAGCAATCTTTGAACTTTCATTACTTATTTCTTGTTTAATTTGATTCAATTGATTAAATTTATCATCAATTTGATCCTCCTTCAATATTTTCAATTGATTATCTAAATTTCTATACTCTGGATCTTTAATCGATTCAATTTTCAAATATTTATTTGTCGTTATAGTGAATCTTAGGAAATGATCAATAGATTCCTGTTCTAAGTATAAGATGATTAATGAATTCAACAGTTGGTTAAATTCGTCCATCTTACTAGGTATACATTCATAATCAACAAATAATTTTCCTCTATGGGTGTCTTTAGTAGATTTGTTACTTGTATCGGGTACCACATCAATCAATCCAGCATCATGTTGATTATCATTAATCTCTTGTGTTATCTCGTTTAAGATATTGTTGATCTCTGTTTCACTGGTATGCAAGAAGTTATCAGTCAAGCGGACCAGTTTATCTTTCAAAGGCAGTATCTGCTGTTTATACGTGGAGGCAGACATGGGTTTACCGATTTTCTTTTGTTGACGTTTTCGTGTTGTAGATAATTTATTCTTATGGCCTTTTGTTTTACGTAGTTATTTACAATAATGTATGTACACAGACAAGAGTTCGACTACTTCGCAGGAAAGCCACGGCTGGATGTCTGTAGGGACAGTTTAGCTAGACAAGGCCTTCTCGAGCAAGAGAAACAGATTACGCTAATCGGCAGGCTTCTCCACGTGGAGATGCCGCAAAGAGACACAGATGTTTACAGCAGTAGCACGAGAACCCCATCCAGTAGTCCTCACCCTGCAGATCCAACACCAAAACACCAAAAACAAACCGTTCCAAAACCTAAAAACTTTTTTCATCCTCATCGCGAAAAAAAAAATTGAAGTTTTTTTTTCAAATTTCAACTATCAATTTTCGAGATGAGTTAGCCACTTTTGGTTAAACTGTAAAGACCACAATGCGGAACCTTCCAGGTGGGTCTGACTCAGTAAGGGACAGCAGAGAGTGCTCTGCTTACTCACTACGTCTGACCGCCACAGCTGGAACGCTTGTGGGCTCGCGATTGCATAACTTAAATTTACTAAATGTGTCCACGAACTCATACTTCTCAATCTATTCATCCTTGCAGGTGGTGTGGATAGTAGTGTGAATCAAGTCGAACAACATGTACGGATATATTCCGTACCTTACATTTGGTGAATGTGTCTCTATGCAAAGATGAAAAATAACTAACAAATTATTCTCTCCTTGAAGAATTGATTTTTTGTTAAAGTGTTGATTAATAAGATTTTTGTCATATTTTAATATATTGAATGATGAAATGGTTTATGAATGATCATTTCACTAATTCATTCTTCCTACACATTAAAAGTCAAAATTTCGTTTTGCAAAAAACGTCTGTAATTCGAATCTCTAACTAATTGTCGGTTCTATTTGTCTTTAGTTTTTAAAGATTTGAATCATTGGATTAGTTATTGATTCGAATTTGTATATTAATCAACACACATTTCCTATACTTTTCTTAGTAACTGTTTATATGATGATCTACATAAATATCTTTCTATTCATTATTAAAATCCTTTTTCTGTCTTTCTCTAAAATCACCACCACCCTTTTGCCATAACCATAGTGCATCAATGGCATATGTTCTTACTGATAAATTCTTGGTAAATTTTTCATCTGATGCTAATTGGAGTGACTCAATTATCTTTTCTGTCTTTATTAAATCCCAAAACATTGCATAAATATTATTCATAACATTTGAAACGTTACCATCCTTTTCATAAGTTTCATAGTCAATCTCTGGTACTAACTGATAATAACTCTGTTTACCTAATTTATAAAGAATTCTACCTAATATTTGAATCGATATACAACGTTGTGATGCAAATGTTGATAGACTCAATCTATGTAATTCAACTATTGTATATCCTGCCAATTCAGGATTTTCTGAATGATGATGTAATGCAGTCCTTGTAGTATTAGTTATTTCTCTATTGGGTGGTACAAGATTACCATTAAAATCAAATCTAATTTGTGAAACATCGTCAATTACCAAACTTTCTGATTCATCATCATTATCCTCATTATGTATTTGTTGCATCCATTTCAATTTATCAATATCTTTAGGTAAATCAGGGAAATATTTGGCATGTAATTTATTATCAAAATTTGGATCATTTATATCTAATTTAGCAATATCAATATTATCATCATCATCCGGAGACTCCTCATTTAATCTTCTCTTCATAAAATGTATATCACTTAATAAATTTTCATTTGTCATATGATCAACACTTTGAGCCATTTGATAATCTAAGGGTGCAGTATCATCATCATCAATATTCTCTTTAATTTCATAAACAGTTTTTCCTTCATCATCCTTAGTTTCATTTCCCTTTATTTCAACAGTATCGTTGAATTTAACATGTTTAAAAGCTGTATCATCAGTAATATGTTTATTTAATTCATTATCCTTGCTACCTATTTTATCATTTAAAGCTAAGTTTACTTGATTATCATCTAATGATGGTAAATTCTGTAAAGATGGATTCAATCCACCAATCCAAGTACCAGAAGCACCTTCAATTTCTGGGAATAATGGTGTTTCATTGTCATTAAATAATCTTTTATTAATATTATTTAATAATTTATTAAGTAATTTGGGATTCAAATTTTCAAGTAATTCTCTTTGTTCTTGAATAATTTGTTCATCTGTCATATTATTTAATCTTGTTAAATTTTCTTGATTAATTGATTGAGCTTCTGTCAATTCATCCTCTTTTTTTACAGATTTAGGATTTGGTCTTGACTTAGGTGGAATACCATTATCTTTGCCTAATTTAGTGTTTTTCTCCTTTAATCTTTGTTTCCAAGATGAAATTTTTTTAGGTTTATATAACTCTGGGAATCCAGTATTATTTGTGATAAATTTTGTTTCATTTGAAATAGAGTTTTCTAAAATATCATCATTATCCTTTTCAATTATATCTGATAATAAATCCATTATTTCATACTATTTTGATTAATTAGTATTCAGTTCAACAAAATTAACTTATTAGTAAAACAAATTTATTCGATGAGTTCAAAGAAAAAATTCTGGAATGAAAAATTAGAAAACTGAATCGATAACATAAGCACATGACGTAAGCAATCATAAACTTTTGCAACTTTTATGTACGTAATATGCAGAAAGATAACGTAATCATCTTTTCAAAAGCACGAGATTGTATGAATAACTAACTAAATAAATATAGAAGAGATATGTTTCATTGTGATTGGTCCCAGTACAAAGTTTAAGCCATTGTACCGTAAACGCCATCATTTGATTGTGAATTTCTTTCTTCATCATTTACTAAGAGACTTGGTGGATCTGTTGCATGATAACTAATAATATATAAGGCATGAATTAATCCAGGTATGAAACCTAAAAAGAATAAAAGTAAATTAATGAAGAAATCTTTAGTGAAGCCTCTCTTCATCCATACTGATAAAGGAGGTATGAATATGGCAATTACCACTAGTAGCCAATCCTTATAGTGCATTATGCTTTAAAACTTATTGTGTGTTCCACTTTTTCCTTTAAACCCTTTGATAATATGAGTATGAATGATTTTCTTTTACGAATTGTGAAAAGTATCTGTAATATTTTTTGTAGTTTTACAATAAAAAGGGATACCTGCTGTATCTAATTATGACCCTCATCGCGAAAACCGTAAAAAGATACATACAGCAATCTTGCTTTCGAAAGGGGAATTAAAATTAAAGACGCTTTTTTAATTGGAAGGGATTTTTGCCCCAAATGAAAAAGAAAAAGTAGACGGAATCACGTGCACAATGCTGTCACATGCTTCCCGGCGATAATCTTTGCGCGAAAAAGGGAATAAAAAAAAACTGTAACGAAGTTTTGAAGACCACTTCTTTTCTTTCCGTAATGACCCTGTTTGTTTTTATTATCATCCATCTCCACTCTTTTCCAAGAATAGCTCCATTTCCCGCTTTTGCGCAGTTCTAGAACCTTGGAACAGTGGGCGAATTTCTTATCAGGGCAAAAATTTCTTTTTCTGCGGTACTTTATTTTTAAGAAAAGCAAATTTTGAAAACAAACACGCGTTCAGTCACATACGCCGCGCTTAGAAAACTCTGTACGGGATAATGATATAAAAAAGCAATCGAGGCTAACCAGAAAATGCCAGAATTTTTTAGAGGGAAAACAAAACAGGATGAAAACGGACGAAAGCGACAATACACTTCACGCGTCCCCAATTTGCCTTAGGAGAGGGGCTACTCTAATTTATGAGGATCCTATTGTTTCTCAAACCACGAAAAAAAGAAAATTACCCTTTTGGAAAATAAGGAACACTTTCAATATTTTGTTTTTCTTGAATAGTTGGAAGAACATGTAAGGGATTCGTAGTCAATGACATTAGACTCTGCCATCAGACCGTTGTCTGGAACCAAAAATGGTACGAGGGTGTCTGTGCATTGCGATTTTTAATAGTTTATTCACCACATTTTTTTATCAGCCTACCTTTTCACTGTATATCTCACTTTATGAATTTTACTTTTTTCTTACTCATAATTTATCTTTTGATTTTGCTCTAATGACCAATGCAAATTTTAATTTGCAAATAAATTTTATATAAATATTCTGTTTATTTGATAGATTTTCTCAAATTTTTTTCTCCCATTCGTTTTCAATTCCACTTTTAGTTTTATCTTTCAAAAAGAATACTACCATTCACACCTCAAAGAGTAAATACATTAATATAAAATGCAATTCAAGAACATCGTTGCCTCTTTCGCCGCCATTGCCATGGTTCAAGCTCAAAACGTTTCAAACACCACCACCACCACCTCCAACAACACCAACATCATCAATGGTTCTAACGGTACTACTTCTTCCATCTCTACTGGTGCTGCTAACTCTAACACCTTAAACGCTGGTGTTTTCGGTGCTGCTGTCGCTGCTGGTATTGCTTTCTTATTTTAATTTGGTTAATTTGAAATTACTAATCACACTTTTTTAATTTTTAATTCTCTTTTTAATTTTAATCTCAAGCAAACTTTTAATAATATTAAATGAAAAAAAAATAATATCCAGATTATTTTTATATATTAATCGATTATAATTCAACAGGACAGATTTGAATATATATATATGTAAACATATTAATAATATAATTAACTATTCACTACTCTTAATAATAAATAATAATATAGTTTAGGCTATTGAGTTTATTTTCTTACAATGCTAGATGGTTCAAATAACTGAGCCGTTCGTTCCATTGATATCAAAACCCTTTTTGTTTAAGCAACCGACTTCCAAATCGGCTCATCTCAAAAAGAGATGTAAGCACCTTTTTCGGCCGATCCTCTTTCCTTTCCAGATAAGCCGATCGAACTTTAAATCGGTGCCACTCAAAAACACATACTTCTGTATTGCTTTTTGCTGGGAACACCGAAGACGTTGTTTCTTTTTTGTCTTTAAGACCAAAAGAGAAACCAGGTAAACAAAAACCAAAGAAAGTTAGTTGTCACGTGCTATACCGCTACTTTTGTAAAAGTCACGTGTTTTGCAAATCATTTTTTTATTTTTCAGAAATTAAATTTAACTTTTTTTTTTTCAGAAAAGAAGTAATCTGAAACTTATAGGTAATCAAATATTTTATTATTACTTTAATTTGAACTTGTTGAAACCACTTGTGGATTGAATTATCCTCATTAGACACATTTTTACCTCGGAGTCTTTTTTTTAACTTTTTTTGGTACAAGCGATATTTGTAGAGAACGAGAGAACACATACATTCCCATAATAATTATATCCCCTTCTGCAAAAGAAAAAAAAGAATTAGATAAAACAGTTCATATTATTCATTTTTCTATCTTCTTCTTTTTTTTTTTCTCTTTTGGGAGTGGATTTTATCAAAGTTTCTTGAATTCATAATAAGAAATAATAATGAGATGTTAAATGCTATCAAGAATAAGGATAAAGATAAGAAAAAACAGAAAACTAAACAAGGTAGAATACATACTATTAGTAGTAATAATATTAATACACTTGATACTAATCATAATAATAACAGTACCAAATCAACTTCATCAAGTTCTTTTAATAGACAAAATACTATAAAGATTAAGAATAAGAAAAAGCATTTTAATCAATTTAATTTCAATTCATTGAATGATAACTTATTAGAAAAGATAATTAATCAGCATGACTCGAATAGAAGATGTTGTGACTGTAATTCGATAAATGATGTTGATTGGATTTCCACAAATTTATTATGTATATTATGTATTAATTGTTCTGGTATTCATAGATCAATGGGATCACATATCTCCAAGATTAAATCAATCAAATATGATAATTTTGATAATAATTTAGAATTAATTTATCTTCTAGAAAATTTTATTTCAAATAAAGTTATAAACAGTATTTATGAATCAAAATTAAAATTATTAGAGAAGATAACACCAAATGTGAACGATTCAGTAAGATTAAAATTTATCAATGATAAATATTTTTTGAAAAAATTTGTTAGTCATAAATCAAACGATATTAATAAATTATTAGAAAATTTAGTCACTGCCATGGAGGCGAAAGATGTTTTCAAATTAATTAAATTAATTGCACAAAGTGAAATTTCTCTAAAAAAATTATCAATCAAATTCAATTCAAATCTATTAGTTAATAATTCAGCTACAGAAAATTATGATCAAATCAATACTGTTAATAAATTTAACTTAGATGATCCAACTATTTTACGTGAAATCAACCTTAGTAGTGATATTATTGACGAAACACCTGTAACCAAATCTTCATATTACCAGTATCCAGAGACTATATTCCAAAAAAGTTTAAAGCATAATATCTTAATTAATAATAAACACATTTTTTTTATCACAGAATTTTTATTAAACAATGATATGGTTATCGATAACGATAATGATAATTTCAAATTACTACATAATTTAATTGAGGACAATCGTTATAGGGATAATTCAAGCCCTAATTTATTCAGTGATACAAAGACTTATTGGCAGTTGAAATTCGATACTTTAGGAACTTATAAGAAAAATTCTAAATCCGATCCATCATTAAATAATATCAAATTAAGCTCGCCTAATAGTCGTGATTGTTCAATCAAGAATACCCCTGTTGAAGCTAAATTATTAAATAATTCAGTTCAGAAGGTTAGTATTCCGTCTTATGGTAATCTCAAGGATGCATCGTTTTCATCAACAACAGTAACATCATCCTCCACAAACAATAATTCTTTTAGTAATAACGAATCCATTACCAGAAAGCAAAAGAAAAGTTCTAATAAAAATCGTTGGTCATTGAGTTATATTCAAAAGACATCACAAAATATAATCACCATGCATAAATCATTGAAAAGACAAGATAAGTAACGTCTTATTCATACTTAAATACTAATGAATTTTCACTCTTAGAATTTTCTATTTTGAAGTATATTTGGGAATTCAATTACCAAGTGGAAATAACATAATGCATTTGACTTCTCTAGGGATAAACTTCTGTTGAATTTGATCTAGACTTAAGATTCTCAACAATGAATGCTTTTTGTCTGATTTTAAGTTTACTTTTTTTTTGAAAAATTGACACAAATTTCAAATGTTCTCCATATTTTTTCTAAACTATATTATCTTTCAGTAACTTATTAGCACGTTTACTCTATCTACCTGGCATTGCTGTTGTGATATTATCCAGACCAAAAAGGGTGTCTCAGGAAATAATAAGATTTGTCTCCGTCGAAAAAAAAATAAGCCAAATTTACTTTGATATAGGCTGAAAATAACAACAGTAAGAACAATAACCACAACAATAGTAACACTAAGACAGTCTTAGCTCGCTTTTCCAACTTTTGCAATTTAGGAATCTATTATTTCTAGTCATTTTTGCTATCCATACATAATTTTAATTTCAACTAGAAATAACTTCATTGAAGAAAAGCTGAGTAGCTATTTGCAAAAACGAGAACAATTACATTGCAAAACAATTGTCTCTAATTCACATATAAGAGTTAAGGAAAAAGATAGCAGTACTACATGATACAACACTTTAATAAGGAATCTTTACTT
Organism: Grigorovia transvaalensis; assembly: GCA_003708445.3. Taxonomy (NCBI): domain Eukaryota; kingdom Fungi; phylum Ascomycota; class Saccharomycetes; order Saccharomycetales; family Saccharomycetaceae; genus Grigorovia; species Grigorovia transvaalensis. The sequence continues at coordinate 391,290 of PPXN03000003.1, read as the reverse complement.
GATTCTATGGCACCTAGTTTAAACTATGAATTGTTTGATTGTGTCGGTCGAGGCAATTTTGGTGATGTATTCAAGGCAAGGGATACTATTACTAAGAAAATAGTTGCTGTGAAAATCGTAGATCTAGAGAATAATGACGAAAATATTTCACTTTTATCGCAAGAAATTTTCTTTTTAGCCCAACTGAAATCTAAATATATTACACAATATATTACCACTATAGTGGATGAATTCTGTATGTGGATTGTTATGGAATATTGTGGTGGTGGATCATGCTCTGATTTATTGAAGATTTGTTATCGAAGAGGAATGCCCGAAGTGAAAGTTTCATTCATTATTCAAAATGTACTACTCGGATTGGAATATTTACATCTACAGCAAAAGATTCACCGTGATATCAAATCAGCTAATATTTTATTAACTGATGATGGATTGATTAAATTGGGTGATTTTGGTGTCAGTGGTCAAATGGAGGCGACATTGAAAAGAGATACATTTGTTGGAACACCATATTGGATGGCACCAGAAATTATTAATAGAAGAACAGATGGTTATGATGAAAAAACGGATATTTGGTCATTAGGCATAACAGCTTATGAATTGATCAAAGGTTTACCTCCTTTACACAAATATGATCCGATGAAAGTGATGTTATCGATACCAAAGAGGAAACCACCAAGATTACATGGCCCTTACAGTAATGAAATTAAATCATTTATTCGTTGGTGTTTAATAAAGGAACCGGTGGAAAGACCAAGTGCATCGGATTTATTAACACATTCATTCATTACAGAGAATGCTAATAAGATTCATAATCTGAAATCTGATGTGGATAAGTGTAAATATATTAAGTCTACCAATGACCGGTTCAAGAAAACACCGAGACAAAAATGTAAAAATGGCACTGAACGATATAATTCAATGCCACAATGGAATTTTACTATAAATTCAGTAAATCCATTGAGCCCAATTTCACCTGATGAAAATGATAAAAATAAACTTAATTCTAATGAACCATTTTCTCCAGTGTCATCTGATATCTTAAATAATATCTCATCTAATATAAACAATGGTAATCAACAACACAATGATGATATGATTACACCATTAACTGAGCCAAGTACCAAAATTTTAGGCAAGACTAAACCAAAAAATGATATGGTTGTATTTAATGTTTTAAATAAACAAATTGATTCAAACAGATGTATGAATAAAGCACCAATCTATGAATTGGGATCTGGTATGGACCTTGATCCAGCTACTGAGACAAAACACTTAACACCTCATATAAATGTAACCACACATCAAAATAGTAATGATGATAATAATAATAGTAATACTAATAAGGATAATCATACCAAAATTGATAATGCTAATAACGTTACCTCTAAGATTAATGATAATGATGGGAAAGTCAATGTAGATAGTAGTCAAAATCATCAAGTTGACCAATCAAGACAACCTGTAAATGTTGATCATTATAAGGAAGTTTTTTTACATTGTTTTAAAAGATTAGAGCAAAGGGCCAGTGATCAAGCGACAAAATTACATGTTCATATACTTTTAGAAACTTTCAGTTCAGTAGAAAATAAAGTACCTGGATTTGGTGAAGTCTTCTTAGAAGAATTAATGGCGAGAATGCATGAACTTTATGACCCAGTACCACAATATGTGTAATTAAACACTATTAAATAAATTATGTAATGAAATATAACAAAATACAAAATGTAACTGATATTTTTCTCAACTTGATTGACTTGATTTATGTAAGTGCGAGTTCAGGTTGTGATTTTGCTGTTATTTTACTTCACATTGGGATGAATTCACTTGTGTTGGGTTATAGCAAGTGATAAACTATTTTTGTGTCATAAAATACATAAAACTGAGTATATGTATATAATAAAAAGAAAAAAAGAAAATTCAGTATAAAAAGAATACTTTGTTATAATTAATTTTGCTTTTACATTTTTCCCAATTACTTTTTTTGTGTGACACAAATCAAAAGTTCAGTATCTTTGCTACTTACAATCAAAGAAACAAACTTTAAGGATAAGCATATAACAAATGAAATTAGTCTATTTTACAGTTCCAATTTTAACTTCAGCCACTCTGTTGCCCGATATTGCTAATAGTGATCTATTACACAAACTAACAGGTAATGTAGATGAAAAAGTTAATACAAATAATGAAACTAGTATATGTGACGAGAAAACTTATAAAATAAATAATAATGAAGATTTGCATAAATTGAAGGCTACTTGTTCACAGTTGAGAGGTGAGTTAGAAGTTACAGCCGGTTTTTCAGATTCGATATTAGATTTAAATTCAATATATGGTATTGGAGGGAATTTAAAGATTATTAATTGTAGTGCATTATCAATGATTAAATCAAATACATTGAAAAGTATTGCTGGGGATTTAATCTTGAGAAATATTACTACATTGAAAACAATTGATCTTTTAAATTTACAAGAAGTACACAGTATTGATATTAGGACATTGCCGATGTTAAATTCGTTTAGTATTAGTGATATTATTGGTAATAAATTGGATAAATTGTCTGTATCTGATACAGCATTATCAGATTTTTCACAAATTAGTAAAATATCTAAAGTTAATGTGATTGATATCAATAATAATAGGTATTTAGATAAAATTGGTTTTAATGAAATGGAAAGTATTGGTGATTTTTTCAATATGCATGGTAATGGTAAAAATTTAGAAGTGGAATTCCCCAAATTATGGACCAGTGGTAATTTTAGTGTAAGAGATGTACAAAAAATATCATTACCTAAATTAAGTCAAGTCAATAGTTCAATGGATATTCATGAAACTTTTACTACTAAGATTGATATACCAGAATTGAAGAAAATAGGTGGGTCCCTAGCTATAAGTAATAATAACCAGTTAGTCAATTTGAAAATGGATAATTTAACAGATATTAATGGTGGATTATTGATTGCTAATAATACCAAATTGGATGCATTAGGGTCATTTGCCAATTTGAGAACTATTGGTGGTGGTATTCATTTTGAAGGTTTATTCAATGAGACCAAATTTTCTGAATTGAAATTAGTTAAGGGTAGTGCGTTTATAAATACCAGTTCGAGTGATTTTGATTGTGAGAATTGGTTTGGAAATGATGGTAGCAAGACATCCATAGTGCGTGGTGGTAAATATATCTGCAGTACGGGTAAGAAAACCACTATAGGTGAAGTAAACGACAATGGCCAAGTAACTGACAAGAAAGAGTATACGGGGAACGCACAGTCCCACTCTGGTAGCGGCGGTTCCAGCCAACACAAAGACAACAAGGCAAACACTAACGGGAACACAGGTGGCACGAAGAACTCCACTGCTGCTGAAAGCGGTGCCATCAAGAGCCACACAGTGAGTGAAGCCCTAATCGCCCTCCTGCTGGCCGCCCTAGCTGTGTTCTTCCAGTGGGTGTAGCCCTAACAGTCCAAACCCTAACGAAAGTGTCACAAAAAGAAAAAAACGCAGTCACTTTAAACCTCTTTCCTTTTTGAGTAATTTCTATTCTTCTATTTACGTCTTCTATATTTTTTTCCAAATTTCAATTTGAAGCTTTTGCCAAAATGGAACTTTCCAGATGCCCTTTGTGTCTGGCACTTTCTTTTTGTTGCTATCGTCATCTCTGTCACAAATTTTCTTGCTGCTAGTTGCTGTACATTTCACTCATGTCTGCTTCAAATCCTGCTGAGGACGGTCCACTGGAAGAACGGGACCGTGAAGATGTGGTCATAGAGACAAAAATTGCTACAAGTGTCTTAGCCAGTCCATTGGACCACGATTCTACTGTCGTTGCTGCTTCTGAAACCCACTGTGAACATACAAATGACGATACATTACCTATTGGTGGTATGGTAAAGAACTCTACCACAACTAAAAGACCAAGAAAGAAAAGGAAAACTTTTAGTTGTGATGTGTGTAGGAAAGTAAAAACACGTTGTGATTTTGACAGTAATGTAGGTAAATGTCATCGTTGTAATATGTTGAATATTAATTGTTCATTAAATAATGATAATATTGTAGAAAATTCAAATATTGATACACGTACTATCTTACCTAGTATCAATTTACCTAAATTGAATGCACCTCATATGAATCAAAGTATTGAATTACCATCTTTAATTAATTATCCTGATAGGAAGATGGATATTGCAATGAATGGTATGGTGGAAAGATTACAAAAAGTGGAGGATAATATAACTGGTTTGAATACAAAACTTGATTTAATCTTATCACTATTACAAGACAATAAAAAATCAATTGAGCACACACATATCAATAAGAAGAAACTTGATACTTCAACTGGTATGAATTTGACTAGGAAACCTTCCAATAGTACATCTGACTCTACTCTAGGATATTATTCATACCAGCATTTTGAAAGAATTAAAGTGAAAGAATATCCATACAAGATTTTAAACGTGATAGATGAAAGACTTTTCCCAACAAAGGCCACATCAAAACAGGAAGCCATTGAAAGAGAACAAAGACCATCAGCTGTCGCTCGTGTTAATTTTCTACATTTTTATGAAAATCATCAACAATTATGTCATAAATTAGCAAATGAATTTTTAACAAGATCACAATTTTGGATTATACCAGGTGGTATTAAAGAAATCAATAATGAATATGCCAAGAATCATCTTTTCATCACTAGTGTATTCACCATCATTGCAATGAGTTCTTCTGATAATGATCAATACGCTAAGGAACAAGAAATTTTATACCCTCTTGTAGAGAGATTATTGACAAATACTTTAACTATGTTTGAAAAATTAACACCATACGATATTGAAGCAATATTATATTGCTGTATGTTCCATATTTCTAGAAAGGCAAAGAGACATAGACAATTAAAGTTTAACTCATTAATCCTAAGTAATTTTGCCCTATTCAGTTTATTGAATAATATCGATTTTTATCAAATTAAAGAAAGGGCTTTGAAAAATGATGAGTTTACTAAGAAAGATTTATATCATTTGAGAATATTAAACTCATTAACAGTTTGCCATTTGGAATATTCTTTATTGTACGGTTCATTAACTTTACAAGATGATTATATTAGAGAATTCAATGACTTGATTAAAAAATTCCCACAGATTAATACAGGTGATCGTATTAAATTAAGTGAAATCAATTTGGCAGATGTTGTGATTAATATATTTCGAGATTTTAAACAGTATTTCAAGTCGATGTTTGATACTTGCTCCAATGATCCATCATATTTGAAAAAAAATGAATCTAATATTTTAATTTTCCCTGAATTGCATTATTGGTTGCAAACTTGGGAAGATCTCCTACTGAGAGAAGGTGGTGGGTTATTATCTTTCACATATCATTTTTATCATACTATGATTTGTAGAACTTTTATTAATGAGTTTTTAGTAGATTTAAAATTACAACCAGTTTTCTTGAATATGATTTTAAGAACCATGAAAGAGCATTCATTTTCACTTTTAAATGAATTTTTAAAATTATCACCTACATTAATTAAAGGTGCACCAATCTTAACCACAAATCAATTGGTTTATACATGTTTAACATTATGTGATTATCTACAATGGTTCAACATCAATGAAAAGCAACAAATATTAAGTATTAGTACTCGTGTTTATTGGCACTTAAATACAATTGGTGAAAAATTGAATGAAATGACTGAAAATATGGCCAAGATTATTAAATCCATAATTAATACCGGTAAATCAAGGGTAACGCAAAGTATACCACCATCATCTTTTGTGAATTCTTCCATACAATTGAACCAATCCAATATAGTCGAACCACCAACTAGAGTACATTCAGCCACAATATCTGATACATCCAGTGTCAGTACCATTGGATTGAACAATTTTAATCATAATAGATCTAGTGGTGCTTTAAATGCGGCTGCATTCTTACCGGATGTTGATCGTTTCAACACTTTCGAAGAATTCTTCCAAGAATTTTTTGATCATTTAAAACCAACTGCAAAGAAAATGTTTTCATGAAAAGATTTTCAGCATAAACGATTAAACAGATATCTATATACATATATATATATCTATATATATTATCAATATTTTGTCATTAGAATTATTTATGAGTACTAACTAATTCTGTGTCAAAGACCAAAGCAGAATTTTCAGGTATCACACCAGGAATACCACGAGCACCGTAAGCCATAGAACTTGGAATTCTTAAAGTTCTCTTTTCACCAACACACATACCAAGAATACCTTCATCCCAACCCTTTATGACTCTACCGGAACCTAAAACAAACTCAATTGGTTGACCTCTAGTGTAACTGGAATCAAATACTTTGCCATTTGATAATAACTTACCAGTGTAATGTACCGCGACAGTGTCACCACTGATGGCCTTTTGACATTTAGAAATTGGTACCCTTTTTGTAATATCAATTTCTAATTCTTTGATATCCTTAGCAGATACAATGGCACTTAAGGCAAAAAGGGAGATAAGATTGGAGAGTTTCATATTAATTTGAGACTAGTTCTAGTGTTTTTCAAGAAGAGTCGTGGGTAAGAAACAAGAAACTTGACGTTCTTGTAGAAGTTTTCAAGATTTTCTTACAGTTTTTCAATGTTTTAATTTTTTTCAAAGAAAGTTTCCCAAAATGGACACCATTCGATGGCCTCCATAATGAGTAGGTAGAATAAGATGATTACTTATATTCTTTTGGTTACATAACACATTTTCTATAAGAACAAAATCTATAATTCATCATGGTTTGCCTCTTGAACGATCTCTTGCTTATCTTCCGTGATGACATCTTGTGGAACAAGAGGTTGTTCTTCAACATTGAGGTCATTCTCTACAGGGATGACAGCGTCAGCAGCTTCATCTTCTTTGTTGTTGTTAAGATTAGTCAAATCAACGTCGTTATAAAAATTTTCTCTTTCATCTGGATGCAATTGTAAGTAATCTTCACGAGCATCAATACCAAATGTACCATTATTTCTTATCAAATTTATAATATATTTAGGGTTCTTTGGTCCCACTAAAATAATACCTGAATCATTTTCAACATTGAATCCGGCTGGATATAGGACAAATGTTGGATACGAATTGATATTGACGTTAATTAAATCGTTAGCACTTGCATCAATTTCAGCAAATGATATCTTTTCATTATAATCATTTGTGGTTGAGAAAAATTCACCTAATTCATGGAACATTTCAGTGGTCTTCTTAGAATGCATATCCCATTCAGCATAATATCTGACCAAGATATCCTTTTCATTATTATTGATAAAATCATCATGAGTAAGGGCTACTAATTTGGTCACTCTACCTTCTTGCACTTCAGGGATATCTTCAGTCTTGATATTTGGTTCAGCGGTACCGTTAATAAACTTTTCAACTAATTCATTGACTTCCGTAATATTTAAATGTGGGAATTCTGTTAATTTTAAATAATCATCCATTGGCATTTGCTTTGTACCATATTTCAAGTTATTGGTTATATCTAATATACCAAAAACTGGGAATTGATGTAAAAGGTTTAAATATTTAACTTGTTTAAAATAAATTCTAGCATTTAATGCAATAAAATTCATCTTGCCCTTATATTTAGCACCTAATTCTTCAAAAAATGGCTTGGTTTCATTAAATTCTGTTTGGTTGATATAAAAGAAATGACCTAATGGTAATTGTGATTCAATATATTGTTTAAATGAAGATGGATCCACTTCAGCATAATTTGGTAATGGAGCATATTTTAACCAACTGTTTAATGTTGATGTGCCATCAACAAGTTCAGTAAAATTACCTTGGAAAGATAGTGGGTCCAATCTGGTTTCATCATTGGTAACATTGAACGGTTGATACAAAAGCAATTCTTTTTCAATTACTGGCATGGTTGTGTTACTTGCAGTTTCAATTTCAGATTGATTATGATATGATACAAAAATATGAGATTGGAATAATTCATTTGCTAAAGTGGCAAATGTGTTATTTAAATCAGGTATACCTTTCTCCACGACGACAGATTGATCAGGATTTTCTGTTAAGATTTCATTTAATTCTTGATCATTTGAAACATCTCTGACAGAGTTACCAATTTGAGTCAACATATAATCAGTCAAACCACGTGAAGACCTATCATATTCTACTTTATTTGAGTGAACCATTTTCTTGTTTTTAAAGATTTTGAAAGTTGGATAATAAGAAATTTTCAATTCTGAACAAATATATTCATCAACTTCACAATTAATTTGACCTACTTTTATATCATGTGGTTTCAAATTAGCAGCAGCTTGCCATATTTCCGGTAGAATCATCTTGGAATGAGGACATTTTGGAATAGTGAACTCTAAAAGCACTAAATCATTACCATTAATGAATGACGCGAAATTTTCAGCGGTTAATCTAGTAATTAGATCATCATTATGTACCAACGCGTCGTATGATTCGGGAAAAGTTGACGGATTTTCAATAATATTACCATCCGAATCTTTATAAATGGTTTTTACCTGTGGTTGTTCATCTTCAATTGGAAGTTCATCAGCTTTTACTTCTACTTGTTGTTGTTGTTGTTGTTGTTGTTCTTGATCTACAATTTGTTGTGCCCAAATAATTTTGAGCCAGAACAGTAAAACTGTTACAGTTTTCAAATTCAGACAAAGCATTAGAAGATACTGTAGCAATTGGGTGCCAATATGATTTGTTTCTTTTTTAATGAATAGAGATATTTCAAACTTCTTCATTAATCAAAAATTCATTTTATCATCAAAATGAAAATTGGCAAATTTAAAAACAGTCACGTGAAGTTTCGTACACGTCGTTTAGTGCTTACGTCTTCAAAAAATGCTTACACTATTAGGCTTACGTATTTTGACTATCCTTACGTAACAGTGTGACATAATCTTTTTCTTGAATGATGGTTTATAAGATACTTAAGTTATATGAGTTATTACTGCTTGGTTAAAATTGGTGGTGGTGTCACTGTACCATCTTTATTAGTGCCATGTGTGTTTTGATCTTTGCCTTCTTGGAAATAGTCTAGCATTGCAGTATGCTTATTACTATTGTCATTACCGTCTGGGACAACATGTGAATGCTTCTTCTTCTTTTTCATTGTTGTATTGTTGAAAGTTGGTGGAGTAATACTATTGATATTAGTTGGTATAAATGTTTCATCTGATAAGGGTAATTCCACTTGAGTTAAACCATTATCACTTGAGTTGTTGATACCAATATAGTTATTATTATTATTATTATTTGGTTTATTTTTCACTGATGGTATTCTATGTAAGAATCCATAACCAATATTACAACCTAATCTACCATCTGAACCAATGGTAACTGTAATCGGCCTAACAGAATCACTGACTTTATTATACACATATAGAGTTAGATTACTATTTGCTCTGGATTTGATTATATCAGATAATAATTCGTTACCACCTGTTGCCAATAATCCATCTTGACAACCAATAATATAATCTTCATCAGGTATTAACCCAGAATTTTGTGCTGGACCATCTGTAATATTTAATTGTAAAATATGATAAGTGAATGTGGAAGCAATTAATGGTTGCCATTGAACAAATAAACCAATCTTATTGAATATTTGATTATTTTTGATTTCATTCATATTTGACATAGAACCGTTGTTGGTACTATTATTATCTAAATTAATATCAATCAATTCATTAGAATCATCTAATTTCAAATTTAAATAAATATCTCTAAAATTACCACCTTTAGCAGACCAAATATTAAATTTAACTACTTTTTGATTACTTAATCTTTCTTGAAGTAGTAAATTGTTTAAATAATTGAAAATTTCATTATAATCTGGATATAGTATGGTATTTGTATTATTATAATTGATTAATGGTAATGGTAAATCGTTAATACCAACAATGTAATCAAAGAAGGAGTTTAAATAAGTTGTATTAGACTCTGATACATTATTACTCCTCAAGCAATTATCGAATAATTCATTATCAATTTTCAAAATTCTAAGACCAGAAATAGAATTATTATCTAGATTTGCATTAATTTGATCTACAAGTAAATTTGGTGGTATAGATTGGAAAAATGAATCAATTTGGTTCGAATCCTGTGAAAGTGCTAAAGCCCCTTGTTCAAAAGTTTTCACCAAATTTTTAGCTATTCTGAACATTGTTTTATGATCTGATCGAAATGGTTGCACGGGTAGATATATTGGGTAAAAATGGTATTAAATTGAATTTCAAATCTCGTATTGTAAAAAGTTAAATCGGTCACATGACTTTATGGTCACGTGGCCTAGAGTCACATGTGCGGTACACCCGTGCCCCCTGCCTCCTTTCTTTACGAGTTAAACGTTGGAAAAGTTGAAAAATTAAAATTTCACTGTCCAAAAAACTGAAAAAAGTACCCCTTCACACTGTACCAAAATATCCCCTAATCTGTTTTTGGCCCACTTGTCCCAGGGGTGACCCTTAGCAACTTTCAAGTGAAAAGAATGGAATGGGTAGGCAAAATTTTGAACCAAAGGCAAATGTGACCGCCTTACTTATGACCACTCTACGTAACTTTCTCTGTCCTAACGACACACACACGGAGAAAACAGTACCAAAACTTCCGTGATACAGACCACACCACGCCACTGGTACCAGATTCTTGTCCCACACATCCTGTCCTGTCTCCCACTAAAACACTCGCACCAATCGCCCTAACATTTTAACTTCCCCACATTTAATTCAAACTACTGCAAAAAAAAAAAATGCACCACCCCGCGATTTGCAATATAAAAAGTTCGAAATGTGTTTTATTCATTTTTTATTCTAAGTTCTTCTTATTATAGTAGATTCAAACACTTAAACTACAGCTTGTATCACTTTTGGCTATCTAGGTGTTATACAGTAAACATAATATATAAAAATTATACTCGAAACTTAGCAGGAAAAACAACTTTTTTTACATAGACTTATTATACCTCATTTTAAAATTACCCCTTACAAAAAAATAGAACATTTCTAATCTCCCATGTCATTCACTCAATTGCACAAGGAAACTGAAGAAGCTTTACTAGCTACTGTAGATGAAATTTGTAAAGAATTTATCGTTACTCCAGAAGATTTGGATGCTTTGACAGCATATTTCATTGAACAAATGGAAATTGGGTTATCACAGAGTCATAAAGAATCTGGGTTACCAATGATCCCTACTTATGTTACTGGTAAACCAAACGGTACCGAGAATGGTGTTTTCTTAGCTGCTGATTTAGGTGGTACTAATTTTAGAGTTTGTTCAGTTACTCTTAATGGTGATCATACTTATAAAATTGAGCAATTAAAATCTAAGATTCCAGAAGAATTGTTGGAAGAAATTGGTGTAGAATCTGATGATTTGTTTGGTTATTTAGCAAGAAGAACAAAGGCTTTCTTAACTAGAAATCATCCCGAACTATTAAAACCAAATAAAGAAGGTGTCTTTGAAAAAATTAAAATGGGTTTTACTTTCTCTTATCCAGTGGATCAAACTTCTTTAAATAGTGGTACTTTGATTAGATGGACTAAAGGTTTCAATATTCCTGATGTAGTTGGTAAAGATGTTGTTAAACTATATCAAGATCAGTTAGTTTCTCATGGTTTGGATATGATTGATATTGTAGCTTTGACAAATGATACTACTGGTACTTTCTTATCACACTGTTATACTTCCAATTCTGGTGGTATTGCATCAGGTGAAATCACTGATCCAGTAATCGGTTGTATCTTTGGTACTGGTACCAATGGCTGTTATATGGAAAAGGTAACAAATATTAAGAAATTCCCAAAGGAGGAAGTAGAGGCATTACTAGCTGAAGGTAAAACTGAAATGTGTGTTAACACTGAATGGGGTTCATTTGATAATGACTTAAAAGTTTTACCAAACACCAAATACGATAAATTAATTGATCAAGAATATTCACCAAATCCAGGTTTTCATCTTTTCGAAAAAAGAGTTTCTGGTATGTATTTAGGTGAAATTTTACGTTGTGTACTAGTCGATTTACATTCTAGAAAATTATTATTACAACAATATAGAACTCATGATCAATTACCACACCGTTTAAAGACACCATTTGAATTATCATCTGAAGTATTGGCAAGAATTGAAATTGATGATTCTACCACTTTGAGAGAAATTGAATTATCATTTTTACAAAGTTTGAGACTACCGACTACTTATCCAGAAAGAATAGCTATTCAAAAATTAGTAAGAGCCATTACAAGAAGATCTGCTTATTTAGCATCTGTACCAATTGCTGCTATTTTAATTAAGACAAATGCTTTAGATAAAAGATACCATGGTGAGGTAGAAATTGGTTGTGACGGTTCCGTTATTGAACTTTATCCAGGTTTTAGATCAATGTTAAGACATGCGTTAGCGTTATCACCATTAGGTCCAGATGGTGAAAGAAAGATTCATATAAGAATTGCTAAAGATGGTTCTGGTGTTGGTGCAGCTTTATGTGCTTTAGTGGCATAGTTTTGAAATCTCCAACATTTGCCAGTACATCATTTTGTTGATTAAACAGCTTCCACTTCAATTTCTAATGAACCAATAACGAACAGTTCTTTCAGAACCATATATATTTATATATTATAGTAGGTTTTCATTCATTTTCCAATTTTAGTTTGAATCGTTGACGTTAAGTTCCATTAACTTTGCCTCAGGTTTTTGTTTTCCATCATAATAGAAGTTACATATAGATATAACATTAAATCATCTCTGATCTTCTTATCTTCTATTAGCAAGTAGACAAGGTTGTACCAATTTCGGTCCATTTGATCTTCAAGCTTCTAAATGTCTATGACGTCAGAACTCGCATTATCGAAGTTCCATTACGTAGTGCTTCCATTTTTCATATAAGAAAAAACTAAATTTTTCATTTTCTGTAATTTTTCACTTTCGAGATTTGATTACCTTAGTAACAACAAGGTAACAGCACAGCTGCCTCATATCTCTCCACTTGCATACTTTGTTAATGCTCAAATCACTTATAAATATGTCACTGAATAGTAGAAAATTTCTAAAGAACCCCAATCATACCAAGAATACAAAATCTTACAGTACAAGACCATATAACCATAATAACAACTACAATAAAGGTTACAACAACTATAACAATAACTTGGCACAGTTTAATAACAGTACTTACAACAATAGAAGAACCAATCTTCACAATAATATGACTAACCAACCTTCTACTGCATTTTATGTAAGAAATCTGCCAAATAATATAGCCATGGGCATCACTCAATTTAAAAAAGCTATGTCCAATTTACCTAATTTGAAACTACATCCAATGTTATCTATATTGAACAAAGATAATGAGTTGTTACATAATAGACAAACAGAACCCAATAAACAACAATTAAATTTCAATATTGAAAGAACCAATAAATATTTAACTAAATTATCTCATATATTGGTTGAAAACAACACTGAAAGTACTAAAAAAATGAATGAAGAAATTGATAAGTGGAATAAAAAATGGCTTACCACACATGATAGTTTACCTGATTTGAAGAAGAAAACAGATAATGAAAGTGATAAAGTATATTATAATAAATTAAATGAAATTAAAAAAAATGTTATACCGAAATCATTTTGTAGCCCCAATAGTGATGATAACAGATTTAATTATATAGCCAATTGTATCAAATTGATTAATTCAAATAATACAATTTGTTTCTCATTTGATATTGAAGCTTTTGAAAAGGATAATAAGATTATAACAGAAATTGGTATATCAATTTATGATCCAAGAGATAATTTACATAACTCTTTCAATCCAATTATAAGATCATTCCATTTGATAATAAGTGAATCATTAAATTTAATCAACAAGAATTGGGTTTGTGATATGAAACAATGTTTCATATTAGGTGAAAGTTTAGTAATGAATTTGGAAAATTGTGTAAAATTTATTCAAGATTTGATTAATTTTTATTTGGTACCAATGAAGGATGAAATTGGGGATAAATCATGGAACCGTTCATTTGTGGGTCATAATATTGAAGGTGATTTCAAATGGTTAAAATCAATGAATATTAAATTACCAGAAAATTTATCATATCTAGAAGATGGTAATATCATTGATTTAGAGAAAGAGAACAAACCTATTTATGTTATGGATACTTTTAAAATTTATAAATATCTCTATAGTAATGAAGGTGGTAGTTTGGGTAAATTATTAAGGCTGTTTTCTTTACCGCATGCATTTTTGCATAATGCGGGCAATGATTCTTATTATACTTTAAAATTATTATTCTTTATGTGTGATATTAATACAAGAGAAAAGGCCAGATTAGATAGTTTCAGTTTAATTCAAACAAGAGCGAAAGAATTTTTACTCAGAGCTAAAGAGGAGAATAAGATTATACCAATGTCGTATGGATTAATTGTTAACCCTAAAAGTATGAATAAGAGGAAAGATTTGGTACCCCAAACAGAATTTGGTGGTGCTCGCTATATTGAAGATTATGACCAGATTGATACTTTTTTATAATCCAATAAATCGTTTTGTATGATGGATAGAATCATGTCTATTTATATTGAATTGTATATAAAATGAATCTGATAAAACTCTATAAAACCTGTATACAATTTACATTTCATAGGTTTTCGGTTATATAGTACCTGTAGAAAGATAGAACTGTTCCGAATTAAGAATGAATAGCATCGGTAATCATTTGACTCAGTTTATGATCTTTCCTCAATTTTTCATACTCTTCATGACCACCTATGAAAATATGATTAATATAAACCATTGGTGTAGTTCTTTGTCCATTCATCTGGTATAATGCTTCAGTCAATTCAGGACCAATGGGTATATCATCCAACTCTAAAATTTTCAACTTATTTTCTGGTACACGATAATCGACAGTTAGTGATCTTAAGACTTGTTTCGAATATGGACAAAACGATTTGGTAGCAACAAAGATTTGATTCTCTTCAATTTGCTTTTGAATGTAACGTAGATGATGTTGAGTAACTTTTACTTCCCCTACACGATTTTGGATGAAATAGATGGTGAAGATGATTGTTAGACATAGTATCATACAAAGTAAGATCTTTGGATCCATCGTGCACTATTATTGTAAAGATTGCAGAGTAGGAAGAATGATACGATAAGAATTCAATAACTCTTGCTTTATTTCCAAATTTTCCAAGAAATTGATAAGAAGTTATCATTTTTTTCCTGATGAGGATTTCGTGAATAGCCTTATCATCTACACTATACAATTGTACAGAACATGGCAGTTGGTGAGACAGAATACCCAACGACGATGTCATGCAGAGACGCATTCGACATGTTGACGCGTTGTTACTCTGTTGGAGGACAATTCAGAAGTTACTACAGATACGGTACACTGAATAATTGTCACAAGCAGTTGGCTAAGTTCAAGTTTTGTATGCTACACGGTTCAGACCCCATTAAAGTACAGAAATGGTACAGAGACATGGAACTGGAGAGAGAAGAGTTGAAATTGAACTCCGATGTGGTTTGGAGCTCTGAGTAGCGTTTATATATTCATCTTGAAAAAGTGTTTGATACTAGGAAAATTACTAGTTGTATAACTACTACACCACACTATATAAGATATTATTATTTAATGTAAGAAGAGGAAAATAAATAAATTAGGGGGAAAACTAAAATATAATGAAATTTGAATGACGAATAACTTGTTGTTGTTTTGTTTTGTACTTACAACTTTGAATAAAAGAGTTATTAGAAAGAATATTTAGAAGGAAGTGATATCATATTAAAATAACAAAGTTTTGGGTAAACTTTCATCATTTCTGAAATATTATTATTAAAACTGGTTTTTCTGGCTGTTTATAACAATTTGTATCTAAAACAAGAATTCTATTACTTTTCTACCGAATGAGTAGTTTTGATACTTTTCTTTTTCTTCTATTATTTCTTGCTTTAATATTTCTGCATCAAAAATCTTACGATGCATGACTAAATCGATTTGATCTGTGGGAATGATGAGTTTCCAATCACGTTTCCAAACCTTGTAACCGAGGTAAAAGGCAATAAATATGGGCATGGCTAAATAATTCTCGAAAAATGCTTGAACATCTAATTTATCTGAACCAATCGGTTTAATTGCAACCCAAAATTGGGCAATTAAGGCTAAAGTCATCATAATGGCTGCATATGCTGAACCATAAATACCAACTTGTGATTTAAAACCTAATTCGTCAGTGGACCTATTTTGAATTTTCAATGCAGCTCTGAATCTAATATGTGAAACACAAATAGCAATCCAAGTAAACAATTGTGATAAACCAGAAATTGCTAATAACCAAGTGAAAACATCCTCCTCTTTAGGTGAACAGGCACAGAATGCAATTGTACCAAAAAGTGCTGCTAAACACATGGACATCAATGGTCTACCTTCTCTATCAATATAATTAAACCATTTAGGTGCTAAACCTTGCTTTGATAAAGAATATAATAATCTGGAACTTGAATAAAACGCTGAATTACCAACAGACAAAACAGATAATAAAATCACAGCATTAATAAAATGTGGTACAACTTTAACACCATGGGAGGCAATAGCAATAACATATGGTGAAGCCTTAGTAGCAGAACCACCTGCACCCATTAAATTTGGTGAATCATATGGTACTAAGAAACCAATTAAAATAATGGATGATAAGAAAATAAGCAAAATTCTATAAATCATAATTTTAGCTGCCTTCGGTATAGCTTTCCTTGGATTAGCTTGTTCACTAGCAGTAATGGCAATAAATTCTGATGCACCGAAGGCAAATGCTGCATTAACAAAAGTAGCCATAACACCTTTAAAACGATCGATTGCATGATCACCATTGAATGCACCAGGATTATGCCAATATCTAGTACCAATATAACCACTATTACCAGCACCACCACAAGTGATAATGATACCTAATATGAAAAACCCACTAATCATTAAAATTTTACATGTATTAAAGAAGAATTCTGCTTCAGCATAACCTCTTGCACCGAAAACGTTAATGACAATGATTAAGATGTAAAAAATCATAACAAAGATATCAGAATTTACTGACGTAGTCCAATATTTAATTGTCATTGATGCAGTCACTAATTCTAAAGGACAAACACAAAGCCATTGTAAACAGTAAACCCATGCGACACCGAACCCAAATGCTGGCTCAATTAAGAATGTTGGATAGATATTAAAGTTACTTGTTAATGAACTATATGCCACAGCTAATTCACCACAAGCTTGAATAATACAATAAAGACATGAACCCATAATGGAAAACCCAATAACTAACCCAGCTGGGCCCGCATTATGTAAAGCTTTAGCGTTACCTACCAATAACCCGGTACCGATACCCGTACCTAAAGAAATCAAAAGAACATGTCTTGATTTGATACTTTGTTTTAGTTCTTTAGTATCATCATTATCACTAAAATTATAATTATTTGTATTTTGGTCAAAGGATTTACTGTCAGTGTTTTTCTCTAAATCACTACCACCACTTTCATTTATATAAATCTTGGCATCTTTGTCAATAGTATCTTGCCTTTTGAATGAATCAATAAAATTATTAAATTTGTTTTTCAATTTGGAATTGCTATTTATATTATTATCACTATAATTATTATCTGAGTTAAAATTTGTGGAAATTGTGTCGGTTTCCATAATATTGGTACCTATCTTGTTAATTTTATTTTTATGTTCTCCAGTTTTGGAAGTGGTAAAAATGTTATTAATATTATCAACTGAATCACTGGAACTAATCGACGGCTCAGTCATTTTTTTATTTGATCTTTCTTTTTAACTTAATAAAATATAGAAGAAACTGCTATTGCGATGATAAAGTAAGAGAGAACAAATTTACAAAATTTGATATTAAGAAAATTTAGATGGTTATATATCAAAAATATTTTGTTTACTTTGGGGGATATAAAGGTAAAAAAGAGGAAAACAGTATATCTTGTTTGCTTTAATAATCAAGAATTTCATAGTACCTTGAAATTTATTGTTCAATAAAGCGCTCTTATAATTCCTCTCTTTACCAAGTTACCTTTTATGCATTTTAGGTCAAAAGGGAAATAAACGAAAATTACCTGAAGGGCAATAAAAATAATAATCAGTCATTAAATTTCGAATTATGCAAAAAAGATTAAGCCGATTATTTGAGGTAAAAATAATAAAAGGGCAGAAACGATTTCATGGAAACGATTTATTTCCAGTGAATTTGACCAAGGAATAAAAAAGGACGTAGGAAAACAAAAGACCCAAGAAATTAATTAAAATAAGTGAAAAAAAAACAAATTCCTTGAACAAAACTAAACTATAGCCGCATCAATATCAAAGAACAATAGAATTTTCAAATATAAGGCAATAGGCATCTTAATTTCTTTTTAGTGGCACAAAAGAAAAAATAGAAGGTCGAATAAAGATGTCCGAATGAATTTTTTTCATACCAAAAAGGAAATTCTCGGATTTATAAATCCTACATTTGATAAGAAAATTGTATATTACAAATCCGCAATTACATTTTGACATTTAATTGCGGGGAAAGAAAATTACGCGGATAAAAGCGATCAATAAGCAAAAAAAAAGAAAAATATTGTTCGGCCGAGAATAAATTTTAATCTTAAAAAAGTTGAAGGATCACGTGAAACCCAAAACTTTTTAATTTTTTTATTACCCGCACTTTGGGATAAAACTTCGTCATTTTTTGCCCCAAAATCTCAGAAGAAAAAAAATTGCATATTAAATTTGAAATTAGATATTAAGGAAATAGCAAATATTTTGTAAGTTCTATTCACTTAAAAGATAACAAATAGTCAAACCAATAAAAATGTCAGAAACACCAGAAACCGAAGTCAAACCAGATATCCAACAAGAAGATGTTAAACCAGATGTTACACAAGAAACACACATCAATTTAAAAGTCTCTGATGGTTCATCAGAAATCTTCTTTAAGATTAAGAGAACTACACCATTGAAGAGATTAATGGAGGCATTTGCTAAGAGACAAGGTAAAGAAATGGATTCTTTGAGATTCTTATACGATGGTATCAGAATTCAAGCAGACCAAACACCAGAAGATTTGGATATGGAAGATAACGATATCATAGAGGCTCACCGTGAACAAATCGGTGGCCACGCTTTTATGTAAAGAATATACACACTACATATCACCACATATTACTACATATTATTAAGTACCACTAAGTATAACTAAGTACCACTGACTAAGTACCACTGTCTAAGTACCCAAATTCTTCATTTCAAAACGCGTATTTTTTTCTACATTTCGCGTTCTTTTTTCAATCTCGAAAAGTGGAAAAAAATGAATTTGAAGCTCGAAATTTCAACCACTTCATCACTTATTCAGACAAGTCAGCTTACTTTGTTTACGGGACCCACTCAGATCCCTCCACTCTCAATCGCTTTACCATTTTGTAGTGTTTTTGGCCGTAACAACCTGCCTACGTGTGTGTTTTTTTTTTTTATCACTAAGATCTTCCCCATATCTAATCATTTTATTTTTGGATCGGCCAGATATACTCCTAAACTTTCGTTATTATAATTTTTGATACACCATTTTACTACATTAATTAATTAAAACCTATCTCAAGACCTATACAGCAAATTTCCAACTGCTTTAATTACTAATTTCTTGAAAAATTCAATCGAATAATAATGCTATCAAATAAGACAGCACCATCCATTAAAGGTGACCAAATCGGTAACTGGAAATTGGGCCAGACCTTAGGTTTTGGCTCTACAGGTAAAGTGCAACTTGCTTATAACAAAGTCACTGAAAGACATGCTGCCATCAAGATTATATCAAAGAAAATTTTTGAACAACAAATTGATATGAATAATACTTCAACTACTACTACGTCTACACCTTCCAAAATGGGTAATAATAACACTCCAGATTCTTTACCCTATGGTATAGAACGTGAAATCATTATAATGAAATTACTAAATCATCCAAATGTCTTAAGATTGTATGACGTTTGGGAAACAAATAAGAATTTATATATGATATTAGAATACGCTGAAAAGGGTGAATTATTTAATTTATTAGTGGAAAGAGGTCCACTACCAGAAAATGAAGCCATTAGATTTTTCAGACAAATTATTATTGGTATATCTTATTGTCATGCTCTTGGTATTGTGCATCGTGATTTAAAACCAGAAAATTTATTATTAGACCATAAATACAATATTAAAATTGCTGATTTCGGTATGGCAGCTTTAGAAACTGAAGATAAACTTTTGGAAACATCTTGTGGTTCTCCTCATTATGCTGCACCTGAAATTGTTTCTGGTATACCATATCATGGGTTTGCAAGTGATGTATGGTCATGTGGTGTCATCTTATTCGCTTTATTAACTGGTAGATTACCCTTTGATGAAGAAGATGGTAATATTAGAAACTTATTATTGAAAGTACAAAGTGGTCAGTTTGAAATGCCAGATAATGATGAAATTTCACCTGAGGCACAAAACTTATTATCACAAATCTTAATTGTGGATCCACAAAAGAGAATTACCGCTAGAGATATACTAAAGCATCCACTTTTACAAAAATATCCATCCATAAAGGATTCTAAAAGTATTAGAAACTTGCCACGTGAAGATACCTACTTACATCCATTAGCAGAAACAAATTCTGTAGTGGATGAAACAATTTTACAAAATTTAGTCGTTTTATGGCATGGTAGAGATTCAGATGAAATTAAGGCACAATTAATGGAACGTGGTGCTAATGCTGAAAAGACTCTATATGCACTTTTACATAGATTCAAAATGGATGCTGAACAAGAATTGATCAAAAATGAACATATAAAGAAAAGACAATCTATAACGTCACCAAGTAAAGTTAATCGTAGTTATAGTCGTCAAAATAGTAGAAGTCCAGAGAAGAAAATCACCACACCTCAACGTAGAAGAAATAGAACTTCAATGATTAGTGTAGCATCGTCTCATAAGAGACCAATCTCTTCATATAATAAACTTCCCAGAGTTAATAGTGGCACATCATCAATCAATATGTTAACACCAAATTCATCCACCATGAATAGAAACCATAACAAAAGGTTATCTAAGATTTCAAGTTATAATAATAGTAATAATAATTCACCAACACCTGCTTCAAGGACGAAAAGAATGTCAAAATTGCCAAATGATAAGGCCTCTATGATATTGAAAAATGGTGTTAATGTTAGTCCGAGTAAATTTAATAATAGTAAACGTACATCTAAGAGAAAATCAATCTTACCAAATTTGAAACGTGGATCAGTGACTACTAAATTGATAGCCACATATGCCAAATTATCAGAACATGATGAATGGGAAACTATCGAAAAGGAAACAAAGAGAACAAGTTCTGATTTTGCAACTTTGATCGATGAAATTTTTGAACATGAGAAATATGAACAAATAAGGAAAGAGAAAGAAGAACTAGCTAGGAAAGTACAAGAAGCTAAGAGGAAGAAAGAACGAGAAGAGGAAAAGAAGAGACAAGAGGAAGAATTGAGGAGGAGACAAGAAGAAGAATTGAGAAGAAAAAATCAAACTAAACAGAAGGAAAATTTACAAAGCAATCGTCAAAGAGCTATGGAAGAAGAAATTAATAATTTGAAGAAGGAATTGGAAAGTATGAAGATGCATGAAGATTCCCATCCAGAACATAGATCAGTATCAGCACCATTAGCTCATGATAAAGAAAACGTTAAAGGTAAAAATTCCCCAAAAGATTTCGATATTAATAATATCTTGCGCCAAAGAAATTTCTCATTACAAACACGTCCAGTGTCTAAATTAGATCCTGGTTTATTTTTTGAACCTGAATCTAATAATATTCCAACCTATAACACAGAAGTTTTAAGAAATAAAACTAATAAAATTGAAGATAAAATAAAGACTGAAAAAATGATTTTGGAAACAATTAGAAGATCAAGATTTCTAGGTTCATCATTTGATATTAATTGTGAACTCAGAACAGCAAGTGAAGCGATTGTTTCAAGTGTTAATAGAGCCGAAGACGACTATATGATAGAAAGGATAAACAATACTGAATTGCCTAAAAATGCTATTGCAACTGCTCCTTTGAAAACTAATGATGGCAGCAACGAGGTGAGAAAAATTTCAGATGTCAGTATTCCTCAATTTACTAGAAAATCAAAACATTTTGGTGAAAGTCAGAAAAGACTTTCTGTGCTTTCCCTTTATTCAACTAACCAATCATACAAAAATCTTTCAAGTTTCATAAAAGAGGATATTGAAGAAGAAGAAGAAAAAGAAGCGGATGAGACTTCCAAACAAATTGAATTAGAGAATAATAAATTTAACTTCGAAACAAATGATGATGATGATGATGATGATGAAAAGAAAAAGACTGCTGATAAATTGTTCGAAGTTGCTACTTCACCTGATCTTTCTGCTCCTACTAAACAATTAAAGTTATCATTAGCTGATAGATACACCGCTAAGGATAATACTTTAACCATTGATACAAATAGTGATGATAATAAAGTTAATTTGCCTATTTTGCCTCCTTTAGATTCAGCACATGCTGGATTAGGTATCTATCAAGATCCAAGTCCCACCAAGGAGACTTATGTAATTGATGATGATGAATCTACCGGTGGGAATAACAGTAACGTTACAGAAGACATTATCAACAGTTACTCAGGGAAAATTCATGATGATGAACAAACCATTGCTGAAAATTTGAAAGAAGAGACAATCAGGGAAGCTCCCAAACCACCCAAGTCATCAAAATCTACTACAAAGAAGAAAGTTCAAGAGCCATTAAAAGTTTCAAAACAAAGAGATGTTGCTAAGAAACTACCGACTGAAGAGCCTGTAGAGAAACCCAGTAAGCCTATCCAACCCAGCCAAGGTCCCAAATCGTTTTTCAGAAGGTTTTCCAGTGGTGTTACACCAAAGGACAACAAAAAAGTCCCGCATCTTGCCACTAATACCATACATACATCTGTTGGACCAAATCAATTATATCAAGGTATATTTAATTTATTGAAAGGCTGGTCATCATATGGTTTAAAGAATGTTAAAGGGAATAGTGAAGCCAGAGTTATTACTGGTAAAGTTTCTAGTAATAACATATTATCATTAGGTTCTACTCTTTTTGAAATACTTATCACCGCTGATGGTAAGAATAGTAAGTTAGAATTGACTAAAAAATCCGGTTCAACAAAAGCAATAAAAAGATTATACGGTGAAATTGAGAATGTTTTGAAAAAAGAAGGTGTTATTATTGCTTGATCTTGGCTCATTCAAAATCTAGTCGTCATTATTTACTATTATTCCATCATTATTATTATTATCATTATCATTATAGAAAAATTTACTTTTTTCGTTACTTGATGCTTTATTTTATTATTCATTATTTTTTTTTAAATTTGTCAGATGTGACTTGGACAGTTTCTATTAGTATGTATACAATAATTCTTTTCAATACCAAAAAGTACTTAGAGTTTCGTGTATGTATTGTATTATATAAGATAAAAAAGTTTTTATTGGAAATATTTTTAGGTCAAGTTTCAAGAGCTGACTATTCTTTTTCTAAATATTGTTCAGTTGGATAGAATCCCCAAGAATATTGAACGGGTTTACTAATTTCAATATTCAACTCTTCAGCAAATGTAGATACCAAATTTGGATTGTTTAGAAAGAGTCTTCCACATAAAATGAAGTCCTCTTGGTTAGATTGTATCAATTGTTCAGCATGCATAGCGTTTTGCACTTTTGAAGATGATGAAGTTAATACCACCTTTGAAGGTATATGTTTGCGAATATTATGGAAAAATTCTTGTTTTGTCAAATAATTCTTTGAATTAAAATCACTTTTATCAACTATCGCAAAATCGAAAACGTCAATACCTAGTGGTACCAATTTTTTACAAAGGTTAATAGTATCCCTTTGAGTTAATGCATTTGGGGAATCAGATTTATCACAATCATGAAGTCTGAAAAACAGTGGTGTTTCAACTGGTATATTCTCTCTTATTTTTTTCACAATCTCAAAGAGAAATCTGTTACCATTATATTCATCATGAATGGAGTAAGGATCTCCAGCGGAACGTTTATTCCATAATGGGGACCTTAATTTATCAATGATATTTTCATTTGTAGCTTTTATTTCGATGAAATCATATTTCGCTGTGTTTATTGCGAAGTTACTAGCAATCCCGAAATTATTGATAATCTCTTTAAGTTGTGTGGTGGAAAAATTGGAATCTGTAATAGTTTTGTTTAAATTTTCCATAAAATCAATACTATTTAATTGAATACCAATTTTACCATTTTGAGAATGAACGAATTCGACAATCTTGTTATAATGCTCTTTGGCCATTGTCTCGTTCCATAAACCAAGATCATTTGGGGTAGTCAAACTATTTGAATCAATAGCAGTTGATTCCAGTATAATGATACCAGCACCCCTAAGAGCAAAAGTACCATAATGTACAAGATGGAAAATTGTGGGCATTGCATTAGAACTTGAATACATACACATAGGTGAAAGACCAATTCTGTTAGGTATTTCCATGGAACGAATCTTTAAAGGAGTAAATAATTTTGGTATACCCCCTACCTCTGTGTCATTTTTCTTGGCCGTAGAATGTTTAATAGAACTCCCAATAACGTTTTGTCTAGGAGTAAAAAACGAAATATCCTTTGTACTAGCAACAGACCTCATTATGTTGTTAGTTGTCCCAGTGAAAAGCTGAACAGTGAAAAAAAACCAAAATTGAATCAGATTTCAAAACACAAGGGATATAACCTTTTTGGGAAATTAAGGGGTAATTTTCAGATGAATAGCGCAATGTATTTAAAACACAAATGCAGATACTTTAAATTGCAATAATATAACATTGCTTTTTTATTTGTCGTTATGTTTACAAAATATAGTAAAAAAAAAAATGGGGACATAAGATGTCACAGACATTTCTTCAGAGAAGCGACAATAAATGTCGTTCCGAACGAAAGGATGTACATAAGGGAAACAGAGCGGCTAAAAAAAAGAAAGTTTAATTGTAAAGGCGAAAACGCGAAGAGAATTTTCCAAATAAACAATTTTTTGCCATTTCGAGACATTTCCGACAGATTAACGTTTTCCATTTTGTCACAATTGTACTTGTCCCAATAGTAATGGGCAAATTTTTTTGTGTAGCAATATTGTAGTGGACAATTTTGGGGTAGACACGTTAGAACGGTGTTCGAACTTTTGGAAAATCGTGTTCCTTCTGCGGGTAACAAGAATGCAAAAAAACGTGACGTTTTTTTACTTCTTTAGTGAAACCCTTTTAAACCATTGTAAAGTTTTTAGATCCCTAAAACGAAGAAACGTTAACCCTATAGCAAATAGGAGAAAAATAAAGAAAAAGTGACCAGAAGTGAACTAATAATTCATAGTTTAGGATGTATATATATACTTGTATATAGTTATTAGTGCGTTTCACAAAGTTTATTTAATCTTCACTTAATTACTTCTTATCTCTACCGTTGTAAGCTAACCACGTTAACTGCTCCTTTTGTGAAAGGAAAAATCATTCCCATGTTGTAAATTAGTTGAAATTACGCTGTTTGTTTTACCCTAATAGTCTCGTCAGCTAAAAAAAGCATCAAAAAAGAACCCTAGAAAACTTCACGTGATACGTTACCCGCAGAAGGGAACACCATTTCCAAACATTTCGAACACTGCGTTAAACCTAACACCAGTACAATCTTACCCTAAGTAAGAGAAATTCAAAGTTTCAGATTTTCGTTTGGAAAAGTTAAAAACGAAATTGCAGATTACAAAAAAAGAAAAAGCAAAACAAAAGTTAGGTATTTATTTCTTCACTACTGAACCAAACGGCTACTACTTCATTATAGACCTTCTGATAGACCCTCCACACATAGACGTAGTTGGTAATTCGTAGCCAACTCACCTTATTTTATTGTATGCTTTGTGTTTAGACGAAAGAAAAGAACTCTACACAGTGAAAGAATATGGATCTGAATTCAAATAACAGTTCCACTAGCCTTTCAGGTAACTCAAATTTGAAGGATCATTATGAGAACCTGCTGTTCAAAAATAATGATGACGAGTTTTTCAGTGATTCTCCAAAAACTTTGCAAGAAAGTAAAAGGAATATAAATAGTAATAATCTTATTAATAAAGCGTATTTCATGCAAAATAGTTCCCCATTCCCAAATAAATCGAATAACTACTTACTGGCAGATAATTTCAATCACTTCACTAATAATTTAAATACAAATAATGCTAATATTTGGAGACATAATCATACAGTAAATACACAAGATCATGGCAAGAAATACCATAACAATAATACTCCACAAAATCCGCAATTTAGCAACACACAGCCGAATACATTATTTGATACATACCCACAAACTAATTATACCTCTGTTCATAATCACAATAACTATTTATCAAATTTCCCTCAATCAGCAAGTAACACGACAAATTACACTAATTTCAATAATAGTAACTCAATCCAATCTCAGAACTATATGCATCAATGGCCCATTTTTAATAATTATGGTACATCTTCTAGACTCAGTATAGATTTTAAACCTAAATCTAACGGATATATTAACAATTACAACACTACTACAAATAGTATCAATCCAACAAATAGTTTCAATAAGGATAATAAACTTGGAAACTTGAATTCATTAGAGAAAGGTATATTGTTAACCGATAGCAATATTATGTCATCTTCGGAGTTGCATAAATTAAGTCAAACATATGGTATGGATTATTTTTCAACTGAACAGGTATATCAATTTGTGGACCATTTGAACAATTTGATCCAATATAAGGAAAATGAAACAAACAATAAGCAAATTAACTCATTGATACATTTCTTAAATTTTTTACTTAGTCGGAATAAAGAATATGAGACACTATTTTCCAAGAAAGATTCAAATGACACTGATGACAAGGTTAAGAATCAGTTCTCAAACCCAAACAAAATTGATAAATTAATTTTAATCTCTGGTAAAAATGGTAAATTAGATATCTTATCAGGTCCTATTAATTCCAAGTTATCTTTAAAGAGGGGTGACATAGTCATAATTGATGGAGATAGAGGTAAAGATATAGCACAAATTATTGTTCCTGATTTAAATTTTAAATTGGCTTTGATAATCAATTTCTTGAAGAAGAAAATTCATTTTGATTCATTGATTACATCAAAATCACAACATATCCCCAATTTCCAATTTATTGAATCATTGATAAATTTTAAGAATGAATTCAACACCCAAATAAATCCAGAATTATATGACGTTGTCGAATTGACTCATTTTGTTATCCCTTCCAAACAAATTATTAGATTTGCCAAACCATCTGAAATATCAGTAGCATTGCCAGCTAAATTTAAAGATGAAGCAGAAGCTTTATTATTAGCACAGAAAAAACTCGAAAGTCTCAATAAAAATATGATGATTAATACAGTTAAAACTACTAAAAATCAAATTACAACTGGAAATTTTGAACCTTTAAACATTAAATTACTCAATGCAGAGTTTCAATTTGATCGTAGAAAATTGACATTTTATTACGTTTGTGAAGTGAGAAATGATTTCAGAAATTTAGTAAAAGATTTATTCAAATTTTATAAGACCAGAATTTGGTTATGTGCTATACCTAATAATTTAAATATTGAGAAAAGTTTCACCACCGTTAATTATGTCAATGACGATTTACAAGTAGGTAAGGATAATATCATTTCTCCTATGGACAACACACAAGATAATACTAATAATAATATTCAAGTAAAAGAAATAAACCCAAATAATTTCCAAATTTACATCTTCAAAAATATGTTTGAAGAATTGTTCCATTTAAGCTAATGAAGTTTAAATTTTAATCCTTCTTATCATTGTTTTAGTTTTTATGCTTCTTTAATAGTTTAAATTTCATTCAATTCAGGTAAAAGTTCAGGAAACTTTAATCAGATATATCAGAAAGATTTTATAAAAAAATATATATATACATATTCATATATGTATATAAATTATATAATTGTAAATGGTATACATCCTATGCTAGACCAAGTTTTAATGCAAAGTTCATAAAATGTGGAAAGAATTATTTCTTCTTCAATGCAGGTTTTTTCCAGAAATATTGTTTATGTGTCTTACGGCACGATCTTAACCCACTTCTGCCACCTTTCAGTAATTGCACTATAGACTTTCTGTCAACATCATCATCAGATTCAATATCATAGTAATATTCTTTCTCTAACGGTTTACCTGCTGCATCCTTACCATGACGAGTAATGACCCCTATACATTTAATTCCATTTAGTACAGTGGTCAATTGTTGCTCAGAAAATGAAGCAGTAGTACCATTAACATTAAATAATTCAGAAAACGGAACTTGTTGTACTTTTGCATATGCTAAATAATTTATAATTGCATTTTCAACTTCAAATTTGGAATATTTATCATTTGAATCATTTGCCTTTATGTTATTTTGTGTATTTTCTTCAATAATTTTCTTTTCTTGAAGTTTACTACCAGTGTTTACTTGTTCCTTCTTAACATTTGTTTTGTCTGTCAATGATTCAGCATTACCATCCATAGTTGAAATGTTCTTATTTAGGGCATTTGTATGATTCTTTTCCATAAATTTATCAGATTTCTTTTCGATGGGAGTATCTTCATTTTCGGACCTAATTTTCTCAGCATCTGATCTTTTCATCTTTTTATAGCTATTTAATTTTACTTTTTGCTCGAAGAGATCATTTTCATCTTCTGAAATGGACTTAGCGTTTAGATATTGTTTCAAATTGATAGTATTGAAGCTTTTCGATTCTCCCTTACCAGAAACTTTACTATTTGATTTAACGTTAAGCTCATTTTGAATTGGTTTGAGTAGTTTCTGTTTATCAACACGGGCTTGTTGATTGCCCACTTCGTTTACTTCATTATTATTAGAAGTAACTGAATTTGTTGGTTTTCGTTTGGTACATTTAGTTGTTTTGGTATCTTGAGCTCTGATAAATAGCTTAGCTTTAGCTGATATATCGCTACGGCCCGACAAATTATTTGGTTCTTCATTAATTGGAGTCAAAATTTTACGAATGCTACTGCTGGTCGAATTCGTTGTAATAGAGGAATTCTTATTTTTTATTTCTGTTACTCTGAAAGTTGGTTGTGAACCATAATCATTCAATCGGTTAGGTATGGTATTAATATTTTCCTTATTTACTTCAGAATTTAGAAATTGATCAACTGGAGTAATAAAATTAAAGGTTTGTAAATCCTTCTCCAGAGTTGGTGCAGAAATCGTTTTGGTCTTTTCTACTGGAGTGGAATTGATCTCTTTGATAGGTTTCAAAGTCAAAGGTTTACTCAATGGCAAAAGGCTCATCTTCTCCAAAGGAGGTATTTGCCTGGTATCATTGCTACATTTATTTTTAGTAGTTGCGAACTCCGATACTTTGAATCTTTTATATGCAGAACTTGTAGAAAGATCATCACTAGTTCTCTTATCATGGATTGTGGGCAAAAATGCGTTCACTGGAGAAGCATTTTTTGCTGATGACAGCTTTAATTCACTAGAAACATCGTTAAAAATGTTAAATGGCTTGATCTTGGAATTGTTATTGCCGTTATTGTTGTCTTCCCTGTTTTCATCAGCCAAATTAATTTTTGTATTGTTCATACCGATAAACACTAATTTGCTGTGGTCATTTCCGTTTGTTTTGGATGGCATTGTACATTTTTGTTTTCCTAAATCAGCGTGTTTTGGCTTTGAAGAGGAAGGTGAACCATCGAGTACAGATTGAGGATATGTATTATTTGATTTTTTCTTACTGTCCATATACTCTTGGAAATTGTGAAATTTTTGTTTTACTGGCGTTACTGGGTTTACCTTGACGGAATCTAGTACAGTTGGAGTTCTAGTTAGCTTTTCAACTAGGGTATCATTATTGCCGTCTTGATATTTTTGCGGACTGCTATATTGATTTATTGTAGGGATAAGATCAGTATTTGGAGATTTTGTTGACACTGGGACTAACACTTTAGAAGGAGTACTAGTGGATCTAGAGTGTTGAAAATCATCACTATTTGTCGTCATGGCAATCATTTCGTCTTCTGTCTCTGTAAAATTATCCAAATCAGAGGCAGATGTGTGGTCTACCTTTATTACTGCCGTCGCTTGTCTAAAGTCTAGAATAGTTTCATTGATTAAGGGCATAAGAACAGTTTCATTTTTAAGTAACGCAAATGAAGATAAATGTTGATATCTAGACAAGATTACATCAGGAGAGCCTTGCTGAATGGTATCAGGAACGTTATAGATTAGTTGATATATTTTTTCAGGATCTTTCTCATTACTCAACTGTGTCAAATAACAATCGATTTCGACTGGAAATAAGACTACCAACCCGTTTGTACCTGAACAAGTAATCTTCAATTGCTTTGTGGTATCGTTATATGATATGAATGAATGCTGCCTGGAGATATTTTTCAAAGTGGGCAATAAAATGTTACAAACACTTCTCTTTCTACCTAGAATGAAATGTGCTGAGCTATTTGAGTCAATGGGTATATCGACAGTTGTACAAAATGAGCTATTTCTGTTCATAATTTGTGCACGGTTTCTTTCTGATACTGGGTTCAAACTCATCATAATATCGTTATGGTTATCAGCATCATCTTCAGGATCAGAAGTATCCTTTATGTGCAATTGAGGTGATGAGTTGATCGCATTAGCGTCAAAACGATCATTTATTTCAGAGTTTGTCATATCACCAGGCGAGTTCTTGGAGCTGAAACCGTGGATAGCATTAGCGTCGCTGTTGACAGCTATACCAGTACTCGATGAGGGATTTGGTGTAGGGTATAAATCATGTAGTTTATCGCTGCTAGCCCCGATAGAATCGTCAGATAGCAACTGTAAGGCCTTCACGGGGTGGTGGTTATCACCAATGGCTGGCTTTCGATGATAATGGTGATCAGTGTGTAATTGTGCCGGTGACGAAGGAGGATACTGAGAAGACATGGTATCGATGATTCAGTTTGTAAGATAAAGCAACACTTCCCTAATGATGATTTTTGGACTGTGAGTAAACTACCAGCTAACAATTCTTGTTTATTCTTCCTAAAATTGAATTATCCAATGTGTAATTGTCGAGAGATTGAAAATAAATCAGAAAATTTCCTGTCAAAAATTGGCATCTTGACGCGTAACGCGTCATTTCGTATTATTGTCGGCTTTTTTTCGCGTTCCAAAAACCGAAAACCGGTTTGGTGACTACAATCCTCCATTTTTACCAAAACCGACGTCGGATTGGGAAAAGACTATTCTAACATCCGTACATTCTGCAAAGATTTTTTTAAAAAAAAAGCATTTTTTTTCTCAAAACGGTATTTCCCATTTGGGAAACCTCTTTTCTGACCATTCTCACAGAGACGCAATATCGAAGTTTTTTAATGTATTGAAATTTGAAGATGCGAGCTTCAATTATCTTCATCGTCAGGAACCAACTGAATAATATAGATTAAAAATGGGTAGTATGTAAAAGAATATGTTTAATAAGGAGTTGTTATTTGCTGTACTGTATCGATATGCTAGTGTAGTGCCTATGTTGTAATCATGGAATCGTATCCTACAATATCACATGATGATGTCTCATAGAATGGTAACTTTAGAACAACAAGGCTGAGCTAATTTCCATTCAGTAAAAAGAAAAAGACGATGTTTAAATATCACTTAACTTCTCCAAGAAAGAAATAATCCTATCTGATCAAAAATTTACTAACAAATTGCGTGTTTGTATTTTATTTATTATTACGTGGTATGCTATCAATGGTTTCAATGATTGATTTTTCTAGTAGATATCAACTATGCAATCACTGTGCTACTAACAAACAATAAGTAAATAAAATTTTACATTATTTTTCAAAATAGAGGGTACTCCATCTTTCGGTAAACGTCACAACAAATCCCACACTTTATGTAAGAGATGTGGTAAGCGTTCTTTCCATGTTCAAAAATCTACTTGTGCCTCTTGTGGTTATCCAGCTGCTAAGACTAGATCTTTCAACTGGGGTGCTAAGGCCAAGAGAAGAAGAACTACTGGTACCGGTAGAATGCAATACTTAAAGCACGTCTCTAGAAGATTCAAGAACGGTTTCCAAACTGGTGCTCCAAAGGCTGCTTCTGCTTAAATTAATCAATTGTAAGTAATTATAATATCATTAATAACCAGTATATAAACACATTTTTAAACTCAATTGATTTAATCAAAAAAATTAATTTTATAAATGTCATAGTTGACTTTTCTTTTCATTATTTTAAGCTCTTTCTTTTAATGTTCACATTTATGAATGAATATTATAAGTACCTATGAGTGTATATGTATATATGAAAAGACGTGTATGGGTTATACATCTTCGATATTTAGTCTAGTGCGGAAAGAACAAACAACAAAATTTTTCATAACCCCATAGCCATATACAATGAATCTGTTTCTTCCATGCTGATAAAATTTGTAAATTTTTGTTCAAGTATGGTTTGTGCCATATCTTGGTATATTTGGTCATACCTAACATGCATAATAATGTTTGATCTTTTCTCTAATTGAACACTCAATTCTTCCGCAATATAATTGGGCATATCTTCAAAGGCATCTTCATAATATAATTTCATGTCATTCAGAGTTAACTCATGCGATTCATCAACCAAATGTCTATGATTTTTCATGTTGTCAATATCTCTATTATTTTCATCCATCCTAGAGACTATAATTCTCCATAATGATGTTACCAATTCAGATTCAACTTTTTTAATGGATAGATCATTAATATTCGCTTTTTGTAAAACTAATAATTCATATAATATATCTACACTATGTTCAATAAATTTGACTCTCTCGATAATATTGGGGTTATCATTATTTGTCAATTTATTGACTACTTGGTCTTGTTCACTGGCTAATAACTGACTCAAAATAATAAACAATTCATCTTTATCAGTAGAAGAATCATCAAGATATTTATTGTTTTTGTCTCCACTCAATAAATCATATGGATATATGTTTATTAAGTTCCCTAATATGATCAAAATGTTTCTCTTGAGTCGAATAATCCAATTTTCTGAAATATAATCTGATTCCACTTTTTTGAAAATTAAGTCATTATCTTTTGAAATCACTCTAGGGTTACTTTGCAATTTATCTTTATAAATAAGTTGACATATTAGTTTAGACCAACTGTTGTCACCCATATTCCTTATCAAACCGAAGATATTGAAAAATTTTCTTTTACTAAATGAAGAGGATGATATTGTTGTAGTTCTAAATGAAATATTCAGTTTTTCAAATTCATTTTCAATGTCAGTGGGTACCATTAAACTCTTCATGTGATAACGTAAAATAATATACAGTCTTTTACAGCAATTAACCCACCAACTTGCATTGACTATATCATTTATATCTACAATAAATTTATCATTGTTTTTCAAACTTAGTAACATATTCGTTAACATATTAAATACCTCGATTAAATTGAAAATGATATTCATTATAGGTTTTCTAGAATCCGAAATTGCATTTTTGTAAATGCTCTCCATTTTGATGAAAATGTCCTTAGTTAAAAAACCCTCATAATCTGAAGGATTATGACTTTGTAAGACCCTGAAAATTACTTCCAATAAATCAAATGCAAATATGATATTTAAATTATCGATGAATTCATATTGGAAAATTTGTGGCTCTAAATATTTTTCAATATTACTATATTCATCTTCTTTGAAAAAATTTAGTATATGTTGATTCTTTCTGATTAAATCGCACGAAAATGAAAAGCATTCCTTCAGTGAATTGATACTGACAGCACTAGGTCTAAAAGTTATAACTTGATACATTATTATTACTAGAAATGGGATCGGTAAATTGGATTCATCTTTATTGTCCATAATCCTAGCTATAAGTGTACCAATATATTCTAATAATAGGTCGATACAAATATCCAGGGAAAGATTTTGCTTTAATTGTAATAGCAACTTCTGTAAAGATTCACCAATGGAACAATCTACATCAATAATGAACTGCTTATGTTGGAAAAATTGCATGGACCCTAATTTCAAATGATTTAAAATTTCCATAGTGTTCAATTCTACACCAATCAATTTATGTGACATAATATGATCGTAAAATTCACTCTTTTCGTCTGCAATAACGTTGTTTAAATTCAAGGGCACTACATCAAGGGTCTTACCATCAGAATCTAATGTAGTATTTGCTAAAAATTTTCTTTTCTTTATTGCAGTGGGTAAGCTTGTTGTCTTCAAATCTACTTGTGGGATATATGAGGTTTCAGTATAATCTGAAGTTTCATCATTCTTCTTATTTGTTCGTACATTTGAATGAAAATTGTGATAGATGTTTGAATTTTGGTTATTTGTTTCAGTTTTCAATTTACTTGTCTTATTTTCAATCTGTAAGATTTTCTTATCATCCTTTAAAGATTGAATAGTGGACTTTAGTTTAGCAATTTCATTATTGTTATAGTCTCTCAATTTAGCGATTTCATTAGACTGATTTTTCTTTTCCTTTTCGATCTGCGCTTCTAGCATGGAAATCTTGGCCCGTAATATACTGGTTTCACCATAAGCTTTAGTTAATTTATCATTTTGAAGACTATCGATGTTACCATTGTTAGCGGTTTCGCCAAGTTGAGTATATGAATTGTCATTGAGCTGCGTTGAAACAGCATTCTCACCTTGTGTAAACCTCGGGGGCTTGTGGGTCAGCTCTAGAATCAGATCATCGTCGTCATCAGATGAGAACGAAATTTCAGCATCAGCCATAGTGGTTTAGTATTTTTACGATTTAAGCTAAATTGGGAAATAAAATAATTTGTTTTCACCATTCTCACTTTCGGAAAGGAAAACTAAATATTAAAATTTCGGATGCTTCCAAAAACAAACAAAGGCAAGCAGGTTTCTTTTGATAATACACTTCTACATGTTACACCTTAAAAAGCTATTGTCTGATTTCATTAACACTCACTATTTGGACAGATATTTTGCAGTATTCAAGTTCTATAGGTAAAAGAATCGTTTTGAGGAGAATTCTAATGGAAAAGTTTGGGGAGATCACATTGTAAGCGCCATTCCTAACCGAGAACAATTGATATGCAGCAATGTGATAGTTGTAACTTCATCTCAACCAGTGTATGCACCAATTTGTGTCCAAACCCATCCAGAGTGCCCTGTCACGTGCACCATTCGTAGTCCGTGACAGAAAATTTTTGAGCGATGAGGCGGAAAATGTCAAAATTTAATAAACGAGAAACTTACTATATTGCACACCGATATATATACAATTACTTTGGTCTACAATGGTGGAAGATTCAAGAGTAAGAGACGCTAAAAGAAATGGTGATGAAGAAGCTTTGCCTGCTTCTTTAGTTCCCAGGGCCCCAACCGTCCTTTCCTCAAGAGATAAGGTTACTCAAAGGTTAATTGTCGTATTGTCACAAGCTTCGTTAGAGACTTATAAAATCTCGTCACATGGGCCAGGTGGTGATAAATATGCATTATTAAATTGTGATGATCATCAAGGTATATTGAAAAAAATGGGTAAGGATATTAGTGAAGCAAGACCGGATATCACGCATCAATGTCTATTAACTTTACTTGATTCACCAATTAATAAAGCTGGTAAATTACAAGTCTATATTCAAACAAGCCGTGGTGTACTAATTGAAGTCAACCCTACTGTCCGTATACCAAGAACTTTCAAAAGATTTTCAGGATTAATGGTTCAATTATTGCATAAATTATCAATTAGATCTGTCAATTCTGAAGAAAAACTTTTAAAAGTCATTAAGAACCCAATTACTGATCATTTACCAACTAAATGCCGTAAAGTTACATTATCTTTTGATGCTGAAGTGATAAGAGTGCAGGATTACATTGAGAAAATAAGTCCCGATGAAAGTATTTGTGTTTTTGTGGGTGCTATGGCAAGAGGTAAAGATAATTTTGCTGATGAATTTGTTGATGAAAAGATAGGTTTATCAAACTACCCATTGTCTGCTTCAGTGGCTTGTTCTAAGTTTTGCCATGGTGCAGAAGATGCTTGGAATATCTTATAATTACATTATCCCCCTTCCGAGAGGGAATTCAACTATTAAAAGTAATGAAGCATAGAAAAGTATTTTCAAAAAACTTTGTATTATATTAATAATTGCCGTTATTATTGTTATCAACGTTTATAGACATAAGGAGAGATCAGATTCCCCATTTTTGCTTTGGGAAAAAATATCAATGTTATCATATAAAAGCAGTTTTTGTTATGTCAGTATGTAGCCTCCAACATATAGAAACATGTCATACGAACGGATCAGTTCTTATCCAATCTTGTATATTAAATTATTTTCCGCCTTTTCTTCTTCTTTTTCTCCGTCGTTTTTTTAGTTTCAAATTTTCCCAAAGAAACAAAATTGTTTTAAATGTGTCACATAACAAAACTAAGCATACTTTAGCGATTTACGTTATATAGACGCTTTGTAGTTATTTGATATTGTTATATATTGTAAGTATGATTTTGGTTTTACATTTTCTTGCGTTTCTTTAATCTCCATTTCGATCTTTCCATCGGCAATCTCATACAATAATGGCAACGTTCACCAATTATTTACAATTAAAGGACAGACTCACTCAAGTGTGGGTAAATAAATATACTTTAATTTTAGTATTGGCTATATTTAAACTATTCTTTTTTGCCAAATCAATAAGTAGAGAATTTGATAGCCTGAAACAATATATCATAAATAATTGTCATTCAATTGATTTGTTATACGACAAGATTGCACATAATACACCACATTATGTTTGCAAGATGGGTAATTTTATGACTGAAAAGACAATGGAGGAAGCTGTCAAAGCCACTTTAGAAATTCTATCACTAATAGTGCTAGCCAGTGAAAGTTTATTAACCTTTGTCATTGATTTGTATTTAGGCACTTACGCATGTTTAATCGTTAGTGCAGTGGATGGTACTGTCGATATTGCAACAAATACCACGGAAAAATTACTGGGTGCTGTGAATAGTACAATCTCTAGTGTAGCCAATGAACTAGATGATGGGTTGGAAGATATATCAGAGTTTATCAATAAGATCTTATCGGCGGCATCTAAAGTGGAAGATTTTTTTACTGACAATGACGATGAAGATCCCACTACTTCAAACGATATACACAAAGTTAATTTAACCATTGACTCCTTGAGAAATCTTTATATTCCATCATCCATTAATGATAAATTAGAGAAATTAGCGGCCAATACACCAAATTTTGATACGGTTAAAAATGAAACAAAGACATTGATTGCAGAACCATTCCAATATGTTAGAGGGAAAATTGCAGCTGTAAACAGTACAGATATAATGGGTAACGCTACAGAAATGCTATACGTTCCGCCTTTGGAAAGGGTTGCTGAAAATGGTACAGGAATCTGTTCATCAAATAAACCTGCCATTAATGAATTTTTCCATGGTTTAAACAAATCTATTAGAGAAATAACCAAAATATTTATAATATTACTGATTATTGCAGCATTATTAGCAATTATTTGGGAATGCTGGCAAGAATGCAGACAATGGTATTTAATGAAACAATTAAGAGATAACTATGAAGAAAATTTTGATTTTTGGTATAATAATTCTGTGCAAGATAAGTATGAAGAAAGTAGTAGCAGTTCTTTTGAGAAACATGGAGGTCGAAGATATAAAAATGGGGCTGGTTTTAAAGAAGAAAAATTTGATATTTTAAGTACGTATCAGCAAACTTTCCATCGTTGGCAAACCTTGTTTGCAAGTGGTTTAACCCGAATTTTGGTCAGAAATTCTCACAGTAATTCCAAAGTGCAGAAGATCCAATGGTTTGTGGCGTATATTACATCTGAAAGAGTTCTTTTCCTTTTGGGTATTGGGTTATTAGGTATTGTAATAAGCTGTCTCCAGTTAATTATCTTATCAGTTTTAAAGAAAGAAGTACATAATATCAAGGTTCTTAAAGACGATATCAGTAACACACAGATGATGCATACATTCAAGCAAGACATGCAACTGTGGTCACTGGAGACTAACAACTATATCAATCAGACAGAGAACAACATCAACACAGAAATCTTCGGCTGGATTGAAACGACGACCACTTCAATAAACGACACAGTAAATACGATGGTGACTGGTATCGATGACACATTAGCAGACATATTCAACGGGACCCTTCTTTACCACCCAATGCAAAGCGTAGTGAAGTGTGTCATAGAGGACAAACTGTACGCAGTTGAGAAGGCAATGACCTGGATCCACAAGAAGGCCCACGTGAGTATACCAAGAATCAATGACACTCAAATTCTGCAACTGGCCACCGACGTAAACGACGGCAACAACACCACGTCGGAGGACAATAACAGTAAGAACACCATGCACGACATAATGTCTAACATGTACCAAGAACTGCACATGATTTTACTCGAGATAGTAAGAAAATACCATGACAGTATCATAGCTGAGTTGCTGATTTCTGTCTGCATTGTTTCCCTGTGGGTCCTTCAGATCCCAGTAGGTCTGCTCATCCTTACCGTGAAGTGCGCACTGCACAAAAGTCAACCCAATACGAGGTAATGAAGGTACGTTTTTTGTCAAATTACGTACAAATCAGTTTTTTCCGTTTTCGAGAATTGATGAATATTTCAACAACCTCGCAACAACCCAGTGGAGCATGAAGCGTATATTCTCTGGTGCTAGGTCCCCCAAAGTGGACTCCCAGAGTAAATTTGGTGTCGGTAATAACAGCGCCACCACCGCTGACAACACTTCAGAGACAAGTGCGGGTTCGAACAGTTCAGAGAAGATATCACCAGAACTGGTACCCATAATCACCTTACTGACTGCTCAGGCACATAGAAGGTATCATGAAGGTGTATTCTTGGTTCTGGAAGATTTGAAAAATGACGGTTCGCCAGGTGAACGTAAATGGAATGAACGCTATGGTGTTCTGATAGGTTCACAAGTCGCTCTTTGGGATGCTAATACATTAAATGGTAACGATTATGACGCTTTGAAAAAATCTGCTGTGAAACCAACATACATCAATTTAACTGATGCAAATTTTCAACCTATTGAAACTTTAAATGGTATCTCTAGTGTAAGTAATAAGAAATTTGAAAATGTATTAGTCTTATCCACTACTTTGAAAAACAGATATTTCTTACAATTTAGTAATAGAGACTCGTTCTCTGAATGGTCTGCTGCCATTAGACTGAGTTTATATGAAGCTACTGCTTTACAATTAGCCTACACAGGTGCATTTATCTCTTCCAGAGGTGCAAGGTTAAGTGATATTAAAGTTTTACTAGCCTCCCATAAATTCGACTACGAAGATTGGGTTAGTGTGAGATTTGGTCTGGGTATGCCCTGGAAACGATGTTATGCGGTTATTTCACCAAATTCAAGTAAAAAGTCTAAAGGTTTTGGTCAAATCAACTTTTATGAAACTGATAAAAAGATCAAGAAGGCTCACTCCATGACTACTGTTACTGAGGCGAAGGCTGTTTACGCTCTTTACCCATCTTCTCCACAATTGATAGATAACTCCACTATAATAAAATTAGAAGGTACTGTTAAGTTTAAAGAAAAGGAAGATACACAGGATACGAGTTTATTCATCATGCCTGAAAAGCATGAGGCTGTTCCAAGTTATGATACAATTATAAGATTCTTAATTCCAGCAATGAATGCATTCAAATTATATGGTAGACCAACAAGATTAATTGCTAATAAAGACGATCCATCATCTTTATTATTCGCATTACCTGCTTTACCTCATATTCATTACTTAGAAAAGGAAGATATCTTACCGTTAGCTAAATCTTCTGCAAGTTTACATTGGGATAAGTATGAATGGAGAGAAAATATTATCGACTTGTTAGTGGCAAGAGTTAACAAAGGTTATAGTGGGTGTGGTTCAAGTAGTACTTTAAGAGATATCGTTGCCAGTCCCATGTTGGAAAGTAATGATTTATTTCAAGGTAGTGGTAATATCATGTCACCATTACTGAAAAATTCTGGGTTTTTATCACCAAGAATAACAGCCAAAAGTGCTCCTTATAAAAAGCAAAACTTTGAATCAAATTCAGAATCAAGTATCAAAAATTCATTGTCTGAATCTCCTGTATCTCCAATGGTCTTAGAGCAAAATCTCAATATTCCGAATATTTCAACAGATTCTTTGGGAAGTAATCAAAGAAATTTCAATGATAAAGATATCAATGATATCTCCAATATTAAGATGCCATTATTACCACCAAATAATTGGGATAAAGAAAACAGTTCACCAAAATATGATATCTATGGTTATGACGTTAAGGCTACAAGCCCCTATGATGAATTGATAGGTAAACCAAACAATTATCTCCCACAAGCAGGCACGCAGAGATCACCGGAAAGAAATCATGCTCAGCTCAATTCACATACAGACGTTAATCGAGATCCATATCAAACTAGTCATCAACAAAGACATTCACTTGAAAAGGTACCAGTTTTACATAGAACTGAAAGGCCCTCGGACTTAAAGTTAGGAAACCCAAATCAACGTGATAATCATTTGTTAAATCCAGATTCTAATGTGAAGTCTGAAGCTCCAAGATATTCCAAGACAGGTTCACTTATATCGGGATTCATTGAAGTTTATTGTCAAAGTGATCCGTCTGATGACGTGAGAAATAGCCAGGATTTTGCAAAATTACAGAAAGATATGTCCAAAACCACTTTGGAAGATGATAATGAGGATGTTTTCGATCCAGATTTCGTTGAACAAGATCAAATGTTTGAAATTGAAAATAAATACGGCTCACTGAGTGATAGTACTGCTAATTCATTTCATAGTAAAATTGGGATTAATAGCTCCAATAAATCTAATAATGCTCCTTATCCTACAGATGATTTTAATGATAATAACAGAATTAACAGATCAAAAGAGGAGCAAGTATCTCATATACGCTTACCGCCTAATGGCTATTCTGCCTCACCACCCAAACAAAATATTCATCATAGCAATATCAAAGGGGTATCTCCGACTCGGAACAGGTTAAATGATGAGAGCAGCCAGAATAGATCTTTCAACAGTCAAAAACCAAACACAAATCAACAGCAAACCATAAGTCAATTACAAA
Organism: Grigorovia transvaalensis; assembly: GCA_003708445.3. Lineage (NCBI taxonomy): Eukaryota > Fungi > Ascomycota > Saccharomycetes > Saccharomycetales > Saccharomycetaceae > Grigorovia > Grigorovia transvaalensis. The sequence goes on along the minus strand of PPXN03000003.1, from coordinate 350,034 downwards.
ATAGCTCTAATGAATCCATTAAGCCGCAAAATATTCAATATAATCCTTCGAAGACGTCATCAGAACAATTCTATACCCCAACAGATAGATATTCTTTTGAAAATCCATATGCTGAACCAAATGAAAATCAGCCTTCTTCAACAACAAATAGACCTTCTCCTCAAAATACACAACAACCAGGTTCTAGGCACATTCCAAATAATATACAGAGACCGACTCAACCTCAACATATACAAAGCCCAAATCACTCACCAAATCAAGCCTACGGAAATTCCCCGCAAAATAAAGGATTACATCAACCTACTTCCAAATATTCTAACAACGGGATGAATAATGGTTCACCAAATGGTAATCGTGGTTTCAATCAGTCTCCAATTGTATCAACATCGCAGAATGGTTTTCAACCGCAATCAAACCAACGAACCGGTCATATACAACCACCACAAACTCAAACAGGTTCATCACATATAAATAATTATCGTCAAAATCCACAACAGCAACAGTCGCAACAAATGCAAAACCAAAGACCTTTACACCCAAACTCCCAGAAAGCTCCTTTGTCAAATCATCGTCAAGCACCGCCACCAACCAATAATGTACCACAGGGAAGAATGAATGATATCCCATCACGTCAATATGAGTCACCACCACCAAATAGACCCTTCCCAGGTACTATCCAACAGCAACAAAATCAAATACCAAATAATGAAAGATTTCAATACCAGAGACAACCGCCCATGTCACAATTGAATCAATCAGATACCAACAGAGTGCCAAGAATGAATAACAATGGATTTTCACCATTACCTAATGCCAATAATCAAGCGTTTAACAATATTAATAATATCTCGTCCTTTAATCATAATCATAGTAATAACTACGGTGGTAAATCGCCAGTGAATAATGGTCCATCATCACAACAAAGACAATTCAATCATAATATGAATAATAACAATAATATCCCAATTAATCCAAATAGAAATATGAATCCAAATATGAATCCCAATATGAACCCACGCATGAACAGGAATATGAATCCAAATATGAATAAGATGAATAATATGAACAACATGAATAGCATGAATAATATGAACAATATGAATAGCATGAATACTATGAACATGAACCATATGCAAATGAATAATATGAATAAAAATGGTATCAACAAGAATCTGAACAATATTAGAACTAAACCCAATGGTGGATTTTCGCAATTTATGCCACCAAATAATTCTTCGAACTCTAAGAATCCATATGGTAATTGAAATTTGATTATTGCTCAAGATGGATAATTTTAAGCTGTTTTTACTCTATTTAAAGGACGATATACAGTACATTACCACTCATGTGCCACTATATGCAAGGACAAGACGAAAAATATATGGTAAGAGTTATATCGATATGATATAGCACTTTTTGTAAAATATAGAAATATAGAAATATACAAGAACAACAAACTATCATTGATCTTAATTTTATTTTTTTATTTTATTTTTTTATTTTCTAATAAAACATTGTCAATTATAGCTGAACGTATGGTTTATTTCTTGTTCGTTTCTGGGCAAGCATTATTATGAAGCGATGGTGAGCGGCAGTTTGCCTTATGGAAACCGACACCATCACGTGCCAACAAATGCCGTTCCAGATAGTGAAATCCATTATTTTCACAAACCAAAGATTCAAAATTTGACTTTCAAAACGACATAAATGACGTTAATTGGCGGGAAGTGGGGACAAAAACAAGCAAGAAATCCGGCAACCAACAAAGGTAAAAATGGTACGGCAATTGTTCGGAAAAGCCGACAATAAAAAAAATCATGTCGGAGTCACGTGATCCAAGATGCCCACAATTTTCCGTTTTCTACTTTAGGACTGTGGCTTCAGGGTTCCACACTGTGGCGGCCTCATTGGTAATCAAAGATGGCACAACATCCATTTATATAAACCACTTAAATTAACTTAGCAATTTCTACTTTGGTTTGTTTGTTTATTTGCTTGTTTTGTAATCCCTGCATTTCTTGTATTCAAAGTCGTTAAAAGTCATTCAACACTCATCTGCCTTAAGGTTCTAATAGACAAAAAAGAATATTCCACAGTTTTACAAAAGACACAATAAGTAGCATTTTGCATAACAGAAACGTAAAACTATCATTTAAGTGACTCATAATTCTCATATTAATTTTCTCTTTGGCTATATTAAGATTCATCATACGCTAATTCCAAAAACTAAACTGAAACTACACAAACAAACCGAAATAAACAAATACTGACACATAAAGATGCATACTTTAAGAAGCAAAACTCTGAGAGAACTAGATATAAACGAAATACAACAAATAAATCCCATCACTAAATTAGTCAACAATCAGAAAGTAGTCGAAATTCCTGAATTGGAACTCGAATCCGGTATCAAGATTCATAATTTCCCCATTGCTTACAAGACTTGGGGGAATTTAAATGCTACAGCTGATAATGTCTTAGTCATTTGTCATGCTTTGACTGGTTCTTCTGATGTGGCTGATTGGTGGGGACCCCTACTGGGTGATAATTTGGCATTTGATCCATCGCGTTTCCTTATCATTTGTTTAAATTCGATGGGTTCACCTTATGGTTCATTTTCACCATTATGTATTAATGAAGAAACTGGTGAAAGATATGGACCTGAATTCCCATTATGTACTGTACGAGATGATGTGAGAGCTCATAGAATCGTTTTAGATTCTTTAGGTATCAAATCTGTGGCTTGTGTTATTGGTGGGTCCATGGGTGGTATGTTAGCTCTTGAGTGGACTGCTATGTTCGGCAAAGAGTATGTTAAAAACACTGTAGCTCTAGCTACTTCCGCTAGACATTCTGCATGGTGTATATCTTGGTCAGAAGCTCAAAGACAATCTATTTACTCGGATCCAAATTATCTAGATGGTTATTACTCTTTATCAAATCCTCCAAATGTTGGGTTATCTGCTGCACGTATGTCTGCATTACTAACTTACAGAACGAGAAACTCTTTTGAGAATAAATTTGCCAGAAAGCAACCTTCTGCACAACAACAGTTGAAATCAGCAGGTGGTAACCTTACCACAGCTGTAAGACCCACGATAGTAAGTTCAATTAATGAACAATCACTAAGAATACATAATGATGGTATAAATTCTTCACCTCCATCCAGAATTAATCTAAGCAATATCACTCAAAATGGCTTCTCCTCGGGTAGCAGAAATAACAGTACTTCTTCAGATTCATCATCGAACTCATTGCATTCCTGTTCATCTATAACTTCATTAAGTTCACAAGTTAGTGGTGAAGTTAAATCTGTAAAACCTGCACAAACTTATTTCTCTGCACAAAGTTATTTACGTTATCAAGGTACTAAATTTGTAAACAGATTCGATGCTAACTGTTATATTGCTATCACTAGGAAACTGGATACTCATGATCTGGGTCGTGATAGACCAGAATATGATGATGATCTTGAAAAAGTATTATCTCATATTGATCAACCTACTTTGATTATCGGTATTAGTTCAGATGGTCTCTTCACTTTCTCTGAACAAGAATATTTAGCTGATCATATCAAAAATTCTCATTTAGAAGAAATTCGATCGCCCGAGGGTCATGATGCATTCTTATTGGAATTTAAGTTAATAAACGATTTAATTGTAAACTTTTTGAAGAAAAACTGTAAAATGTTTACTGATGCTGAACCAATTGAATGGAAGGGTGCTAGTGGCAACGATGCCAATAAAACTTCTGTCTTTGGTGAAGCCGAAGAAGTTACTAACTGGTAAGTATAGTAACTCTTTCTCTCTGTATTTTTTTTTCTTTGGTCATTTTTTTTTTCAACAAGAATCGTATTTATGCATATCTAGATACTTTAATATATTTATTACAACAAAGCATTCATTTGTAATTAACTAGAAAAACAATCAACAACGATATTTTGTGTAATTATTATCTTCAATTTAAGGAGGAATTTGTAAATATTTTATTAGGCGTTGTTGTTTAATTCAATAACATTAAAACTCCCAAAATGGAAGTATTGCACAAAATATAAATAAAATATATAAAGCTTACTATTTTTCTATATAAATTAAATAAGTCATTAGTACATTTTCATAATAAAAACCATCGTATTACCCATTGACTAAATTGAAGTAAACCAATCTTGGTTCTTTATCTCTGGAACACATGATACAACCTTACCAGTATCCAAAGCACTTTGGACGTTATCTACTACATGTTCCTCCATATTTTTGATTGCTTCATTGGTACGTGTACCTAAATGTGGTAATGCCAATACTTGTGGGATCTTCAATAATTCGGGATCCACATTTGGTTCTGTTTCAAACACATCTAAACCAACAGCTGCAATTTTACCTTTCTTCAAAGCAGCAATCATGGCCTTTTCATCAATGACTGCACCACGAGATGTATTAACGATTCTCACACCATCTTTCATCTTATTGATTGCCTTTTCGTCAATTAGATGTCTTGTGGATGCATTCAATGGGATACTTAAAGAGATAATATCAGCTTCTGCAAGCAATTTATCAAAGGAAACATGTTCGCAACCTAACGCATCTTCATCAGAAACTTTATGATGGGTGTGATAAATAATCTTCTTGAAACCAAATGGTTTTAACCTCTTGACAATTTCTTTCCCAATACCACCCAAACCTATTATACCCCAAGTCAATGATTCAGCATCACGACCAAGAATATTTGGATCATCTCCACTTGGCCAAACACCATTATTAATTGATCTTATACTGTATGAAAAATTTCTCATAGTACCTAGTAACAAAAACACATGATTCACTGCAGTGGGTACACTTACTTGTTTTGGTGTATGTGAAACTTGAATGTGTCTATCGTTAAAATAATTAACATCGATTTGATCATAACCAGCACCATCATGACACACAGCAATGACTGATTTGGGCATATTTTCAGCAATTTCCTTATCGAACCTACCTGTTTTCGATACAGAATCATAAGTTCTAGCAATGACTGTCACTTGAGAATATTTACTCTTCGGATCATTTAATAATTTGATGAACTTGTCCCTAGTCATATCATCAGGGACATACAAAATTTCAGCATTTTCACCCAATTTGCGCCAAGCTTCTTGAGCTAATCTGATTTTTCCAAGGCACATAACAATTGGTTTAGTCATTTCTAGAAGGTTTTTGTAGCTGAGCTGTCTTTTGTTTAGTAAGTAAGGACTTTAGTAAAGTTAAAAGTTCTTTGAGCTTTTCTTATGTACCTATAACGCAAATATTGAAACTTTCGACTGTTTATATATTAATATATTCATAAACTGCTGAAAAAGAGATTACCAATGCTTAGTTTATCAAAAAAAATGCAATAAAAGATAGGAGAAGAGTACAAATAGCAATCGGTCTTTTATGAATCGGAAATCTATCTATTTACGAAGCATATAGATTATGTGAAAATTGCATCACCTTGGCAAATTACTAATTATTAGTTTGAGAATGTGCCTAAATCTCAACTCGAAGTTTCCATCAAAAAGCCCTATTTAAAGCAATAAGGGGTAGGTGGTGGGAAAAGCATTTTAAATTGTGGGGTGATGCCCTACCCCGAAATGGAAATTAGTGCCCCCCAATAGAAATTTTATCTCGAAAAAAAATATCTGGAGTGCTTGCCTATTATTAACCCTTTTGGGAAACTTCAGTTAACCTGGCTCGAGGGTTTCCCTTTTGGGAAGAAACTGATAGATTCAAATTTTTTAGCGGAACGCGTCCCGAAACGATATTTTTGAAATCGATCATTACGCGATGAGTGCGAATTGGATTAAACTTGTATAGTAGAGGCATTGCTTACATACAATGGATGATACCGTTACAATCTTAAGAGCCAGAATTGCTCTACTTTCTACTGCCATCGGTGGGCCTGATTATAGCTCAAAATTAGAGACTCCACCATACAAACTAGGTGATGATTGTTTGGCGTGCTTACAAGATTTGAAAAGATGGTTTAAATTAGTGGATGATCAACAAAATACATGGGATGTTGCCATGGCAGCAGCAGAATACAAGATCTTGACAGACGATCTTATACCGATTCTCTTGGATTGGGAAAATAAATCAAGTTTACAAGCTAGGTTAACTGCTCAAAATAATTCCAAAGACGGTAACAGTAATGATGTCCCAGTAATTTTGAAAAATAAGTTATACCATGATAAAATCGCATTACAATGTCTACAGCTGTTAACATTGATGACTTGGCCTTTAGTAATTACTGAACAATCAAGTATAAATCAAGTTAAATATTATTCAGATTTGAAAAAACATCAATTAATATACAAGAAGGCTATTTTGACTGCAGAAAATGGTAAAGTTTTGAGAGCAGTTATTAGAATAGTATTGGATGTAATGAAAACTGATAAATTATTTAGAACACCAAAGGATAACTTGATTTTGAAAATAGCTTTGAATTTTTTCAGAAATATTATTGCTATTGAACCAGGTGAACTAATGATTACCAATAAAAAGAAACCAGCTGCAAATAAAGGTATTGAAGCACTGGATACTCTACCTCAAAATGTTTCTATGGAGGATATTTCTCTGAATACTGTAGTTTCCACTTTCCATAAAAACAAAGTTTTCAGTTTTCTACTGACTTTATCAAGTACTTTAACCACTGAATTTGATCAAGATTTCATCAATCTTCCACTTTTGGAAATTATGTTTTATTTGACCAAAGATATTAACCCAGCTTTATTATTTACTTCATATAACTCCAACAAAAATTCAAGTGGTCATCATAACAACAAAACTTCTAATGCTAGTTCTAATTATTCAACTAAATCTGAAATGGAATTATCTGACTTACTGAAGAAAGAATTTGAAATGAAAAAGAATTTAATTAAGAATACGTCGTCAAGACATTCAAGATTTGGAGCATTAGTTTCAATCAAGACATCTGAAGATACAAGGTTAACAGTTTCAGGTTCACAAAATATCTTAAATGATTTGGCAGCACTAAATAAATTAGATAGTAGCAAGAAATGGAACAAAAGAATCACAAGAATAAAAGAAGATCCGTTAGGAGAAGGTTTACCAAATAGTTTGCTAAATTCACAAGTTTCTAAATACATCATTCTACAGAAGGATGCTCTTTCGATCTTTGCGGAATTTATTAATAACTTTGTGGATTCAAGTTTTAATATTTTGTTACGCAGTGTAACCAATTATATGACCACAGAAGAAGATAGAATCGTTATAATTGAACAAGTAGAGTATCTTTTGTTTTTTGCATGGTTTGTAAAGTATCAAAGAATAAGATGTATCCAAGAGAAGGCAGCTGATATTGCTTTTGTAGCAGAGGCATTAAGAGAGACCACTTTCATTTTAGTCTCACATTTATTGCGAAAATCTTTTGAAATGAAAAGTTGGATAGTGGTACATTCTGCTATGATTGCATTTAATGAATTGCTTCTATTGCTTGAAAATGATAAATTACAAGAATTTGAATATGATGATGTTGAATTCATTGCAAGTAGACTTTTCAGTGATGAAAGAATTCAACTTTTGTCTAATTTACCAAGAATGAGTGTCAAACATACTCCACAGTATATGAAGAGCTGTATTGATTTGACTCACACTGTTTTAAAGACATTAGAAAAGTTCTCATCAAAGGAGAGAGGTTTGGTAATCCAGGGTAAAGCCAGAGGGAAAAAGAAGGCAAATATTTCCGAAAGTGATATAATTAAAGTTATGGAAGAAAGGAATTTAGATAGAGATGATGCTATTGAAATACTGACTCCGTCATATAAGGAATTTGAAGTTAACTTTCAAAAAGTTCAGAACAGTTATATCAATGATGCTACAATTGACACATACATCAATTTCTTACAAAGATTCAAAGAATTGGACAATGAACAAATCAAAAGAATTATAGCATTTTTCCATAGAGTTTTCATTCAGGCTAAAGAGGAGGCATACTTATTCAGATTAGATTTAATCGTACTTTTCCAGAGAATGCTTGCTGCAGATGGTTTAGCTAGAGATGCTAGAGTGAGAAAGCATGTAGAGAGATTTGTCAACTATTATCTAGGCCGGTTGAAGAAAAGATTGAAAAATTCTCCATCATGGTTTGTGGAATTATTATTCCCACTTTTACATGACAGTGAAGTCGGCTTTTATCAAAGATATGATGAAATGAGAAAAACCAATATTGACTTTTATGGAGCAGAGCCAAGTGGTTTTATACCCCTTCCAGACGAAGAAGCTTTGCCTCTTTCTGCCTTGAAGAACATGAAGTTTGGTATTCTAGTTTCCACTTTAGTTGATGATTCCAAATTAGAACTTTTAGAGGCTCTAGTTACTCATATATGCAAGTCTTTAGATATCTTCAAATCGTGGCTTTCGGTTCATGTTCTAAATGAAGACGAGATGGAAAGTGCACCAAATGAGTACTTTAGTTTACCTACTGAATTGGGGAATCCTATACTGTTAGACAGGGATTTTAGAGCGCTCTTGAAGCTGGTCGGTTACTCCATTCCTTCAAATCGATTAGAAAAATGTTATTTACCTGGTGATATTGATATTACAGATCTGGAAGATAGTATTTCTTTGATCAAAAAATATCTAACTACTTCGTTTGAAACTCCAAATGGATTGTCATCTGCTTCCTACTTAGATAGAAAGAATGGTAAACAACAGAGCAAAGGAGATGAAGAAGAGGACGGCTGGAAAGGCAACGAACATTATGATTACAATGATCCAAGCATAATAAGAGACGATGAAATTGATGATATTGAATATTTTGAAGAATTAGACAATCCTAACAGCGCACGTCATTCTAAGAAGTTACCCAAAGGTATTGCATCAACAAGAAAGGCAAAGAAAGCTAAAGGCAAGAAGTGGAAAAGCAACGCTCTTCCTCTGTTTGATGTCGAAGATGATACCAATGGAGGCAGCACAATGAAACCCCACTCTACTATTGCTAGTAAAGAGTATATTGATTCTGATGATGAGGATGAAGCTTTGAATCCAATTTTTTACGAAAATGAAATGTTCATGAGATGGTTATTAGACAAACATAATGGACAATTATCTATGGAAAAGAACAAACTATTTGCCAAATTTGCAAATGAAAGAATGGCCAATAATGGTAAAACAACGAGTGATTTTACAGAACTTTTCGATGGTCCAATTCCAAGTATTGCGGTAAGCAATAATGATAGTTCTATCTCTTCTGCTAACAAACTTCTGCTTCATTTTAATTCACGCATTGAATCCAAAACTGGGACATTATCTGAAGAGAATACTAATTCGAAAGGACTGTTTGTAAGCTCAGACTCAGAATCACATGAGTCCGACTTTGAAGAAAATATTGCTTCTGACACTCAAGCGACACAGATTGTAGAAAAAAACTTCAACCAAGTGGAAGTTGTTGGTACTGACATGCAAAAAACACAACTTATTCAGGGCAGTAACAGTGATATTGAAAATGGACAGACACAGATAATAGAAGAAAATAGTAAGGAAGTAAATTATGACGGTGAAAACCTTGCCACGCAGATTATCGATGAGGAAACAGAAAGCAGAGGTTATATAAATACTGAAAATCTCCCAACACAAATGATTGATGAGAGTAGTACAAGAGAAAATAGTATCAACAATCTTGTTTCAGAAGAAGACATAGGAAACAATGATAGCAGTGTTGATGTGGATTCTAATCATGATGCCAGTGTTAATAATGGAAGAAATGATGATGATGACGATGAAAACTTTCATCCTCATCGATCTAAAAGACGAAAGGTGGCCTTCGAAGACGACGAGTAGTGCAAAAAAAAAACTCGATAGCTGCATTTTGGTGAAATGCCATTAAAAATTATCTATTCCTACATATATATATTTATATATATTAATTCTTCAAAGTGCCACTTGGAGGCGGCGTATTCTTTGCAGAGACCATCTCATCTTCCACATCAGTAAGAGAGTCTGTTGATCTCCTTCTAGATTCTTTTTCTACAGTATCATCATGATATTCCCCAATGATGTCAATACTTTCTTCCCGCTCATTTTCATGATGAACAGAGTGTTCATCACTGACACTATCACAGTCTATTTCTTTTTCATTTTCCACATTTCCTTGCGTTTCTGTGTGTGAGCCCTCTTGGTTTACAAATCGCGATTCATCTTCATTTTGAGTTTCCTCAGAATTTGTTGCTTTGACATTTTTTTCATTATCATCACTTTTTTGGCTGCTCTGTTCCTCTGACGGTAAAAATGGTGAAACAATGCTTTCTATCATCGAGGATCTTGAATCTCCTTGGTGTATAATTTGAATTGATTCTGTATCTATATTAGAATACGTGGGTGATTCATCGTCATCATCGTCATCATCATCATCTCCCTCCTTATTATATTGAATTGGACCAAATTTACTTTCACATGCATTATCGGTTGACCAGACACCCATATGAGCCCAGTGTAACATAGAACGTAGCTTACATAACTGTAACCATGCTCTTTCGATATTGGTATTTGGTTGATTAAAGTTTGTTTGATTATCAAAATCATCATTTTGGTAGTTTGACTTTTCTACGTGAGGTGTAACATTTTTTTTACCTCCACTACCACTAGTAGCTGAGTTTATGTTGAAACCATTCATAAAACTTTTTCTTTTGTTTGATAAATCTGAATGTTTTGATTTTGAACCAGTCTTCTTTCCGCTTGATTTTGATGGCTTCAAAGTAGTTAACTTATTATTTTTCAAAGTAACTTTCTCTAGATTCCATGTTCCTAATTTCAACGATCTTAAGAATGAAAAGATATCAGCCGTTTGTCTCACTTTCAGCAAACACCACAAACATAATGGGTAGCTACCAGTTTCCACTAAACTTCCATCGTCTAGTTTGGATTGTGTTTTGAGAACATGCATTCTAGCGTGTTGAACAACATCATCTCTGCATTCACCACATAGTGCACATGCTTCATGTACAGCAACTGGTGGTGAATCAATTGGATAATTGAAAAGATGCGATTCTTTGCGCTCTAAAGATGGTCTTGTCACATTCGGTGTTGGCGTGGACGAAGCAGCCGCCATTTGGAAAGTCTCATTGATGCCACTTAACGGTTCAATGATAACCAGTCCTTCAATAATTAGATTCAATAATGATTTCTTAGCTAACCAACTTACACCTGGAGCATTTTCAATCTTCAAAACGGGTGTGATTTCATCATTGACAATTCTCCTTATTAGTTTAGAATCATTACTAGTTTCTTTCAAACTCTTACAATTAGGCAGAACTGCTAAAAACTTTAAATACTCAGTGTACAAACTCAAATCGAACCTTATAGATGAAATATCAGGAGAATATATTATAGCATGTTGTAATGATAGAATTTCAGATTTAGTAGAATTGTTGGTGATGCTTTTCTTCAAAGATATGGCATCTGATTCTGTTGTCATGATCGAGTACCTATTATTATTTGCAGTAACAGTATTATCCATTTTTTCTAATACTTTTCTTAAATGTTTCAATTGAGCTTCCATTGTCTCCAATGTATTATCTTTCTCTTTTACAGCCTCTAATAACTTTCTATTCAGTATTTCAGTAGTATGTGTTTCCTTTCTCGCATCGGCAACCATATTGTTAGCTTCATCAAAAAGAGACGTCGTAAGGTCTTCAACCTCATCTTCTAGTTGTTTAACTTTTTCTTCAGCTTTAATCTTCAGTTCAGTCTCTTTTAATAGTCTAGCCTTTAAATCCTTTATTTGTTGGTCTTTAAGTTTATCTTTTTGCTTCAACTCTGCAAACTGGCTTTTCAAAGCTGCATGTTCCAACGACGCTTGTTTCAATTGAGTTAATTCCTTGGTAGCATGCGATAGCGACTCTTCTAACTGCGACTGCTTAGAGATACTTTCCATCAATTGTGTTGACATGGATGTCACCTGCAAGGAAATCCTTTTGTTTTCCTCTTCTAAATCCATATTCAACGACTATGCAATGAACAGTGTTTATAGATTCAGTACTTCAAATACGAGATAGCAATGATATAGCCTTACAATGTTTGGCTCAATGGTAAAGGTTAAGTTTTGTTTATTAAATGAAAAATATCTTTACTTTCCAATCTGCGGGTAACACCAAAATATCCACATACTAAACGACCGTAATACACTAATGCTATGTTCATTTCTATGGTATATAAGTAAATACATCACTATATGGGTGGCTAGACGTCTGTTGAAATTTCTTCTGCTTCCACAATTGCACTGTCGGTTTGTTGGCGTTCTGTTTGACTTTCTTCATCCTGCACATCAGGTTGAGTTTCAGCTAGGGACTGGCCCTCCAGGACAGTCTCGTTCTCAAAGAAACTCAACTTATTGGATGTAGAGTGTGTCACTGAGCTGTTGCGCTTCCTGCGTGCACGAATTTTTTCTTTATGCTCATCTAATGAAGTGTTTCTTACACTTGGAGATCTATCACCACGCAATTCCATCAATAAAGTCTTGGCTCTGTCTTGCAGTTCACCATGTTCAACATTTTCATCGTTGCCGCCATTCACGCCAGAAGGTGAAGTTAAGATACCAAGACCTGGTGAAGGCGATTCTCTCTCGTTGTTAAGCAAAGATTTGGTACTGGTATCTGGTGAATAGATGATTGAATCGCTCTCATTTTCTAAATCATGTAAAATCAATGAAGCTCTTTTATCCTCGTTCATTCTCTTTCTAGCACTGGCTCTCTTTCTAGCAGATGACGGATCACTCTTAACTGCGCTAGTATTCTTCAACTGTTCTAGTAGTTTGTCCATAACAGCACGTCTATCTTGTGATTCACCACCTTTTTCACCGCTTTCTTCGTTGGCAGCTTGTCTTAACTTCTCCTGTTGCAACTCGACCTTCCTTTGTTGTTCCTCGATCATCTTCTTATGCTTTTCATATATTTTTTCCTCTTCTTCAGCTGCTAAATTTTGTTCTTGCGCCTTCTTATACTCGGTGATAAAGTCAACAAATTTCTTAAAGAAGGAATCCTTTGCAAATTTATCATCTGCGTCTTCACCATATGTTTGCATCAAGTTACTAAACTCAATCATTGTCAACTTAACTTCATCATCAAGCAAATCACCTTTTTTTCTTGCATCTGGTAAAACAGGTAATGTTTTCACTAATACTCTGTCCAATGGATGAAACTTGGAGGAGTCGCTCAAATTTCCAATTTCAATTGACCTTTCAACATTAATTATACTTCTGCCATATTCTTTACAATCATTGACCATTTGTTCCACTGAAATCTTAACAACATCCATCAAGGGTTCTAACTCTTTCAAAAATTGATTAAGTTGTGGATAATTATGTCTGACAATTTTCTCCACATAGTTCAAGAAAGTCATACTGTTGGAGCTATCTTTGATGAATGTCAATCTCTGTAAAGTGGCAATTTTAAAACCTTGTGCTTGTTTAGAAGTATCATTCATATAATTACCAACCGCTAAGATAACATTGAATACGTTACGCAAGTTTTCAGAATCCTGCAGAGCGCCAATAGCTTTATCTATTTTCCTCAATTTAGTCAATAACTCGTCATATTCCTTTTCATACGTGGTGATAACTTTAATAGCTCTCATACGAGAAGCCCAGTATGCTTGAAGGTTAACCATTAGATGAAGATATAATTGATCGGCTCTTTGTAACTCATTTGGATCTTTTTCGGGAGGCTTAACGTCTTCAACATTCCTAACACCTTCCCAATCCACAGTATATGGTGAATAGCTTCTTGCTAAATTTACTGAGACTTCAACAATTTCTGGTTTACTCAAAAATTCAATGATACTTGGTGTCTGTAAAATATCCCTGTCACATTTTAAAATTTTTGACACCAATTCATTGACTGGTAAAGAACTATAAGCATGGAGATTGATACCAAATTGTTGAGATATGTCTCTTGAAAGAAAAGAAATCTTGTTCAAATCTTCTTTCTTCTTGGAATTTAATGATTTAATTTCCCTAGCTGCAAATGCACTCTCTAATTCAGAAAGGACACCTTTTTCATACAAGTCATCTGCAAATTCCTCTGCCTTATTGGAACTCCAGATAGAGTTATCAGTAGAATCAAGTTTTTCCCAGTGTAGCTGTTTTAATTTCTTTTGAGGACGAGGATACTTTTCAAAGATGCCACTACTAGATTGATTCAACAAAGGTGAAGCAATTGGGCTAGCAGATTTACTAAACATCATTGGTGGTGGAGGTGGTATGTGAGTGCTGTTAGAGGATAAGTTTGGAGATGATAAAGTAGCTGGTAATGGGGGTGGCGGAGGTTGTGTTGAACTCCCACCTAGGAATCCTGGAGGAGGTGGTGGAGGAGGAGCAGGCGAAGGTGAAGTTTGCTTTTCAACTTCGGATGATACATCTCCAATTTTGGCAAAATCCTTGAAAAGTGATGGTAGTGGAGGAGGAGGAGGTGGGGGAGGTGGTGCACTAGAGTCAGAAGCAGGTACAATAACGTCAATAATTTTAGGAGAAGCAACTTCCGTGGATTCATTTGGAGCTTCATCTTCAAAGAATTCCTTTTCAGTGTCATCAATAGGTGCTGAGTGTTCTACAACATCTTCATCACTTGACGCCATATTACCATAAGGCTTACTTTTAGTAGAAGAAGAAGCAATATTGCTCTTTGTAGGATCACCAGACATATGATCTGAAGAGATATCTTTGTCGATAGCAGCATTTGCGATAGATTCTGGTTTAAATTTTTCATTCAATTCGGCTAGGAAAGCTGGTTCAGAAGGTTTTCTCAATCTGTCCATAAATGTCCTTTCATTTGCAGTTGTAGGAGAAACTACATGCTTTTGTCCTGTACCATATTTCTTTGATAATGAATCCAAAAATGATGAAGCGGCAACAGCAGAATGATTCATTCTATTTTCGTCGTCGTTTGCTACTGCATCACTTTCATTATCAGATTCTGAAGATGATTCAGTAGAGCTGGAATATTTCGATATAGATGTATCTGAAATGGAGTTTGAGATGGTAGTAGATCCTTGCTTTTCATTATCTTCTTGTTGCTTTTTAATTTTATCATGCATTAGCATCAATTCATTAGTCAAACGAGTAATCTCATCAAAATTGGAAGATTGCTTGGGGTCTAATGATGAGTAATTGCCAGATGCTGTATCATCTTTAACGTTTTCAGTGGCAGTTATGATTTCGTCCATATTAAAGTTAATATTCAAGTCTTTGAATTTTGTTTCTAAATCCTTTAGCCTTTGTAGAGCCTTTAATTTTTTCTCATTAAATAATTCATTGACACGTTGTTCAACATTGAATTTAGTGACTTCATTTGATTCAGCTTGTAATGCTGCCAATGTATCTCTTAGTTCATTTAATTTCTTGATACTTTCTTTTTCACTTTCAACTTGAACCTGGTTGTGCTTGGATTTTTTCTTCTTCTTTTTTGGTATTTTCAGTATTGGTTCCTCTTCAGGAATTTCATTTTCAAAATCTGCAAAATTTGTCATTTCCAGTTGTCTTGCTTGATTCTCAATATCTTCCATTTTCATTCTTAACATTTGCAATCTCTTGTTGGGCTGAACTGTCATACCATATTTTTTCGCATCTTTAGTGAAATCTTTTTTAGTCCTTTGTAAGCCAGCTTGTAAGGCCTTTTGAATATCTTGTTGTTTCTTAGAGCTCAATTCACCAACTGAACCCTTTTTCTTAGAGTCAATAGGTCTTGAATTTACAATAGTTAACATTTTCCTTAATTCAACTTCTTGTTCATGTTTCTCCATCAAATGTTTTTTCTTCAATTCTTCGAATTCATTTTCTAATTGCTTAGTAACTCTTTGATTTTTGGCTAAGATTCTATCTCTTTCTTCTATTTCTTGCTTCAATTGACCCACTAGCCCATTACCAGCGTTATCAAGTTTTTCAGCAAGTGCGTCCCTATCAGCTTGAACTTCTTCTAGTTTTTTTGTTAAAGATCTGCTCTCTAAGATAGCACGTCTAGCCACTTCATCAGTTTGCATTGCATCATATAATTTTTGAATTGTGACATTCATTGTTGTTTCACCATCAGTGGTTGCCACAGCAGATGATCCAACATTTGTAACTAAAGAATCAATCAATTTAAGTTGTTTTGATAGTTGTTGCGGATCTTTACTATCTTGAATAGCACGATTACTTGATAAGAATAAATGCTGCATCAATGTAATCAAAAGTTTTTCATTTTCAGTTCCCTTGCATGATTCCCATAGTTTATTTAACAAAGATAATGGATTTTGTAAATCTAAATTTGAATGTTTATTTTGGTGTTCTAGTAGCAAATTGAAATCATCCAGTCTACCATTTTCATAGTTTTCAATCTGTAATTTAATTTTTTCAAAATCTAATAATTGCATCTTATTTATAATTCTCATCAATCCACAATTTTCCAACTTGGTTCTTAACAACATTCTTTGGTTAATATTTGATGAACCAAGACAAAATTTATTAATGAATACTAATGACCATTGACAATACTCCAAGATAGAATTTTCACCATCATGTCTTCTAAAATCATCTGATGCACCCACTAGGGAACCCATTTTACCTCTACCGTCTAGAGTTTGATCAATTGCGAAGAGCCAAGCTTGGACAACTTTCAAATGTGATTGTAAATTTAAATGTGTGAAATATTGTGGTAAAGTTTTAATATTATTAATCATATGAATATTTGAACCCAATTTGAAATTTTGATCTAAGGAACTTAAAATGGCTTCAAAAGTATTATCTGTTGAATCATTTAACATACAAACTAAAATCTCCGTAGCCGTCTTTCTAGTATTTAGTCTTGAAGAGAATAATCCGCGAGTAATCACATCGTTCATTAGTTTATGTTTGCTAAACTCAACTAAACCTTGAGTTAGCATAGATAAGACTTTGAAACATTTGAAATAGTTTTGTTCCATATCTAATAGTGATGTAGTTAGTTTAACTGGATTTGAATTAATTTTATACAAACTTTTCATTAGTACGTTAGCCATTGCCAAGTGGCCTTGGTGATCAATGAATGAATCCACCCAATCCAATTGTTCGGTTCTTAAAGTGACCCATAAATCATTCATTTCATCATTACTCATTGTATTAGCAATAATTTTTTTAACGTAATGAATTGGTTGTCTACTAGTTTTATCTGGAGTGAGTTTACTCTTTTTGGAAGTATTACTTGAAGCACTATTCAATAATGAGTTACTCTTGGGTAGATCTGTATTAATATTATGTAATTTTTTGCTGTGTAAAGTTACAATAGATGGTTTCTTAGATAGAGTATGCATTGAGCTAATATTTTTAGGGTCATTAATTGATTGTAATTCATTAATGTTTTGACTTTCTAATATACTGGAAGCATTCATACTATTTAGAAGGTTACTGTTACCATGACTACTAGTATGATTACTGTTGTTACTAAAACTATTATTAGTTGCTGAATTGGTCTTGCTGGTTTTGTTATTCTTGAATTTTTTCTTTAATTCATTTGAAATATCTTGTTTCACAATCATCCATTTCTTATTGATATCATAATCTAATAGTTCTTGTCTCTTTTCCTGGGGAAGATTTGGGAAAATATTTCTCTTATACATGATATCTTCAAATAAGGATTCCACTTCATGAGGATCATTGGGCATTTCTAATTTGAAGTTACCATCTTGAGTCAAATATTTATTATAATTGACAAAATAATGATAAGATGCAGATGAAGCAGATAAATTTGAGCTTGAGCCATGTGAATTGTGAGATACGATTGAGTTATTAGAACTTTGTGCTGTGGTTTCTCTAGTCAATTTGTTAATACTGTTATTATTATGATTGTTAAAATTATTTGGAACTAAGTTACCACTACTTAATATGCTGTGGTTACCAATACTACTATTTTGTTCTAATGAAGATGATCTCCTAGATTGTGAATGTAGTGACTGTGAATAGATGGATTGAGTTCTAGAATGATTCAATTCTGGAGATTTATCTGAGCGACTATTATTATTTGAAGTTACATATTGAGATAAGTTTTGTTGATTTAAAGTTTTCTTCTTATTTAACAGTTTGTTATTATTGTTACTGTTACTGTTATTGTTATTGTTATTATTATTATTACTAATTATTGAATAGTTTGATTCACTGATACTACTACTAAGACTTTGATTAAGAATATTATTATGACTGTCGTTATTACTATTTGATGTTATAACATTGCTATTATTGGTGCTGTTGTTGTTATTAGTATTATTAGTATTATTATAGTTGTTAATATTGAAGTGACTAGACCTTTTCGGACTCTTCAAAACAGATTGCTGTGATGGGTTTGTCAATTTCCTCAAATTCTGAAATAGTCTCTTACTATTATTATTAGTACTACTTTCGTGGCTAGTTGAACTAGTGTTAGCTATTGTGTTTTCACTGCTATTGTTGTTGTTGTTGTTCTTATTCTTATTGTTATCATTATTGTCAATATGATTGTTAGGTTTGGATTGCGAACCTCTGAACATAATGAATGCCAGCTACCTTGATATTACTTATCTCGGTGCTCACTAACTCGATAATCTGACAAAGAGAGGGTGCCTTTAGAACAGGAAGAAGACAATGTGTATCTATCTATCAGTCCGAGCTGTCAGGGCGGCAATAGATAACTTCAGCGTAGCAGCAGAGAGAGATATACAGAGTATTGAACAAATTAATCTGAAATCTGAAATTGACAAAAACGAAAAAAGAATAAAGAACACTTTGACAAAGAAAGAAGCAAGAGACAAAAACGGGAAACAAACAACAGAAAAAAGCTGAACAAAAACAAGAAATGAGAAGATAAAGGAAACTTTGCAAGTCAATTAAGAAGATGAATAAACAATTTTGACAAGGAAAAAAATGGACCAGAAAAAGGCATTTTTCCAATACAAATCTCATCAAATGACATGGTGAATTCATTACGCTACGTCTATTTCAATGGGAGGTTACTAACGTCATTGTGCTGTAAGGGACTATATCATATTCTGTATTGTATATGGTACTGTTTTTGTAAATGGTACCGTTTTTGTATATAAGGATATCTTACTTGTTTACTAGTTGGTCTATCTATCTACCAATTATAAAGTCCATTAAGATCAAGATAGAACCTGCATTTGTAATAACAATAATACCAGCAATTTTCTTAGTGGAAAAAAAATTTAAGTTACTTGAGGCTTTACGTAACTTGAAGAAAATGACACGTACAAAAAATCAGGACGTGGTTTTAGATAAAGTTTATTTTCTGAAATGATGGGAAAAAAACCCATAAAGAAAATATTTTTGATCTTGAATGGGGTTAGAGTTTCACATATTCAAATTTTATTTACCCTTTTGATAAAGTTGCTTGCATCAATACAAAAAAAATTTGCAATCTTTATTTGGGCTTGATTTTCAATAGTTCGTAGATCAATTTCACAAAAGAAAAGAAAAGAAAAGAAAAGAAAAGAAAACACAATATTAAATATCATATGCCAGTTCTTAAATTTCCACAACATAGAAATAATGATTCTATTTATATCAAGTCATGGTTGCAGGAATTAATTAGTCCGCATAGTAGTCAAACGTTCAAGAGACCAAAGAAGAAGATAATAAATTTAGATAGTAATAGTAATAGTAAAAAACTAAGAAACAAACAAAAAAGTAAAAAAGCTTTCCGTAGTACCATTAGTAATGCCTTCTCTGGTGCAACAGTTTTAGTAAACCCACAAGAGCAATACATGTGTAAGATAATAAAGTTTTATAATGTGGAGAACTATAACGTCGTTGGATTATTGAGAGATAAGACTAATAGTATACTGTTTTGTCTCTGACCCTCAGGCCGTGTCTCGATTCGAACGTGACCACAAATTGAGGATAACGACGATTACCAACTGTCTGATATCGTTACAGACGGTGGATCTGTACTGGCGGTCAGCTGACCAGCTGGTCACGAGGCTGGGTCTGCCACGTGACACGGCAAACCAAATCGCTACTCACGAGGCTTCGAAACCGCAAACAACGGTGACTAACCACACTTCGGAATTGGGGTTCGAACAGTTCTCTTCATATGACCACAACACCCTAAGGAATCCAGTACACCCAAAGAAGGTTCAGTACAATGTGGGTACAGTTCCCTGTTTTCATATTTTAAGATTCTCGCTATTAGATGCTCACCCAGTTTCTTTACCTTCCAAACCGTTTCCTCATGTGCACTAGAAACCTTAGTAATTTGAAACATAGGGTTTCTTACCCTAAGCAGAAAGCGTTTTTTTTTTGTCTAAGACCCCATATTAGTCGCACCCTGGAGGTAGGGCTTGAAGAAAAAGCACGGGTACTTTCACTGGAAGTCCACCGCAAACGGCAACATTTGTCTGTTTTACAGTCACGTACTAGTCATCTTCTGTCACATGCACTTCCCTTTCAGGAAATTTCCATTGCTTTTCCGTGCCGCTCCAACGGAATGTCTAAATTAAATGGACATTTCCCAATGTAAAATGTCCAATTACTCATTTCCAGAAAATTTTCAGTGGTTTTTTCTGATAAGTTTCCCATTCGAATTCCATTTTTCTTTTTGCTATGGAATTTTGAATTTGTGTGCAATTGCACTTTGTATCAAAACTTGTATATAATTATTTCAATAACTTATCTTATTTTCCCGGTTTTGTCACCTCATCTCATCATATCTGCACAAATAAGTAATCGAAAGATCATCACATATCGTAACTTTACTGCATAGTAGTGTATAATCATATAACAAATTCTCAACAGGAGGAAAATATACCCACAACTACTGAAAAAAAAATTTCCATAATATAAAAAGTAAAATGGGTAAACTGTCTAATATACTAAGGTCAAGAAATGACCATCAGGAAACGCATATCAACGACTCAGATTCCACAAATGATATAGAATCTTTCCAGTCAAATCATGAAGAAATCAAACAATACAACCCAGAAGCTTTCCATCCTGATATCGAAAAGATTAAACAAAAGAAGAATAATTTTGCTAGTGATATAAATTCACTAACTAATACTTTAGCACATTCAAGACATAACGGTGAACATCTTCAGGATGAAGACTACGATGAAATCGAAGCTGAAGTACATGAAACTAAAGTCAAGAGAGCGTTAAAGCAAAGACATATTGGTATGATTGCTCTGGGGGGTACCATCGGTACTGGTCTTTTCGTAGGTATTGCTACACCCTTATCTAAATCAGGTCCTGTCGGGTCCCTTATATCTTATATCTTTATGGGTACTATCATTTATTGTGTAACACAATCATTAGGTGAAATGGCTACTTTCATTCCTGTTACTTCATCTATTACCGTGTTTTCTAAGAGATTCCTTTCACCTGCGTTTGGTGTGGCTAATGGTTACATGTATTGGTTCAACTGGGCTATCACTTTCGCAGTGGAAATTTCCGTGGTGGGTCAAGTTATTCAATATTGGACTTTCAAAGTACCTTTAGCCGCATGGATTGGTATCTTTTGGGTTCTTATCACTTTAATGAATTTTTTCCCAGTGAGAGTTTATGGTGAAGTGGAATTTTGGATTTCTTTTGTGAAAGTTATCGCCATTGTCGGTTATTTATTCTATGCCTTAATCATTGTCTGTGGTGCTGGTCCAGAAGGTCCAATTGGGTTCCGTTATTGGAGAAATCCAGGTCCAATGGGTCCAGGTATCATCTCTGAAAATAAAAACACTGGTAAATTTTTAGGTTGGGTTTCATCATTAATTAATGCTGCATTTACTTATCAAGGTACAGAATTAGTAGGTATCTCAGCTGGTGAAGCTGCTAACCCAAGAAAATCTGTTCCAAGAGCAATCAATAAAGTTGTGTTCAGAATTGTATTATTTTATATTGGTTCACTTTTCTTTGTGGGTCTTTTAGTGCCATATAATGACCCAAGATTATCAGATTCTACTGCTGTTATTGCATCATCCCCATTTGTTATTTCGATTCAAAATGCTCACACTAAAGTGTTACCACATATTTTCAACGCAGTGGTGACAATTACTGTCTTATCTGCTGCTAATTCTAATGTCTATGTCAGTTCTCGTGTTCTTTATTCTTTAGCTCAAAATAATAATGCTCCAAAATGCTTCAAATACGTCACCAAGCATGGTGTTCCATATTGGGGGGTTATTTGTTCATCTGCCTTAGGTTTACTAGCATTCCTTGTAGTTAACAATAATGCAAACACTGCCTTCAATTGGTTAGTTAATATTTCCACTTTAGCTGGTTTATGTGCTTGGCTATTCATTTCTGTGGCACATATTAGATTCATGGCAGCTTTGAAACATAGAGGTATCTCTAGAGATGATTTACCATTCAAGGCAAGATTCATGCCATGGGGTGCTTATTATGCAACATTTTTCGTTACAGTTATCATCTTTATTCAAGGTTTCCAAGCTTTTTCACCTGTGTTTGATGTTACCACTTTTTTCACTGATTACATTTCCTTAATGTTGTTGGCTATATTATTTATTGGTTGCCAACTTTATTATAGGTGTAGATTTTTCTGGAGAGTGGAAGATATCGATATCGATACTGATAGAAGAGAAATTGAAGCTGTCATTTGGGAAGATGATGAACCAAAGACAATCTGGGACAAATTCTGGAATATCGTTGCATAGAAACTTTTCATTAGATAGATGTATTTGAAAATAACTAATAATACATTATTTTGACATGAGAAGAAACTTGAACTTTTTTTATTCATGATTTTTGTTTATATCGAATCTTTTACAACAAGATCACATTCACTCATTATTTCCAGTTATCATCAGGTTCCGCTGTATTCAATCTACTACATGAGGACTCTGTGTGCTGCGTCGAACCAAGATAACAGAATTTCACATAACGAAATAGTAATATATAACCACATAATATTCAATGTATAACTAAAGCGACTACGAAAACAATTCGTTCCATAACGTTTCCAAACCACACCTAACCGTAGTGGTAGACCTTGCTAGTGGCTAGGTTTAGTAAGTGCCGGTTGGTAGGGTTAAGCTTGCGGCTGTGCGGGTAACACCCGCTGCAATAAAATGGAGACGTTCGCAAAATATCAATAATAAACAGATTTCACATCCCATAGTGGTGAGGCACTGCAACAGCAACCGCGAAACATGAGTTCTGCTGCTAAGAGCAATGATACCGAGGGGAATAACGAGAACATCAAACTACTCGAACTCATCAATTCCAAGCATTTCACTCTCTATAATTGTATCGAATTAATCGTTAAACATTCAGATAATATTGGTATCCATTATTATCTATGTCAAAGATTGATCAAATTCCCGCATAATGAGCTACAATTTTATATACCACAACTAGTTCATATATTACTGACCATTGAGACAGAATCCATGGCATTAGAGGACCTATTGTTACAATTGAAGAACGAAAATCCACATTTTGCATTATTGACATTTTGGCAACTACAAGCCTTGCTAACTGATTTATCCACCGATCCACAAAGTTATGGATTCCAAGTCGCTCGAAGGGTATTGAACACTTTGCAAAGCCAATTATTTAACACAAATTTGTTAGATGACAACAGATCAAATAACTTTGATCCAAATAATAAATTTGGTAACAATATATTACTTGGTGCACATAATAACAATAAGATGCATGAAAATGTCGCACCGGCAATTATGTACTCTACCATGTTAATGTCATGTATGGCATTACCACAGATGGCTACCGTTTCCAAGCCACTAATTGAATCACAAGGTAGAAGACAAAAGGCTTATGTGTTTAAGATAGCACGAAATGCTATGAAACAATTCACTAAAAATATAACATTGAAGAACACCACATTAAACAGGAAAAAATCATCTAAAAAGATCACTACAAATATATCAAATACTAAGATTGTTCCACCACCTGCAAGTAATGCTAATAGATCCTCCATTAGTGATAAAAATAACTCTAATGGTAAAATTACCCACTCAAATATTGATTTTATCGATTCTGAAACCACTAAAGAAGATGTTCTTTTCAAGAAACCAAAGGCGAAAGATGAAATTTTTGACAAGACACTAGATTTTAGTGCTGTGGATGATATTGGTAATCAAGTCTTTGAACAAAAGATTTCATCAAATATTAAGTTACCAAAGAGGAAAATAAGACATTCTGATGATTCATTTATTCATAAATCATATTCAGAGAAAACATTGAATGTTGATGATAAAAAGAGATTAACTTCGGATGACTTGGTTTCACGTATATGGGAATCATGTGATGACGATAAACGTATGAGTATGGAATCCTCTTATGAAGACGAAGATGATGTCTATATTAACAATCGTGACGATGTAGAGTACACTAATTCCATGCCCAATTTACACGATGAAAATGATGTGGCATCACGCGTCAGATCATCCATGTCAAGTTTACCAAAGAAAAAATTTAGCAATCCACCAAAATTAGCTAGAGCAAGCACTTTACCACCTTCTCAATTTGATATGTTAAGGGCAAAAGAAAGGAATAATTTGTTAACGAAAAATATTGATATTGAAAAGATACCAACCACCACACAAATTAAACTGTTGAAAACAAATTATTTCCGTTGTGAAACTCAATTTGCGATTGCACTTGAATCCATTTCTCAAAGGTTAGCACAAGTGCCAGCTGAAGCAAGAATAAGTGCATTAAGAGCTGAATTATCCTTAATGAATAGAGATCTACCTGCTGAAGTTGATATACCAACTTTACTACCCCCAAACAAAAAGGGTAAATTACATAAGTTAGTCTCTATTACTGCTAATGAAGCGCAAGTTTTAAATTCTGCTGAAAAAGTCCCATATTTGTTATTGATTGAATATTTACGAGATGAATTCGATTTTGATCCGTCTACAGAAAGTAACAAAAATATTTTAAGGAAAAGTTCTGTAAGCACTGGTCCCTTATTCGATTTGAATTATTTAAACAAAAAAGAGTTGAACAAAGATGATTTCACCATTTTGAAACCTTCGGTAGATGATTCACTTTATGAAAAAGTGGATTCTTCGACTAGTTTCACTGATTCGACAATATCAATTCAAACTACTTCAGATGGCAACAACAATACTGCTTCTAATACCAATAATAAAAACGATATTAATGATGCTCATCACAATAAAAATAATACCCTTGGTACTAAGAAATCATACCCACCTATTTTTTCATCACCTTTATCCAACGGTATGGATGATGATGATGACGATATCAATACCATCACCAAGAACACGGGAGAAATGGATCTTGGTGATTTTTCAATGATCAAGATAAAGAATCAAACAGAAGCTGAAAATTATAGGAAAAAAGTTGTTATTCAAAATGCAAAGGATGTACCCGTAATACCTACTAATTCATTTGATCGTGATCCAGAATTAAGGTTCACTCAAAATTTTGATGAAATTATCGATACAAAGATTAAGAAAAATAAGGAAAAAAATAATAGTAATAATAATAATGGTACTACTGTAAATTCTCCACTTCATACTTATAATAAGAATGAAGACTTAGCTGATCAAATGAGGATTTCTGCATTGATGTTAGCACAATTAGATGAATCAGCACAAGCACATTCAGAGACATCAAATCAAATTAGAGAACAAATTATTGCTTCAATGAAAGATGTACAAGATAAGTTTGGTTATAGTGATTTAGTTGCATTACATGGCACAGCTGGTGAACGTCGTTTAGAGAATGATTTATTGATTGGTGGTGTAGATACATCGTATTTGGGTGAAAGTTGGCAAACTAAAAAGGAAAGGTTAAGACAATCATCTCGTTTTGGTCATAATGAAAATTGGGATTTATTTTCTGTCATTGCTAAATGCGGTGATGATTTAAGACAGGAGGCATTTGCGTGTCAATTAATTCAAGCAATGGCACAAATTTGGGTTAATGAAAATGTTGATGTATGGGTTAAGAAAATGAAGATTTTAATTACTAGTGCCACTACTGGCCTGGTAGAGACAATTACCAATGCATCATCTGTACATAGTATTAAGAAATCGTTAACGAAGAAAATGATTGAAGAAGGTTATATGGATGAAAAAGCAGGTATTGCCACATTATCAGATCATTTTCTTCGTGCATTTGGTTACAAAGATGGATTCAAATATAAGAGAGCACAAGATAATTTTGCCTGTTCACTTGCCGCATATTCATTAATTTGTTATATATTAAGAGTGAAAGATAGACATAATGGTAATATTATGATTGATAGTGAAGGACATGTTTGCCATATTGATTTTGGGTTTATGTTATCTAATTCACCAGGTTCAGTTGGGTTTGAAGCTGCACCATTTAAATTAACATACGAATATGTCGATGTATTAGGTGGGTTGAAAGGAGAACCATATTTAAAATTTGTTCAATTGATGAAAGATGGGTTTAAGGCCTTGAGGAAAAATAGTGATATGATAATTTCCATGTGTGAAATTATGCAAAAGGATAACATGCAACCTTGTTTTGAAGCAGGCGATCAAACAAGTGTTCAGTTAAAGCAAAGGTTTCATCTTGATTTGAAAGAAGATGAAGTAGATGACTTTGTTGAGAATTTCCTGATTGGTAAGTCCTTAGGTAGTGTTTACACTAGATTATACGATCAATTCCAAGTTATTACACAAGGTATCTTTAGCTGATATTCAAAACTGATAAACACAACAAGCACACATTCTTTATCTACAAGATATAACGACTATACAAAAAACATATATATACATAGACATCTACTTCGATAGTTCTATCTTTCTCTTTTTTTCTATTTAGAAAATACATTTACTTATATAGTGGCTATCTTCTTAAAGCGTCAAACCTTCTTTTCAAGTCATCTAAATCATCAGTTTCGTTATTTGAATGTACAGACTTTACATCTTTCTTTATATTTTTTGGTATCTTTAAATCCTTCTCCATATTTTCACTTGTTCTACGAGCCTTTCTGATCGTAATGGGATGTTTCTCATTAGCTTCTGGATATATAGTATCATTATCTACTGCGACAATTGGTTTCCCCGAGCCTTGATCATTGGTGCTGTCTTCGGACAAGTTCCCCCCGGATGATAATTCATCATCGTCATCATCATCATCCAATTTGATCAATTTACTATATGGTACGTTATAGGTCTTGGCAATTTCACTTAGATATAATACGACCAATTCATCTGCTGGTAAGTCGGGTGAACACTTCTGTAATATCTTCTTAGGGACACCTATCTTATCATCTATTAAGAGTTTAATGAATTCTATACCAAATTTCCATTGAAACAAATCTTTCACTATTTGTAATTCTTTCACTTCAGGTACGTATAGAGTGGCACAATAACACAGAGATCTTATAGCTTCATTGATACCATCTTCAGTATGGTTGGACACCAAGGCAAGTTCATTTTCAATAGAGTTGACGATATTTAAACGTGCCAACAGCAGTTCTCCGTACAATTCCAACAATTCAAGAAGTTCCATATGTACGTCATTATGGATCAAAGATTCTACACGGTAATGAGCCTTCTGCTCCTTGTTGTCCTTGAGCAACTCGGCGACTTTCCTTCTGTCCTGTTTGGCCAGAGCCTGTTGTTTCTCCTGGGCGTATCTCAACCGTGAGATACACATCTTCAAGTTCGTCTTCAACTTCACAGACCAGGGCAGTTTGTTCTCCATGGTACGTGCTTGGTAGGATGTATGTAGGTATGTATGTGTGTGTGTGTATAGAATAGTATAGTGTGGTATATAAAGTCGAGAAGATGAAATTCTATAGTGCATTTATTTTTCACCTTCCAGAATGGGACGGTCCTGCCTGGGTTTCTGGGCTGCGGGTCCACTAGATCATCGTCATGTCTGTGTCCAGCGGGTACTGCAACTCTTCGTGGGTGCCCTTCAAGTCGAACTCTGACAGCCCAATGTGGCCACCAAATTTGACAAACCTGGCAAACTGGGACTGCCTGATCTTGTCACATTGTTCCACAAAATCGGGCCAGTAGGTCTCGTGTTTGTACTTGAAGTCCAAGTTACCGTTATATAGGGCTTCCAACTGGTTCAGTTCGATGTGTTTCTCGAAGGGTTCGTCGAAGATGGCCTTCTCCTTCGTGGCTGGATCCAAAAATGGGTACATCATCTTCAAGAAGGCCCAAATGAACCAGGGCATGTTAATTAGGATACATTTAGCTAACCTCTCAGGGTAATGGTTCTGTAACACATTCAAACATGCTCTGGCGATAGAGATTGGTGGGGCCTTGTCTGAAATGATACCTGGTTCCTTATACAGTTTGAAATCCAC
This sequence comes from Grigorovia transvaalensis, assembly GCA_003708445.3. NCBI lineage: Eukaryota > Fungi > Ascomycota > Saccharomycetes > Saccharomycetales > Saccharomycetaceae > Grigorovia > Grigorovia transvaalensis. The sequence continues at coordinate 321,767 of PPXN03000003.1, read as the reverse complement.
TAATACAGTGACCTTTTCGACACCTTGTGGACACATTGTGACAGCATTCTCCATCATATAGATCATATGATTCACTTGTCTCATCGAAGGTTCAGTGTTTTGTCGACCATTTTTCATATAGAACAGTGGTCTTCTCAATTTATCATAACCCAGGATAACTTCTTTACCAGTTTCATTTTCAATGGCTATCTTATCACCAGTTAATTCGTTATCCTTGTGTGATGGATCATGTGTCAAACCAATCTCTCTTCTCCATGCAATCGTGTTGATTAAATTCTTAATGGCATTCTTCACATCCCATTTACTGGCTCTTAAGTACCTTAATATACATTCTCTGGTTAACCAGAATTTCTCCCATGCGACCAATTCAGCATAGTTTTTAATATTTATATCATTATTATTACAATCCACAGAATTTGTGGGTAATTTTAAATCGGGATTATTAAAATATTCCAAAAGTGTATTATATTTATCAAATTGTTGTTGTGTTAATTTAACTAAACAATTGGTCTTTTCATAATCACTTGGTGGAGACAGAATCAATTTCTCACAAGGTATCAATTGTTTACTTTTAGAACTTAATGTAGTGGAAGATGACGAATTACTACTGCTCTTCTTAGAAAAGAACCCCATCTTTCTTTCTTTTGTCGTATTACAGATTTAGTAATAGTGGTGTGAAAGAAAAATAAACAATGTTATTATATTATTATTAATTCATTTTTTTCTTTTCGGGCCAAAGTTTTGTGGATTAACGCGTCATGAAGAAAAAAGTAATGTAATTTTTTCTTGTTTCTGTTTAATTAAGCGCATTCTCGGATTTATTCTGTTCTTCGATTTTTGTCATTGCAGGGGCACTTTCCGCTTCTTTTTTGGAAAGGGTTTTTCCGTAGGTTTAAACAAAACCCGACGGGTTATTCTTTTGTGTACCCGTTTCATGTAGTTATCCGTTCCGTCACCTAAATATAATCAATCATAAACCTTCATCTTGGTGTGAATGGAAAAAACATTTCTAGCCTATTTTCATCAATTCATATAAGTGCGATTCTAAAAAAAGGAAGACAATCAAGTCTGATTACCAAGACGGAAGTGCACGTGATGGGACGGAACTTTGTGTGTCACGGAAGGTTCCTTCGGAAGAAGAAAATGGTATTTTGAAATAGTTGAATTTTAATTTTTCTTTTTTTTGATAATATACCTACTGACCTATTCCTGATAATAATAACAAAAAGATATAGTACGCACCAATGTACTCATGAAGTAATGACAAAAGTTACAATAATTGAATTAGAACCAAATTTTGAAGCATTAGATTCATACTCCAAAGAATTCAATAAATTATTATTTACACATTGTAACACATGGATAAAATTTAATGAACTTGATATTATTCAATATATGAGAACCATTGCTATGATTTATGGTATATTACATCTAAGTAACTTTCGGATAATGATCAATAAATTTGATTGTGCTTTGGATAAGTTACATTTATTGTTATCTGATATTGTTATTCCGATTGATTTTTTAAAATTGATCATAGATATAAATAAGACGTATACCAATTCTGAACAGGATAAATTAGTTAATGGTGATATCATATATATTACCATGTGGCCCGTTTTTGATGGGTTGAGACCCTTATACGAGTCATTACCATATTTAAAATTGGATATAATGAATGGTATTGCCGCCACAGTAAATAATCTAAATTTGAATTTTGTATCATTAAATAATATCGCATAGTACTTATTATTTATTCAACTCAACTTATTTATATACACAATATATAGATATACCTATTATTTCTACTACTGTATGTTGTTTTTCTTTTACGCCATCAACCACATCAATACGAACTGCCACATGAAACCATAAACAAATAAGAAATAGTTACATTTCTTTATAGTAGATTTCTTAATCGAGTTAATCATCATAGTGTCCTGTGTATTAAACAAATTGAATTTGATTGATCTTAACAGGAAGATACCAAATGCAATGAAAAGATAGATTTTACCTAGGGCATTTAACCAAATTGGTTTCATTGGTATGAACAAAGTTAAAGTTAGTGGGACGAATTTGTACCCCATATAGCAAGTCAATTCGATTAAACTAGTGACACTATTGTTATTAGAAATGTTGTTTGGTATTAAAAGGTAAAGACCCAATTTCAAGATCAATAAGTCCAAACCAACAAACCCTAGCGTGGATGATAACTTGTAGTATAGATTTTCTGGGTTGAATGAGCCCTGCAAACCTTGCTTGATGTTCCAGAATAGGATATACGTGATAAGCCCCATCAAGGGCATGTACATGTCAGGAGAGTTCACGTCTTCACAAGGTGCTAAGAAGGATGCATTACTCGTGTTACCTGTACCACCAACATTAGTACCGTCATGCATCAATCTGACCCAATTGTTAGTATTCTTCAAGAAGGGCAACAAGATCTGTTTAAACTTCCACATGACAAAGCTGGTAGATACTTGGAAATAGTGAGACAAACCAACGTTGTTACTTGCAGCACGTTGTACAGACTCTTGAATTTGGTTGAACTGGCTGTTACCCATGAAGTTGTTGAAGGCATTGGATCCAATTTGAAATGCCATGGATGCCTGTGGGTTATTGATAAAGGATGGGTTGCCTCCCATGGGAGTGAATTGTTGTTGTTGTTGCTGTTGCTGTTGTTGGGCCATTGGAACGTTTTGATGGATCTTTGGCTGCTGAACGGGCTGTTGAGGCTGCTGGTTGGTGTAGTATGGATTGTACGACATCTCTGTGGTTGTCTGCTGCTGTCTGGGTGGTCCGTGGGGGTGTCTCCAGTGGGTTGACGGTGCAATTTGCAGAGTGAAATGTTTCGCAGCTTTCGTTTCGAGCTTTTTTTTTCTTATTCGAAGAAGACAAGAACTTCCAATCGAAGAAGAGTGAGCATAGCACTATTGACCCACATAGACGTTGGCAAGAGCGGAGATGTTCAAGAAGAGACACGAGTCCACTGCGCGGGCAGTGAGGCGAGACCAGGGAACGTCTTTGTACGCGGCTGCGGCACAACAGCTGCTTCAGGCAGAGAAGGCCGATGAGATCGACTCTATGATGGGGTTCGACAGATACACACCCGTAGAGACACAGACAGGCAGTGAACGTGTAGGATGGCTGACCAACATGCACCCAGTGGTCATTTCGCTGGATAAATTGGAAGGTACAAGCAGAACAAATGGCAATAGCGACGGTAACACCAACCATGGAGATAATTCTACAGGTAACGCTAACGCTATTGCTGGTGTAGATTTCTATTTCTTGGATGAAGAAGGTGGTAGCTTCAAATCTACGGTGAGTTATGATCCATATTTCTTCGTCTCAGTGACTGACGACTCCATGTGTAACGAAGTGGAAGAATATTTGAAGAAACTGCTAGAAACCTGTTTGAAATCTCTTAGTGTCATCCAGAAAGAAGATCTATCCATGCATAATCATTTGTTAGGTCTGAGGAAAACTGTCATCAAACTAGAATTCATAAACAATAATCATCTTTTCGAAGCAAGAAGATTGCTACGACCCATATTGCTAGATAACCAAAATACACAACAACAAAGAAACATTTATGATCAAGCATCTAACAACAACTATTTAGTGGATGCTAAACGGTTCATCGAAGACATCAGAGAATATGATGTACCATACCATGTTCGTGTATCCATAGATAAAAACATTAGAGTGGGTAAATGGTACAAGATTTCATCAAAGGGTTTCATAGAGATGACTGAAAAAGTCGCTTTTGCTGATCCGGTAGTCTTAGCATTTGATATCGAAACAACAAAGGCTCCGTTGAAATTTCCTGATGCAAGTGTAGATCAAATTATGATGATTTCATACATGATTGATGGTGAAGGGTTCTTAATCACAAATAGAGAAATCATTTCAGAAGATATCGATGACTTCGAATACACACCGAAACCAGAATATCCTGGTCTTTTCACCATTTTCAACGAACAGGACGAATTAGAATTATTAAACAAATTTTTTGATCACATTAGAGAAGTTAGACCCACCGTCATTTCCACATTCAATGGTGATTTCTTCGATTGGCCATTTGTAGAGACAAGAGCAAAAATACATGGCTTAAACATGTACGATGAAATTGGGTTTGCTCCTGATTCTGAAGGTGAATATAAATCTTCGTACTGTTCCCATATGGATTGTTTCAGATGGGTGAAACGTGATTCTTATTTACCTCAAGGTTCACAAGGTTTGAAAGCTGTCACACAAGCTAAATTAGGTTACAATCCAATCGAATTAGACCCTGAATTAATGACTCCCTACGCTTATGAAAAACCACAACTATTATCTGAATATTCCGTCTCTGATGCTGTCGCCACATATTATCTTTATATGAAATATGTACATCCGTTCATTTTCTCATTATGTACCATTATCCCATTAAATCCAGATGAAGTGTTAAGAAAGGGTACAGGTACTTTATGTGAAATGTTATTAATGGTGCAAGCTTATGAACATGAAATCTTATTGCCAAATAAACATACAGACCCAATTGAAAGATTTTATGACGGTCACTTATTGGAAGCTGAAACTTATGTGGGTGGTCATGTCGAAGCTTTACAAGCAGGTGTCTATAGAAGTGATATCGACTATTCATTTAATGTAGATCCAACAGCAATTGATGAACTTTTAGATGATTTACCACACGCACTGAAATTTGCTGTAGAAGTCGAAAATAACGCTAATATGGATGAAGTTACTAATTTCAAAGAAATTCAAGACAATATAACGCAGATGTTATTAGAATTGAAGGAAAACAATAAAAGACACGAAAAACCATTAATTTACCATGTCGATGTCGCATCAATGTATCCAAATATCATGACAACAAATAGATTACAACCAGATAGTATAAAAACAGAAAGGGATTGTGCTAGTTGTGATTTCAATCGACCAGGTAAAACATGTGCAAGAAAACTGAAATGGGCTTGGAGAGGTGAATTTTATCCCGCAAAGAAAGATGAATATAATATGATTAAAAGAGCTTTACAAAACGAAACTTTCCCAAACAAAAATAAATTCTCTAAGAATAAAGTCTTATCATTCGACCAATTGAGTTATACTGATCAAGTGGGACACATTAAGAAAAGATTATCTGAATATAGTAGAAAAGTTTATCACAGAGTTAAAGTATCTGAAGTTGTGGAACGAGAAGCTATAGTTTGCCAAAGAGAGAATCCATTTTATGTTAATACTGTGCGTTCCTTCCGTGATAGACGTTATGAATTCAAAGGTTTAGCGAAAACTTGGAAGGGTAAGATTTCAAAAATTGATAAATATGATAAACATGGTAGAGATGAAGCTAAGAAAATGGTTGTCTTATATGATTCTTTACAATTGGCTCATAAAGTTATTTTGAATTCTTTCTACGGTTATGTAATGAGGAAAGGCTCTCGTTGGTATTCTATGGAAATGGCTGGTATCACATGTTTAACTGGTGCTACCATTATCCAAATGGCAAGATCCCTAGTGGAAAGAGTTGGTACACCGTTAGAATTAGATACTGATGGTATTTGGTGTACTTTACCAAAATCATTCCCTGAGAATTTTTTCTTCGAATTAACTAACGGTAAAAAATTATTTTTATCTTATCCGTGTTCTATGTTAAACTATAGAGTGCATCAAAAATTTACTAATCATCAATATCAAACCTTGGTAGATCCAGTAAAATTCAAATATGAAACTCATTCTGATAATTCTATTTTCTTTGAAGTTGACGGTCCTTACAAGGCAATGATTTTACCCACTTCAAAGGAGGAAGGTAAAGGTATCAAAAAAAGGTATGCTGTTTTCAATGAAGATGGATCTTTAGCTGAATTGAAAGGTTTTGAGCTGAAGAGACGTGGTGAACTTCAGTTGATCAAAAATTTTCAAAGTGATATTTTCAAGGTCTTCCTGGAAGGTGATTCCTTAGAAACTTGTTATGGTGCTGTTGCAAATGTCGCTAATCGTTGGTTGGACGTTCTAGATAGTAAAGGTGTCATGTTAGAAGATGAAGATTTGATTGAATTAATTTGTGAAAACAGAAGTATGTCAAAAACTTTAGCTGAATATGAAGGTCAAAAGTCGACATCCATCACAACTGCTAAGAGGTTAGGTGAGTTCTTAGGTAAAGATATGGTCAAGGATAAAGGTTTACAATGTAAATATATCATAGCAAATAGACCACCAAATGCACCGGTTACAGAGAGAGCTATTCCAGTTGCCATCTTTTCCGCTGATTTGGCTATCAAACGTTCATTCTTGAGACGTTGGACATCTGATCAATCTTTGGACAATTTCGATATAAGATATATTCTAGATTGGGCATATTATAGAGAAAGACTGGCATCTACTATTCAAAAAATCATTACTATTCCAGCTGCTCTTCAAAATGTTGATAATCCTGTTCCAAGAGTTGAACACCCAGATTGGCTACAAAAGAAGATTCGTGTTTTGAATGATAAATTTAAACAAACATCTTTAAATAAATTTTTTTCTTCCACTAAAGAGGCCCCAAAAGTCGGTGCTGTAAGAGATATCGAAGATATGTTGAGTGCCAATGATTCTGAACAATTTAAGCAAGCACTTGCAAAACAACGTAAGACGGCAAGGTTCAGTAAAATGAATAAAAGAAAGCTTAGGAACGCTGAAGAAGAAGAAGCATTAGTCTTACCGACTGAAATGCCATCCATGACTGAAGATTACGCTGGTTGGCTTAGATATCAAAAAATCAAGTGGAAGATACAGGCAAGAGATAGGAAACGTAGGACCCAAGTTTTTGGAAATTCTTCAAAAGCCACTAGTAGATCAACTCTTAGTAGGGTGGTTAAAAATCAGGCAGATTCTTATTCCAATTACATTTGGGAAATTCTGCAATATAGATCTTCAAGGACTCCAGGAATGCTGGATGTGTTTGTTCTAATGAATGGTAAAATTCAAACACTGACTTTCAAGATTCCGAAATCCATTTATCTCAAAATGAAAACCGATGATATACCTGTTCACAAAGTTCAAAATTATTTATTTGAAAAAGTTAACATGGTTCTCCCAAACAATCCAAAAATAACATCTAACGATAATATTTATAAGTTGACATTACCTGAATCGGAATATATCTCTGCTAAAGAAAAAGCTTCGAGTATACTGAATGATGATAATCTTTTAGCTGTATTCGAAAGTTCGATAACAAGTACTCAAAGAGCCGTAATGGAATTAGGTTCGTCTGTGTCGTTTACTTCAAATGCAATAGGTGCATTAGGGAAAGGTTTACAAACTGGTTTCGATATGAAAAACCTGACAACTGTTCAGAACGACCGTTACATGGCTAAGTTTAATAATGATTTAGTTTATCTTGCGCACACTGTGACTAACATCGGTTACGAATTTTATACTTTATTCAAATCCTGGGATGAGACCATTAGAGTTTTCACTTTGAAGCCATCTGCTCAAGCATATGATTTGAGTACTAGTTTAGTGAAGAATGCCTATAAGCAATTATTTGATAGAAGAAAGGAAAAACTTAGTAAAATAATATCTTTCACTGAAGATCCGGTTATTGAATTTGATACCTTCACCGATGGTGATAAGTTGAGGAGACACATTAGTAAAGCACTTGCTTCAATCAAAGAAGAGAGAGGACAACAATATATTGTTATTTTACAATCTCCAAATAACCAGCGTATAATGAGTTCAATTAAGAGCTTAAGGCAATCACCCGTTGTTTCATTGTCTTCTCTTGTTTTTGAATTACCACAATTGAATTGGCAACAACAGTTATCCACCAAATTGGTGAGCCAAATTTTATCTTGTGGAGATTGGATTTCACATATGATCAAAGTTGCTCAGTTTAGTAATATTCCTATTTGCAATTTACAATTGAGCAACATCGACTATGTTATTGATATTCTTTATGCCAGACAAATGAAACAGGAAAATATAATATTGTGGTGGAACGAAAATGGACCTATGCCCGATTTGGGTGGCTGGGAGAAAGCGTTTGATCCAAATGTCTCAAGTTTAATGCATGATTTAACATTTCCAGACATTAACTCCCCGAATATTTACGAACAAACAGTACTTGATGTGCAGATACGTAACTTGTCTGTGAATACTGTCTTAGTTTCTACTTTAATTAATGAGGCTGAAGGTACCGATTTGGCAGATTCCACTGTTGTCACTACTGATGAAAATCTGATGATTACTGGGGTTAGTTCTTTTGTTCAAGATTCCTTTAATTCAGATGCATTAAATATATTGAAGAATTTGCTTAAGGAATGGTGGGACAAAGCCTTAAATGAAAATTTTACCGCAGATTTACTTGTGAACTCTTTCATTAACTGGGTTGAAAATCCAAAATCTAATTTATTTAGCGGTTTGTTAAGGTATCATGTTCATAATTTAGCCAAAAAATCATTCTTACAATTAATCAATCAATTTACCGAGTTAGGATCCACAGTTGTATATGCTGATAGAAATAAATTGCTGATCAAGACTAACAAGTATACTCCTGAAAATTGTTATGCATACAGTGAATATATGTTGAAAGCAGTGAAAAGTAACCCTATGTTTAGGTACATTGATCTAAAGATTGATAAATATTGGGATATACTAATTTGGATGGATAAATATAATTTTGGTGGTTTAGCATGTAGCGAAATTGAAGATAAGGAAAAACAAGATTTGAACGCATATGCATCTTGGAAAATTAAGGATTCACTGCCTGTTATTTTCCAGACTGAATTTAATGATTGGATGGTTATTATACTAGATAGTTTAACCAGAACGAAACAAAAATATTTAGAAAGTAATATTGGCACTCAGAGAGCGACACAGTTAATGTCGGTTAAAAAACATCATGCAGGTTCTGATGCTGAAGAAGAAACTGTGTTTAGTGGATTTACTAAGATTTTTGATATACCAATGATCAATAGAATGCAGAAGTTGTTACGTAACCAACAAGAGTTTATATTAGAACCTGAGTATGCTGTTGATTATACATTCCCAGAATTACCAGGATCTTATTTACCCATGAGGAATCCCACACTAGAATTAGTTAAACAGATTTGTCAAGTAATGATGTTATCAACCAAGACCCTTCTAGAAGTAAGACAGTTGAGGAAGGAATTGTTGGGATTATTTGAAATAAGAGAATTTGCGAAAATTTCCGAGTTTCAACCGCTTACAAGAAGTCTCGTTATCAATGGGTTTATGTGTAGTCGTTGCTCATTTATAACGGATATTGATTTTTGTCAAACTGATTTTGATAAACATAATAGAGATATTAAATGTGAAAACTGTCATAGAATTTTCCCCAAGCAGTTACTGCAAGAGCATTTAGTCCAAAATATGACCATTGAAATTGAAAACTATATGATTCAAGATTTGAAATGTAGCAAATGTCAAAAAATCAAAATTGATAATATGAGTAAGAATTGTACCTGTTCTGGTGCTTGGACTACAACGATTCCTGCCGTTGATGTGGAGAACAAACTTAAGGTCTACGAACAAGTAGGCCAATTTTATGAATATCAGTTTCTGCTAGATGTTTTAGACTCTATGAGAATGTGATAGTACATGATAGAAAATACAAAATAAAAGTAATTACCATGCATATTATACATAAAGTATATATTATTAAAGATATATATTTAATTCATATTTCGAAAAAGTTTCTGAAGAACCAAAAAAGCACCAAAAATGCACTAAAAATGCACCAAGAATGATTCAATCTTATCTAAATTATTTTCTGTGATATGACAGCTAGAAGTATCATCTCGACGTTCATTTATTTGGATATGTCCTAAGAATTTAGCTTACCATATGGTAGTGATTGTGCAAGTTGGAACGGAATCACTAAAGTTCCATGCATTTCTGTGAAGTGAGTAAAAACGACCTTACCAATCATGCATTTGATCTTGAGTGTTTTTAGCCTCCGATACTTCTTCATCTTCAGTAAAACTTTTCAATTCACCAGCAATAATTTGAGTAACTTTTTCAATATCATCGAAATTTGCTGTTTGTAAACCTTTACTCTTGGTATTTTTCTGAACTGCTAATAGCAAAGTTCTGAACTTGTTTTTGATCTTGACCAAAGTCTTTTCTAAATTTTCTACATTTTCGTCATCATTATCCATACCAACATTGCCTATCCATTTACGTAAGCTCTTGATACTATTATCTATCAAAGTGTTGTCCAAGCTTAAAGAATCTATCACGTCACAAACGCCGATCACTTGACCTAAGAAAATGAATCGTTGGAACCCTACTTGTAAGCCAAACTGTTTACCTTCTAAGAAATTTTCTTGTAGATTTTTCTCATGGCCTTCTTGGTAGCCCTCTTGGTAGAATTTTTCCTCTAAATTTAGTAACTCTTCTTCGTAATTCATTTTAGTAAAGTAATTGATATCAGGGTTGATGTTGGAATAGCCACACATGTACTGTAAAGACGACGAATACAATAGATTTCTATTACTAATTGAACTAATTTTGCGATGAGATCAAAATTGTTAGCACTATTACGTCAGCAACGTAGCAAAGATTTTAAAAATTACATAAGCAACGTAATCAAAGATGTACATTCATGGCAACAGGCTGACTAATTCAAAGAGAAGAGAGAATAAGGTTCTTTGAAAGGTCGTTCATTTAGACCAGCTATATAATACCATAGAATGTGCACTATGCTATTGAAAATGGTAAATATAAATATATATATAGCTATCATCGTTTCATCAGGACTTATAAAGGCGTGTCTATAATTTTACCCATCTCAACTTCCTTACCGGTTTTCTTTATCTTCTCCAAGATTGTATCATATGGGAGCGTAGTTTGTACATCTACAGTTTGCGACTCTAGTGATATCGCAATCTTGGAGACATCTGGTTCCGATCGTGTCAAAACTTTATTGATGGCGTTAGAACAGCCAGAACAGGCCATCTTAACTTGAAATTGATAATGATGTGACATATTACGTAGTATATACTGAGTTTACCAGACTGAACTTGAACGAATTACAACGAATTGTCAGTACAGTTTGTACAAGTTGTTATAATTCAGTCTCGAAATATCTTCAGTTGAAATATTGCACCTTAAAAAATAAATCCGAAATGATAGGAAACATAAGTAAGCCATGCAAATCAAGAAATGATATTGCCTGGATTACCACCCATAATGACGTGTGTATTCGACAACCTTATATACAGCAAGTGTATATAAAATCATTAGATATCTTGAGAAGCTTCTCTGATTTCGTTAATGTCATCGATGGCATCTTGTCTCAATTTCGTGTCTGCAAATAGTAAACGAATCCAGTTAACAATCTCTTCCGTATCGTACAGATAAAATTCACCGTCATAAAACAATTCCATAATCTCTTTCAAATGCATTGGTAAAAACCTACCCATCAACTGGAACTTATCACGTAATTCCATATATCTTTTATCGTTTTGTAAAACATCGACTGTGGTTTTAGTGAAAATTAGTTGTACTAGTTCACCTAGCTGTTCAGAGTTTTTAGCTGATATTATATTCCATTTAAGAATCCGTTCAGATAAAAACTTATTATAGATATTGTCTAAACAGTAAAGTAGAGCAGGACCAGATTTGGAATTTGGTAAAGCAGACAATTTGTCAATTATTTCATTACTAATCGTCGGTAATATCTCAGTCATCGTTAGATCCCAATTTGGAGCATCTTCGTGTCTATGAAATTCAATCAATTGCATATTGATCAGTTGACTAATTTTTTTCAATTGGAATGAGATATTCGTTTGTAATTGACGTTGATTTAATTGTTCAATCATGATCAAATCATTGCCCAAATTGGTTAAATAAGTCATATCCTTGTAAAGCTGGATCCAATCGGATTTATACTTCAAATGCGATAGGGCAAAAAAAGTGGTTTGTAGCAGATTCAATTTATAATTAAGGTAGTATTGATCAAATGTTGCCTTATCAACTTGTGATACACAATCATTTTGAAATTCTTGATAAATCTTTGAGAAAAATTTGGGTAATGAAGTTATCTCCATTTGAGTGTCTACATCTTCATTGATTCTATCGGAAGAAGCAGGTTCGTCAGCAACATCATCATCTATATTCCATTCATCATCCCATGCATCTTCATTCTCCTCGTGTTCATCATTGTTTTCTTGTGTTGTACGGATATGACTATTCTTGGCGATGTCACGTTTATCATTTATCTGTGAATCATTATCACTCAAATTATCCATGTCAATTCCTATTTCTTCGTCCCAAGCATCATCCTCATCTCCAGCACCTCCATTGTTGAAACCACTCTCGCCTTTCAGTATATCAATATTTGAGGTTACTTTATCATTGTTTTCATCCCAATTCCAATCGTTACTATCAACATCTGTTGGCTTAGTTTCTGTTGGTTCAATAGATGGCGTTTCAGGGGATAATGTAACAATTTCCTTACCTTTGCTGATATCAAATTTATCGATATATGTTCTCAATTTTATAACCGTGGAATTGAATATTTGATCCATCAGTAAATTTTGATATAGTTGCTTATTGTTTAATAAAGTTTCGATCTCTTTGCCGTTATAAGACCAATTTGATTTTGCCTTCTCCGATAACTTGATTAAGTGTAAATTAATGGCTAAGATTTGGTCCCTTAACTTGTTATCTGGGTTAGTTGCTTTATCATCCTTTTGTACAAATAATCTTGCATTCTTTTTAATTATCTTCAAAAGTTCTGTGGTTAAAATAGGGCCTAATTTATCCAACATGATATTGAGAACACTGTCACTTAGAGTAGTATCACAAAATTTTATTAGAATAGAATATTTGTTTAAAAGTTGATCAAACGATAATTTGGGTTCCGATTTTACAAAATTAATACTTCCATTATTAGTTATTTCAAAAATTATAGTATCATCAAAGAGTTTTGCCTTAATTATTTCAATGATTTTGAATAGTGCAATATAATCATTCTGAATGGTACTGATCTTATTTCTTACAGTTTCCTTAGCATCACCAATTTGCATCAAAGCCACTAACCAATTATCGCTTTCTCTTTCATGGAACAAGAGAGATTTGATGAAATTCATAAATGATTCATATTCAAAATGGAATGAACCGAATTCATTCTTCATTTCAATGGTATTAGCAAAATGAATACTTGAACAATTATCAAATTTGAAATCACTTTCATCATTACTTTCAATGATCCAAAACTTTTCTGTCAAGGTTTTGAATAATTCATTAATATAGTTAACATGTAATTGATCCACGTACTGCATCACTGATCTTTGAAATTGTAGGGACTCAGTTTGGAAACAGCTAATATTTTCATTAATCTTTCTATGAAGATTTTGTAAAGAGTAATAACAGTTCTCCAATTCTAGTAATTGTAGATTTGTATTGAATTCCAGTATCAAGTCACGCCAAATTGCCAAAAGGTTAAGATTATTCAAATTATTACTTAGTTGTTGATCTTGTTCCATGATGTGTTGTTTCTTTGACTCTAATGATACATTTCCATCTAAAGAAAGAGAGTCATGGTTCAAATTGTTGGTGCCTTTCAAGAGGGGATCGTTCTCTATCGACTCGATGATTTCTGCTAGTTCAATGGTCATTTTACGAAGTTGTTGTTGTTGTTTCTTATTGTTGTTGTTGTTTACGAAATAGTTAAAACTGGTTTTAAATTTTCAATCACCGATTTTTAACTCTCTATCAATGCGATGAGATGGCAATGTGAGGAAAGTTCGGCAAGTCACGGATGGATTGGAGAGCCCTGAAAGAGAGATTATCTACTGACAAAACACTCTTAGTGAAAATACAAGACGATAAATACAAATTTAGATCTGAATCCCTTTAGGTACCTGAAATGTCTATATACAAAAGTAGTTATTGTTTATCTTTTATGTAATGATGCAGTTTGAGAAGAGACACGGGCAACACAAGTAAAGAACAGACATCTGGAAATTGTATATTGAAATCAGTTAAATTGATGAATGTTGGAAAGAAAATTTATCAATCATGGTATAAATACTCTGAGTGAGCTGAGAAAGTATCATCATAAACAAAATACAATATTCCGCTGTCTTAGGAAATAATATAGTGCTAGTCGTGGCCGTGGGGGCCACTTGGACAGCTTCTTATTGTGCAATGAAAGTAACAAAAATTCTTTTCGCAGTTCTTTTTATATGAAAATTTGCAAGTGCCGGGTAGTTCAGAAAAGAGTTTAGGGTTTGGTCCACTGGTACCCACGCCGAGAAGGGTTCTTGGGGCTTACAGTAGCAAGTGGCTCAGTCTCTCCAGCTCCTGCACGCTTTGCAAACAATACTGCTTCAATTCTGGCTGTTCCTCGAACTTCTCAGGCGCCACTTCAGCTACTCTATCACACTGATTTGTCTCCAGGATAAGAAATTTTTTGTAATCACTGTGGATGATCTCTCTCTCCATGCTTTGTAGAATCTTCAACTCAGTGAGCAACTCATTCCTCTTAAGAGCAATCTCTTTTCTAGCATCCACTACCACTACAGGCTCTGACCCAATGAGCTTATCTTGGTACCGTTGGAAGGGTAAATTATCCTCTTGCAAAATCAAATCATGCGTTAGAACATCTAAATCATCTAAGTAGATCGTATTCTTCTTCTTATCTAATACTTCCAATTCAGCACTTTGGAAATCATGTAAATATTGTTTGAATGTATTTTCAGCACGTTTCACTGACCAATATGCAATACTACTTTTACCACCGATCCAAAAATTTGTAATAGTTGAAACTAAGAGTAATATCAACAATATCATATTGATATTGCTGATATATGTCTTAATTTTAATGATAGTACGAGTGGAAACTCTCAATAAGAAAATGAAAATATTTATCAATCTATGAACCACTAGCTTAATGATTACTTTTATCATAGTGGAAAGGGAAAAAGTTATAAGTGATCTTTCTGGTATCTTAACTTTAACATCCTTATTCTCGTAATCATTCAGCATAGTAACATCTGCTAAATATTTCTCCTTTGGTTTCCTTTCGGCATTAATCTCATCCTTCTCTAAATATGAAATACCTACTAACCCACATAATTTAATAGCACGAATTACCTTACCATGTTCACCAATTCGTCCTAAATAATAGCTAATATTTTTACGTATCAAACTAAATTCAATGTGTGAAAAATACTTAGTCCAACTTAATAATATCTCATCGCATCTACTCAAATTGTCAATCACTTTACCAGATTTTGCATTGATAAATTTGAAATTATAAATAACTTCAAAAACAGATCCACTCTTAGGTAGTTGAAATCTTGTCGGGATTAGGTCTTCTGGATTGAAACTTAATGTTATCAAGTATTTCATGGAAATCATTAAGGGATGACAAAACGGTAGTTTAATGAAAAAAGGTTCTTGATCCACTTCATAGTAAACATTATCGATCACTTTCACTATTTTTTGATTAAGAGTAATTTTCTTATTACTACGTTCAGATTTTTGCCTTCTGCCAGTAATAATATGATGTGTTGTATCTACTGCAAAGGTCAAAGATCGTATTAGTGAGTCTTCATTTTCTCTTGTCTTACCTGTTGCTTCAGTTGCTTTCTCAACGGGTTTACCGTTTCCAATTGCTTCACTGCTGTCACTTTCCTTGCTATCTCCAAGCAAATGGTCCCGATATTCTTTCCAATAGGAAACAATAGAACCAATTTGATTATCTGCTGCAACAAAAAGACAACGAGGAAATGCGTCCGATAAATCACCAAATAAGATATGAAATAAACCTTTACCGGTAATATCATAATCATGCCGGTATACAACACTAGCATTTCTTTGTAATTCTTTCTTCCTTGTTAACAACTCATATAGGTTTCCAACTTTCCAAAATGTTGACGAATCAATTAGTTGATTACCAATAAATTCTTTCACATCAGCCTCCATGACACCAATTCTTTCTTTGTCCTTCTTATTATTATCCTTTCCAACAGAGCTGAGTATATTGTTCTCATTTGAGCCATATGCATATTCTTTATCGATACTTCTCATCCTCTCCAGTATATCTTCAGTTTTAAGTTTAGTCTTAGCAGCAATGGACTCAACTAATAATTGCAATTTCAAAATAATAGCCTCTCTATCAGCAAAGAGAACTTTTAACTTATATTGTGTACCGTCAACATCAAATATATTAATACGTGATGGATAATGTTGGTCAGGCTCAACTGATATAATTGAACTAATCTTTATCTTGGTCAATGAAACAAACCCCATGGTATTCATGTAACAGTAAACATTACTTTTAGTAACAAAAGCAGTAGTGGGGAATTTTTGTTTAGCATTAGGGTACCAAAAATAACTGAATTTAAACAATAAATATTCATCAGTATATTTCAGTAATCTTTGATCCACTGTATAAAAAATATTCTTGAATTGTAAATCATTAATCTTGGATGGCACGTCAAAATAATGTGGATAATTTTCTGAATTGACAAAAGATGTTTTACTGCGTAATTTAGTCAATGCACTTGCTGGTTTCAAACCTTTATCATCTAAGATTGAATATCCATTCCAGTTACTTGTACCCCAAATGTTGACTACAATACCGTTAGGAAACCAACTACCTTTAGTGAAATAGTTACTTAAGATAGCTAATTGTGATAATTTTGTGGTAATTGGTGTAATATCCATATTGAACTCAAACAGCTTTTCATTTTTCAAGCTCAAGACTTCATATTCCGAGAAGGAACAATTTATAGTATCCAACAATGACGTTGTCTTATCAGTAAATGTCGTTATAGCTTGATCGATACTACTGGTGGTACTTGCAGCAAATTCATAGAACATGGGTGAAAACCGTTTATATGCAATCTCATGAGCTAAACTGTTATTGTCCAGATGATTGATAAATTTCTTAGAGTTTTCAAAAACGTTCAACCAAGATTTCAGTTCTTTCAAACTTTCAGCCTGTAAAATAATATCAATGTCTTTTTTCGATTTATGAGTAGTGTTACCGTTAATTATTTTGACGTTAAAACAGTATTTACGAGTTTCCTCCAAATCTTGTCTTACATTGAGCAGGAAAACACCAAATTTATCAGTCTCCTCTACATAAATTTTTGATGGTGATAATAAAAACATCCCAAATACACCATTCCTTACAAAGCACCATCTTCTTACCCATATTTCTCTACCAGGTTTACCGACAGTAGTCTTCATGTGCAACCAACCTGATTTATCTGGTGATATAGATGGAGCTACAGAATTTTCAATATTTTTCACTAATTTATTGTCGATACTTCTTGCGGTATAATCCTTCATATCTTCTGAAGGTGCAAAATATTTTGAAGAATATTCATAAACTTGTCTCTTCGCTTGTTGGATATTTTCCTCCAATGAGTTTCGACTTTCCAATGCACTTTCCACCCATTTCAAATAATCTTTGTAGTATTGGCCTACATTAGGATGAATACTGATGAAATCGTTACTAGAATTATTTATTGCAGCCATATTAGATAACATATTATCCATGCATTTGGCTAAATGGTCGTCTAGATCTAGTTTGAAATGCGATATATTTTCCACCAAATCTAATGATGCCATTAAATAATTTTTCCTCACTTCATGTAACTGTAATGCGTCATTCTTAATACTTTGTGGATCAATTAATGCATTAGATATTTCGATTTCTTGGTATGTGTTTAGCATATTATCATATTTGGTCTGGAAATACTCAAAAGTTTTCCTCTTATTCTTATAGGGTTCGATGACGTTCGTGACAACATCTGTCAAAAGGGCAGAAGTGGATGGTTCATAGAATCTAAACAGTTTAACCAACTCGTTGAAATGAGAACCCAATCTTTTAATGAACGTATCGACGACCACTGGGGTATAACTTTGGTTATTGACAAACCCATTACTGAGCATAACCGGATTGGGTAACAACTGACTAGTCCATGATTCCACCAAATGCGCGAAATTTTCATAGGAATCACTATATTTTGTCTCATAGAGCGTGATAGACTTCTGCAATTTATCCTCCAACATCTCTACACGAGTATGGAAGTAGTTAACGTGGGCCCTAAAAGCAGGTGAATCTACCGACGCCTCTTTAAACTCGACAGAGATCAATTTCAGCTGCTTCTTTTTAGCGCCATCTTTGTGAGCATGCTTGTCATCCGCCTGTGGCTCCATACTGTAGCAAAACGTGTGAGGAGGCAGTAATACACACCAGTTTACACAGTTTCCCTCACAGGAAGAAAACATTGAAAATAACAAAGCTTTGAAAAAAAATATTTAAATGTGAAATTTCAAAGCATCGCAAATTCTACTGTTTGCTGTCCTCTCAAAGTGTCGTTTCTCCAAGTCGCTAGAAGTTTCTCCACGGGTGTTTTTACTAGAGGAAAGATGCCGTTGGATCACATCTACATCAAGAATCTGAAAGTGGACACTGCAACGGGACCCGGGCTGTGGAACCAGCTGGATAAACAACATTGCTCCATCGATGTGAAGATCGGTACTAATTTTGCCAAGTCTGCCGCTACAGACGATTTGAAATACTCGCTAAATTATGCTGTTATCTCCAGAGATATTCAAAATTTTGTCAATTTGAAGCAAAATTGGGTTTCCTTGAGTAACATTTCACAATCTATTTACAGTCATCTTTTACGAGGTAAATATGCAGGTATTGAGACTTTAGATATCACAGTTAAGAACCCTGATTATCATTTGCGAACTAGTGGGATTTCATATCAAGTGAAAGATGATAAACTGGAGTATATCCAGATAAAAGATCTCGAGTTATACACTTTACTAGGTGTTTTCACTTTTGAAAGATTGCAAAAGCAGAAAATTCTGCTAGATATAATCATTGAAGGTGCTAAGGGATTGGAAAAGCATATCTCTATCAAACAGATTATCGATCAAGTGGTCGTTTATATTGAAAATGCAAATTTCAAGACTGTGGAGGCATTAGTGGAATGTGTCAGTAAATTAATTTCACAAAATGTGGATTTAAATATGCACAAAAGTTTTGAAAATACTAAAATTTCATGCAAAGTTACCAAATTGAATGCCATTACTGATACTGATGGTGTTGGTGTTAGTTGCACGCGTGATTTGAAAGTTTTAAGATTACTGGATGATATCCATTTTAATGATAACTTAGTTAATCAGTCGTCTAATGGTAGTTACAGCGTGGAAAAATTTAACTTACCTGTTCAAAATAAAGAAATGGAAACCACTGATGGATCACATTTATGGAATAAAGCATATTTAGCCTTTGGTTCCAATATGGGTAAAAGATTACAATATATTCAAACAGCATTGAAACTTCTTGAGGAAGATGAAAAGGTCAAGATTACTAACGTATCATCTTTATTTGAAAGTGAACCAATGTATTTCAAAGATCAAACACCATTTATGAATGGTGCAATTGAAATACTGACACAACTATCTCCCATTGAATTACTACGTAAATGTAAAGAAATTGAGTATGAGGAATTGAAAAGGGTCAAACTTTTCGATAATGGACCACGTTGCATTGATTTGGATATTATTCTTTATTTAAACCATTTAAACGAGCACATCTTACTCAATTCTGAAAATTTAATTATACCACATGCCAGAATGCTTGAGAGAAGTTTTGTATTAGAACCATTATGTGAATTAATACCACCTACAATGTTACACCCTATAACAGCTGAACCTATTATCGACCATTTGAAGCAGATATATTCAAAATGTAAAGATGAGGATATATTATGGAAGTTAATACCGCTACCACAAATAAAAGATAGCAAAAAGAAAAGGTATCTGAAATTTAAGAATGTATACGAGATTGATCCAGTTACTGGTCAACTAACTTCAAGAACCAAATCATCTACATATACGATGGGAATATTGAACACTACACCAGATTCATTCTCTGATGGCGGTAAATATTATTCAAATTTAGAAACACAACTTGATAAAGTGCAAGAAATGTGTCAAGATACTTTCAAATTGTATGATAACATAATAATTGATATTGGTGGCTGTTCTACTAGACCGCACTCGAAACAGGCTACGTTAGAGGAAGAAATTGAAAGGACTATTCCACTTATCAAACTTATCCGTTCCACCACTACATTACCACAAGAAAAGATAATCTTATCAATTGATACATATAGATCCGAAGTGGCACAATTAGCCATTGATAATGGTGTTGATATCATTAATGATATATCTGGTGGGACATTTGATCCCGAGATATTAGACGTTGTTGGTCGTAATAACTCTGTTGCGTATGTTATGTCACATATTCGTGGTAATATTGATACAATGACACAATTGACAAATTATGATAAGACGTTAAAACAAAACAACAAATTGGAAGTATCGTCGGAATATATATACGGTAATAAGATTGGGAATGATGATAAGTATCAATTTATCAGTACTATTGGTAAGGAAATGGCACAAATATATGACAATTGTTTAAATAGAGGAATAAAACGTTGGCAAATAATAATGGATCCCGGTATTGGATTTGCGAAACAAAAGGAACAAAATTTACAAATAATAAGGCAATTACCTCATTTGAAGAATTTTGCATGTGAATTGAAGGATAAGAGGAGCCATAATGATAGTGTAGTTGAAAAGTATGTTAATTTCAAGAATATACCTGTACTGTTAGGACCATCACGTAAAAAATTCATTGGTACTATTACTAAAGATGAAGATGCCACTGCCAGAGATTATAGTACTTGTAACATTATAAGTCCATGTATTGGGTTTGATTGTAATATAATTCGCGTTCATAATGTGAAAGAATGCGTTAAGAGTATCAAGTTGTCTGATAGTATATATAAGATTTAAAAATAAAATGCTAGAAGATAGCAGATGGACAGATAATAAATGATGATTTATTTATTAGTTAGTTAGTGTTTGAAAATATATATAGATTACATACGATAAAACAAAATATAATAAACAGAAACATGGAACTTCAGTGTTTCAGTTTTAATTTGGACAATCTCTAGAGATGTGACCAGATTCGTTACAGTTGTAACAAACAGGTTCCTTAGATTCTTGAGTACAATCCTTAGAGATGTGACCGAATTCACCACAATTATAACATTTTGGACCATCTTGAGCGGTACAGTCTTTAGCCATGTGGTTTGGACCACCACATTTGTAACAACTCAATCTACTAAATCTTGAGTTTTCGTTTCTTCTCTGTCTTCTTGGTTCTGGACAGTCTCTTGACATGTGTCCGACTTCATTACAGTTGAAACAACGTTGAACGGTACATTCAGAACGAACATGACCAGTTTCACCACAGTTGTAACATTGTTTGTTTTCTACAGTTTTTGGTTGTGGACATTCAGATTGTAAATGACCTGGTTGATTACAGTTGTAGCATAATTTTTCTGATTGACATTCATCAGCTAAATGACCGATTTTACCACAAAGGTAACAAGCTTTTTGTGACATTACAACCCAGTTTGGTAATAGCTTCCACTTGCACAGAATTGGCTGAAAAAATCTTTATTTTTTGTACCTTTGCGGTTATTGCAAAAAAATGTGAAAAAAACTGAAAAAATTTCTTGGGGTTCAGTTGCAATCTGCCACCCGTACACCAAACTCGATTGTATCTTGGAAAATGGCCAAGAGGTCTATGCGGGAGTCGAACCACTGCAGATCTTTGATTTGTTCGATGCGAAATGTTGAGCACGCAGTGGGTAACCCTAAATCAGACATTGCCAAGAGTGACAAAATTTCTGGTGCAAGAACATAACGGGCAAAATCATCAACCCCCCACCAACGTACTATTGGTGATTTGGACATTTGTAAAGTATCCCTGAATTCCTTTAAGATTAATTGTGAAACCCAAATTTGTCTCTTAAGACCATAAAATCCGGCAGTGAAAATGGAAGCATCTAATTGTGATCTTTGAAGCATGACAGAATTACTTTTCTGGAAGATTTCTTTAGCCCTGTTGTAGAAGGGCGATGGAGTTTTACCCTTTAGTATACACGGTATTAAGGGTAAAAACGGTTTACAAACTTTGTTTAGGGCTTTTTGTGATCGTATCGGTACGTCATAGAGATCAAATTCTACCCCATTGGGTAAAACCAATAGATTAAACTTTCGAGATATTTGTCTGTCGACGATGGTATTATTGGATTCTTCTTGTTGATTTACTTTGTCCCTGTTATCAAATGAAGATTCAATGTCATGATCACTACTTAAATTATACCAAATGTCCATATTATTATCCTTGGGCCAATTACTGTTTTTCTTCATTTCGAAACTTGTCAGACTTTTCTGTAGGGGTATGACGTTTGTCTCTAGGGCAGGTAACGGTTTCTTTTCAGGACTTGTGGCAGGTTTTACAATCTTGTTAGGTTTGTCATACAACCTGCCCATTTTCATGAGTTGTAATTTATCATCTTTTTGACTTTTCCGACTTGAAACACCTAATTTACGCATATTTTCTTGTTAAAATCGTTATGCTTCTGTCACGGTTCGTATACTATGTAAGACACTTCAAAATTAACAGAACTCATCGATTCTTATACCAATTTTGATTTTTCAGTTTATTTTCTAATTTTTTGTTTGTTTGTTTGTTTTTCATCTCGAATAAACCACAAAACGGTAAAATTTAGTACTGTTGATATCAAAATCTAGACAGTAATTGTACCTCATAAACGACAACCCATATAAGGAATGCAGACTTTGACAGATTTACAATTTATAGAAAAGACAAAATTAACCACATCTCTCGCTAACTATCTGACAAATAACTTTATCGATGATTTATACAAACCTGAAAATATTCAACCTATCTTAGATAACAGATACAATTATATTCAATCACGTCAAAAAACTCGTTTCAATTCTAGGGGATCCATTGTGGCAAACGAAATATTATCTTTACAATTCCAACCAAATGGTAATTGGCTGGCTTATTCAAGAATGGACGGTTCTTTAAATTTATGGCATTTGAAGGAAAACAATACTCATGGTCATGGTAATACTAATAGTAATACTAGGAGTCTATTTAATTTAGACCCCTTAGAAGATCAGTTACAATTACCTGATGCTTTAGGTAAGGATAGTCTCATCACATGTATATCTTGGGATCCAACTATACGTGATAATAATAAGAATACACAAAAAAATAACAATATGAATTTAGTAACAAGTATGAATACTAATCAATTAGTCATTTGGAATTTGAAAATTGATAATAGGAAACAGAAAACTTGCCAAATATTGCAAAAAATTTCATTAAATGATAGAAGGATTAAATTGAATAAATGTTTTTATTCCAATAATGGTAGTTGGATTTATGGTATTACTAAAATGGATGGCATCTTCATCTTTGATTCCAAAATTGATACTACAAACATTAACAACAACAATGTTACATCAAACTTGCTGTACCATTGGGACTTAAAAGCTCATAGTTTACTTGATGAAAATGATATGATATATTCTTTTGAAATTGATAAATTGGATAAACTAGTATTTGTTGGATTGAAATCAGGTAAAATTATCGTTGGTCAAATAGTGCAATCAGTGGAACCAAATGGTAAAGATATTAAAATTAATCCTTTATTCACTTTAAATAATCATAGCAACTCCGTCACAGCTTTGAAATTTGATCCCTTGAACAGATATTTATTTAGTGGGAGTACAGATGGTACAATAATATACTGGAACATCTTACAAGGTTTCCAAATTGATCAAACTATAACTGATATCAATGATTCAATTAGTATGCTCGATGTGGACCATTTGGGTAAAATTTTGTCCGTCTCTACAGAAAATGGTAAACTTTTTTTCTATAATACGAACGATTCTACTTTATTTACTTCAAAACAGCTAACTAATCCTTCATTACTGCCCATATTCAAATTCTTACCAAATAAATCATGGTTCATCACTAATGTGAAAAATGATATTCTCAATCTGTATACAATGGAATGTGCAGATATTTTAAAGTACTGGAAATCACAGTATGAGACTAAATTGAGACAATCACGTATGAATCATAAGAATCAAACTGGTCACAAAAATTCAAGAAGATTATCAAGGCCTACATCAACTGCTAATGTAACACCATTAAAGAGAACAAATACAGCCTTCTTGGGAAACAGTACTACTAGCAATATACCAAATACTAATCGTTACCTCAATAAATCTTCTACGATGGGGTCCAATACCTCAAATATACCGTCATCGGCTAAACGTGGAAACGCCATGGGGCGTAGCTCATATATGGTCAGTAAGAAGAGATCATATGATAGAAACAGGTACGATAGAGATTTCTCAAAACCTAGTTCATATAATAATAACGGTGGTGGTGGTAATTATGGTTCAAGTAGATTTAATAGATAAAATATAATTATAGACATGTACAATCTAAACAAGAATGAACAAAAAATTTGTGAAGATTTTCTTCAATTAGTAATGATAATAGTGTTTCTTTTACGAAAAATTTACAATTATATATTTACATGCTGCCCCAGATCTCAAATCTCAATCATCTAAGAAATATTGAATCTTTTTATATGTCACTGGGTCAATAACTTCACTTATTTCTTGCTTAGTTAACCACTGATATTTCAACGTCTCCGCAGTAGGTATGAATTTACCTGCAATTATATGTGACTTTAGTACAAAATTTGATTTTGGTTCTTCACTTGATTTTTTCTGTTCAATGACAGCTATAGGTTTTTTGGATACTATCCATGTTTTCATATTTTTACCACCTATTCTCTCCATCCCATGTGATACATTATCGTATAATGATTTAAGTTCAGGATCCATGGTAAACTGAGGTAAGCTCCACGAGGAACTCTTGTTTATACCCTTTTCCGTAGCATCATTTACCAATAGATATAAATGATTTCTTAATTTCCTCTCTAGGGACAACGTATCATTCAATTCATCAGCTTTAGTCAAGACCGACCTCTTGATAATTCTTCTATTCAAGGAATCACTATTCGAAACATCATTTTCAGTCTCTGCGTCTCGAGGTATGACAATATCTTGTCTCATGGATATTTCACGATTATGCTTCACGTTGGGCTCGCCACGAACATAATACACACCAGGTTTCTTCCTAATGGGTCTATTCTGTACACTTTCAAATTTATGTTCAGCCACAGTACCTTTCTTGAAGTAAAAGTATGTGGGGAATGTCCACATCAGTCTTTTCTCTAGGTCGTATTGGTACTGTTTGTACTGCTTCTCAAATGCAGATGGTTCCCTTGTCACCAATGGCAGTCTCGACAACAATACTGACGTCTTGATGAGGGGCTTGGTGGCGGCTGTGGTGATGGTCATTATAAGGTGATGGTCTATATGTCTTATCCGAATTTCAATGTAAGATCTTTTTTTCTTATTGAGTTGAAGATAACTAATTGCAGTTTTGGTTAACGTTTCTCGAGGCATTCCTCTTGAGTATCGCTGATAGCCAGCTATAAGGAATGCTATTGGCCACTGGGTATTGTTCTGAGATAATTTTACACTGGTTTTAGTGGTATACAATCTTATATAGTGTTATTTAACGTTACATAGATTTACGGTAAATCGACCTTATTGCTGATTCAACATGCTCATTAGAGTGTTCAATTGTGCTTGAGCATCTGAACCTTGTTGTGATGCAGTTGGAGGACCTTGTGGTTGTGGTTGCTGTGGTGGTGGCATCCCCATGGGACCACTGGCTTGATAATTGTTACCCATTGAATTACTAGTAGCGATTGGATTATTCCCCATAGGATTACCGTACATATCGTTATTTGGCATGTACCCACCTTGATTCATTTGCCCATACATTTGGTTAGATGAATTATATGAATTTTGATTCCGATTGTTGTTGTTGTTGTTATTGTTGTTATTACCGTATCTGTTTCCATGACGTCTATTGTGACCATTATGAGCATTATTACTATTACCACCGCCATGATGTGGATTCTTAGTGGAAACAACGTCACCCACAATGATATCAGGTTCTTCAAAAACCATACCACTAGTCAATGGTTGACCACCAGTACCACCCCATTGTGCCTCTAATGACCATTTCTTATCAGATTCAGTTAATCTATGAATTGGTATAACACTATAACCATATTGATAATTACAACAATCTCTTGGACCAAATCCAACCCCCCAACGAGTTCTTAGAGGTGAAGAACCATCTTTGTTGAAATTAGCCAAGACATTTTCAGCTTCATTACGTGAATAAACTTTCACAAAAGCATGCTTTCTAGTACTATTTAATATAACACTTTGCACTTCAGCAAATTGCCTTAACACATTGGCAATATCCCATTCTTTCATTGTGTTTGGTACACCACCGATGAAGATTGTTCTACTTAATATCTTAACTTGCTCCTTAGGCAATGTTGGATCATATGAAATTTGTCTTGGTCTAAAATGTGGATTTTGTGGTACATTCATTTCTTCTGGGTAAAGATGGTGATTATTCAAGGGACCATTTTGATTTTGTCTATTATGTTGTTGTTGATTATTATGTACATGATCTCTTCTTGGAGGGGATCTTGATCTATTTCTTCTTGATGAGTATCTGTTATTACCATCATGTTGTTGTTCTCTATCGCGTCTTGAACCATATTCAGTTGGTCTATGTGAATCGTTATAAGATTGTTTAGAAGAAGAAGTTGGGATTTCAGTATCAGTAGATTCAGTGTTTAGATGTTTATGAATTGATACTAATAATTTTCTCAAATTATTTGTTTGTTCAGTGATATCTTGTGATTCAATTTTATCGTTGTATTTAAATTGGGGTAAATTTGGAATTGGTTCTAAATTATTCAAGATTTGGTCAATTTTTGCATTATAATTAATATTATTACCCAAATCAAATGAATTACGTTTCAAATTACTGTTAGTAGAGTGTTGATTATTGCCACCACTCTTATTACTTAATTCCATAGAAAAAGACTTTGATCTAACGGCATTTAGTGCACTCTTTTGGAATAATCCAGTTCTATCCCAAATATCGATTAAAGTACGTATCTTTTCACGATTATCCTCGTCGGATTTAGCAATTGCATCAGTCAACAAGTCTTTAATATTTTCTCCAATGACATAAATTGCATGTGCACAAGTACCAATTTTAGATCTTTCATTAACATGATCATTATTATTTCTTACTTCATCTAAGAATGCTCTACCAATGGAATCAATAATATATAAAGAACCTAATTTATGTGTGTTGGGACAAGTCTTTGAATAACTGATGATTTGCTTAACAAATTTATCTTCTAAATTAATATTATCAAGGGCAAAAGTAGTTAATTTCTTAATACGTGATCCAGAAATACCAGATTTTAAATCTTTAAATGATTCCAAGGTATTTACAAAATATTCAACATCTTCATTTTCGTCGTCATCTTCATCTTCATTAGCCATGTCAGCATTTTTTTCTTCACTATCATTATTTACATCTTGATGGTGTTCAGGGACAACATTTCCATCAGCAACGGTATCCTCTTCTGGAGACTTAATGTTGTGATTATCTTCAATTTCGCCGTTTGTAGTAACGCCCTCAGAAGAGTTACTAAACAGAGCAGTTTGATTACTAGCAGAAGTTACGTTTTCCTCGATAATACTAGGATTCGTGTTATTATTATTGTTATTATTATGCGCTTCTTGACTCATTTTATAACTATATTATAATAAAAAAGGTTAGTTTTAGCAACAAAAAAACGCGATTAGTAAGTCTGTTTTTTTGTGTCCGTAAAGGTAGGGCAGAGGAGGGGTGAAATACAACCAAATTAAATAAAATTAAGATTGTTAATTGACAAAATTTAAACGAAAAGTTTTAAACGTACAAAATACTTCGATTGATACAACAAAATTAAATACTTGTCTTGAATACAAACTATGTGTAATTTGTTTAGTAGACTGTACAAACAGTGTTTTACTGCACTGTGTGTGAAAGAAAGTTCTGTTTGGGGGGGTTCAAAAGAAGGACAAAACGAAAACGAAAATTTTCTCCTTTTATATTTTGCAGCGTGCGGGTAACACTGTGGTTTTTCAGCAACGAAATTCTTCGGCGGTTAAATTTTTAGCGTTGGATTTTACACATTGCGGTGATGAGTGCGATCCACAAACTGTCCATACAGGGGATCAGGTCCTTCGACTCGAACGACAGGGAGACCATCGAGTTTGGGAAGCCACTGAACTTGATTGTGGGAACTAACGGGTCCGGGAAGACCACCATTATTGAATGTTTGAAATATGCCACCACGGGTGATTTGCCGCCCAACAGTAAAGGTGGTGTCTTTGTACATGATCCCAAGATCACGGGTGAAAAAGATGTGCGGGCACAGGTTAAATTGGCTTTTACCAGTACAAATGGTCTAAACATGATCGTGACAAGAAATATACAACTTCTTGCTAAGAAGACCACTAACACTTTCAAGACTCTAGAAGGTCAATTGGTCGCAATCAACAGAAATGGTGATAGAACTACATTGAGCACTAAATCAATGGAATTGGATACACAAGTACCCCTGTATTTAGGGGTTCCAAAGGCTATCCTGGATTATGTGATATTTTGTCATCAAGAGGACTCACTTTGGCCCTTAAGTGAACCAGCAAATTTAAAGAAGAAATTCGATGAAATTTTCCAAGCATTGAAATTTACTAAAGCAATAGATAATTTGAAATCAATAAAAAAGGATATGGCAGTAGATATTAAACTTTTAAAACAATCAGTAGAACATTTGAAAATTGATAGAGATAGATCTAAATCCACCAAGATGAAGAAACACCAATTAGAGGCCAAAATTGATGAATATCAACAAAAGGTAGACAAGATTGAACAAGAGATTCAAATAATTACCACAAAATCTGATAAATTATTCAAAGTAAATCAAGATTTCCAAGAGATCTTATCCAAAATGGATAATTTATCTAACTTGAAAAAAATTACCACAAGTGAAATAAATAGATTATCACATAATATTGAAATAATTGATTTACCTACAAATAAACTGAAGGACTTACTAAATAACTTTACGGAAACTTTGAGAGATAAAGAATTGGAAGTAAATAAATTTGAAGAAGATTTATTCGACTTAAGGCGTCATGCTAATAAACTTAATGTAGATAGGGAAGATTTGATTCGTTTAGAAGCAGATTTGAAAGTTCAAAAAAAAAACTATATACAGTTGAAAAACACCATTGATCATTCAGTGCAACAACTTAATAAGAAGTATCAAATCAATAAAACAAAATCTATTTCTTCATCAGAATGCTTGCAATACCTTCAGGATTTGAAAAATGATAAATCAACGGAATTAGAAACTAATAAAACAGAAGCAAGAGATAAGCTGAAAGAATTAGAAGATGGTATATCAAAGCAAGTTTACAAGGAGACTGTTCAATCTAAAAATTTAGAATATTTCAAGAAGGACTGTGATAAACTGAAAAAAGATATTGAAAATCTCAAAATTGAAATAGATGTTAGTGATGTGACAGATGAGGATCTAGAGAAGAAGAGAAAAGAATTAATCAATCAAAAAGAAAAATTAATTGAAGTCGAAAAGGAGAATTATGAAGCAAATATAAATAATAGTTTAAAGAATAAAAATGATGAAATTATACGAAGTGAGAATAAACTAGATGATATACAAAATAAGATTTTAGAGACGAATCAACAGGCGGATCTCTTCGCTAAACTGGGCTTTATGAAAAAGTCTTTGAATGAAAAAAATGATGCATTGATCAAATCGAAGGAACAATTAAACTCCGACCAAAAATTCAATGAATTTAAATTGAAGACAAATAACGACCTTGATATTGATTTCAAAACGGTTTTCATTTCAATGCAAAAAGATATTGCTCTTTCTAACAAAGAATTAAATAATATTCAACAAAAATATTCCGAATCCAATTTCCGTCTAAATTCTTTGGAAACAAATTTAGATAAAAACAGTAAATTAATAGATAAGTTAAATAAAAAGTTAAATGAGGAACTACCTGAAGATTGTGATGTGGATTCATATTACGAAGTTTTATCAGAGGCTGAATTGTCATATAAGACATCCGTTGAAAATTTGAAAATGCATCAAACTACTCTACAATTTAATAAGAAAGCACTAGAAGTTGCTGAACAGAAGGATTGTTGTTATTTATGTTCTCGAAAATTTGAAAACAATGAAGTTAGGAGTAAACTACTGAATGAAATTAGGAAAAGAACGGATGCGAAGTTCGAAATGACTTTGAAAGAAGCGGTAGCGGAAGAAAATGCTTACTTGAATGATCTTCGTAAATTAGAGAAGGATGTACTGCTGTTGAAAGATACCGAAACAAACACTAATACGATTAAGACGGAGATATCCAAGCAGAAAACTGAAGTTGAAGAATTGAAGAGACAACTAGTTGAAGTTCAAGAGAAGAACCAGAAACTAAAGGACGATCGTGATTATTGCGATAGAAATCTACGTCTTTCGATTGAACGTTTCTTGGTATTAGAAAAGGAATGTAAGACTTTGACTTCTGACTCAGAAAAGATTTCTGCAGAGTTGAAGCGATATAATGATAACGAAGACGATGTTAAGACAGTTGATGAGTTAAGGGAGATGCAAAAGCAGATCAATGACGACTTGCGTGGTTTACGGAAAGAAATCACAGAACTACAGGATCAAAGAGAACAGAAGCGTAAGAACCATTTCACTTTATCAAATTCAGTGGATAAGAAAACTTTAGAAATCAGAGAAATGGAGAATGTTTTGAGTAGGATAAAATCAGTTGAAACAGAAATTAATAATAAAACTGAGGAAATGACTGATATTGAAAGAAAAATTGAAACAATGACTAAAGATGTTGCCAATTTGACAAAAGAAAGAACTGAATTGGAAAACAAGTTCAAAGAGCAACAAACTGAATTTCAACACATCATTGATACTCAATCAGAAAGATTAGAATCTATTACCAAAGATTTTGATGATATTAACATAAATGTTAATAAGGCCAATGATTTTGAAGAGCAAGGTTTCGACAAGTTGGAAAAATGTTCAAATGAGTTGAAAGCAGTTGAAGACTCTATTGCTAAAATTAACAAAGATATTGAAATCAAGACAAATGAACTTAATGAACAGAAGCAAAAGTTGAGAGATTCCAACAATGAAAAAAGGAATTTGAATGACAACCTGGAACTGCATAACTTGAAAGACAAATTGAATGACATTAATAATGAAATAGATAAGTTGGATGTACATAATGCAGAAGCACAGAGAGACGAGTATCAAAAGGAATCTACCAGGCTGCGTAATTTATATGAAAAGTTAAGTGCAGAAAATGCTGGTAATTTAGGTGAAATGAGACAATTGCAAAATCAAATAGAAGCACTTGGACAACAATTGATATCAGATTATAAGGACATTGACTTGAGATATCAAAAGGAATGGATTGAATTACAAACAAGAACATTTGTCACGGATGATATTGATACATATGCAAAGGTATTGGACAGTGCTATCATGAGGTATCATAGTTTGAAAATGGAAGATATCAATAGAATAATTGATGAATTGTGGAAGAGAACCTATAGTGGAACAGATATTGATACTATCAAGATTCGTTCAGATGAAGTAACAAGTACAGCTAGGGGTAAATCATACAATTATAGAGTAGTGATGTTCAAACAGGACGCTGAATTGGATATGAGAGGAAGATGTTCCGCTGGTCAAAAAGTATTAGCATCTATAATTATCAGATTGGCATTATCGGAAACGTTTGGTTTGAATTGCGGTGTGATTGCTTTAGACGAACCCACAACGAACTTGGATGAAGAAAATATTGAAAGTTTAGCAAAATCATTGAATAATATCATTCAGTTTAGGAAGAAACAGAAAAACTTCCAGTTAATCGTTATTACTCATGATGAAAAATTTTTAAGTCATATGAATGCGGTACAATTTACTGACCATTTCTTCAAAGTCAAGCGGGACGATAGACAAAAATCACAAATTGAATGGGTGGATATTAATAGAGTAAATGATTAAATTGTGACGACTGATTGTATTACGTCAGTCCAATATATGTGCATATATAGATATAAATCTGATTTTGGCAAATTTATGAAACACTCTTGTAAGTTGAAGATATCTATTATTAGCGAGAAAATGACATGTTGATAATAGTAAATACGGTTCTATATTATATCTAATCAAAGTTAATGTACATAAAGGAAGAACACCGAGAGGAATCTAACGTCTTGCAGCTCTGCCCCTTCTTGTCATTTCTGGTAACTTGAATGGAACTTTCAAAGAAGCGATCTTATAAGTGGAAGCTGCACTCTTTGGAATACCAAATGCTTCTGCTTGAGCAACAGTTGCACCTTTTACAATACAACCCAAGATTCTAAATAATGAGACGACTTTTGATGGTTTCAAATTTAATTCTTGTGCTAATGGTTGAATCTCAACAAGGAAATTATCTAGATGTAACATTATAGCTAAGATGAAACATAATAATTTATCTTCATTTTGTGGATCAATGAAATATGAACGTTCCTTTGATCTACCAAATTGACCTGGTCTCACGATGGTGAATCTTTCTAAGATACCGTCTACCAGTGATTCTGGAGGGGAATTTAATTTCTCTAACAATTTGTTCTTATCGTTACAACGTCTATTAACGTATACACCCATTAATAACGAAAGATAGTATAGTAATTGTAATTTAGAAGTTTGAGAAATCTCTTGTAAGACATTTAATTTTTTAGCAATATATTTAGATTCACTACCATATGGTAAGAGTTCTAATTTACCTTCAATGGATTTTTCCTTTAAGATTGGACCCACACGAATGAATGCCAATTCTCTCTTTGGTATTATATTTTCAATTGGATAAACTTGTTCCACATCAGTGGCATCCAAGTTAGCCACCGGTGTAGGTCTATCATTAGCCACGGAAGCCTCCATTTCAGATCTAGTGGGTAAACCGGAGGATGCAGTCTTCACAGTATCTACAATATCGATAGCAGCTTCAGTCAATTTATCAGCATCGATACGATTTCTTTCCAAATCGACAATAGCTTTCTTAGCCTTCTTAGTACCGAATGCTTCACCCAAGGCATTCCTTAAGACGGATCCACGGACAGTAGAGCCCTTTTGCTTAATGGCTGGACCTGCAAGATTCTTCTTAGCCTTAGATATAACTTTACCAGAAACCATGGGCGTCTTGAACAATTCAAGGCATTGTTTCTTCTTGTTGTAAAAACCAACCAAATATTGACTGCTGTCGTTCTTGGAGTCACAACTCCCTTCGTATTCTAATCTTTCGTTTTCACCATGTAGTATAAACTGATCATGGGAACGTTTGTTACGGTACAATTCGAAAGTAGTGTTTTCTGCAGCTCTGAACCCTTTGAAGAAAGAAGCCACCGCCACAGATGGCTCCTCTTGCACTTCCTTGACGTTGATCTTCATAGCAAAACTACAATATCAGTATTACAACACTTATAGTATGTGCTTGGCTTGCGATGAGATGAAAATGAAAAAAAAATTTTTCATTTGAAAAAAATCAATTCTTTTTTCATTTCGAGTGAAGAAACAACCAAACAGCCATAATAAGATGAGCAAAATCGTACAACCAGCCTGGCTGATCCCCAAAGCGGCACAGGAGAAGCCGCTGTTGAAATTGTACAACACTTTGACGAGGTCGAAAGAGGTCTTTACGGCGATCAGCGGCACCAATGTGGTCACATGGTACTCGTGTGGTCCCACTGTGTATGATGCGTCTCATATGGGTCATGCTAGAAACTATGTGTCCATTGACATCAACAGAAGGATCATGAGTGACTATTTTGGCTACGATGTCAAGTTTGTGCAAAACGTTACCGATATCGACGATAAGATCATCATTAGAGCCAGACAGAATTATCTTTTCGAACAATTCGTGCAAGAAAACAAGAAAGTGGACGATAAAGTGTTGAAAGAGGTTACTGAAAGCTTATTGAAGTATGTTCAAGATACTTTGAAATTGGAAATTGAAGAAATTGGTCAATTTGAAGACTGGTTTAAAGGTATTGATTTTGAGACCAAGAAGCAAGAAAATGCTAAATTCCCCATGTATGTCACTGCTATTCAGAATGCCATCAAAGCGATCAAGGAACCAAACGATAATGAATTTTACCCCTTGGTGAAAGATACGTTAGTGCCCACATTAGATGCCAAATTTGGTTCCACTTTAAATGACCCAGAAATTTTCCAAAAGTTACCTGCGTATTGGGAAAATAGGTACGATCAAGATATGCGTAAATTGAATGTACTTCCACCCACTATCACCACTAGAGTCTCTGAATATGTACCAGAAATTGTTAAATTTGTAGAGCAAATTATCAAGAATGGGTACGCTTATGCCACTGATGATGGTTCTGTTTATTTTGATACTGTGAAATTTGACAGTAGTGATAAACATGACTATGCTAAATGTCAACCATGGAATAAAGGTCAATTAGATTTGATCAATGATGGTGAAGGTTCATTGACTAATTTCACCAACTTGAATGGTAAGAAATCGAAGAATGATTTTGCTCTTTGGAAGGCTTCTAAACCAGGTGAACCTGAATGGGATTCACCTTGGGGTAAAGGTAGACCCGGTTGGCATATTGAATGTTCCGTCATGGCCAGTGATGCCATTGGTGAAAATATTGATATTCATTCTGGTGGTATCGATTTAGCCTTCCCACATCATGATAATGAATTAGCACAAAGTGAAGCTTGTTTCGATAATGAACAATGGATTAATTACTTCCTGCATACTGGTCATTTGCATATCGAGGGTCAAAAAATGTCTAAATCTTTGAAAAATTTTATCACTATTGATGAAGCTTTACAAAAATATAGCGCTCGTCAATTAAGATTAGTGTTTGCCTCTGTACAATGGAATAACCAGTTAGATTTCAAAGAATCTTTAATCCAGGAAGTGAAAACTGTCGAAACTTCTTTAAATAATTTTTTCAAGAACGTAAGAGCTTTACAAAATGATCAATTACACGCGTTGGAACAAGGTAAATATATCTCCAAAAGACTAGGTCCACAGGAAAAACAATTATCCCAAGAATTGATCGCTACACAAGCCAGAGTCCATGAATCGTTCTGTGATAATCTATCCACCCCACAAGTGTTAAAGGCATTAACTGATTTAGTTACTACTACTAACAACTATATTAAATCCATTGGTACAGAATTAAGATTAGAACCAGTTTTAGCCAACTGTCAATATATAACTAAAATCTTGGGTGTCATTGGTTTCAATATTCGTTCAGATAAATTAGGTTGGACCAATGAAAGTGATGCTGAGAGTAATGTTTCCGGGTCCATTGAAGAAACAGTGATGCCCTATGTGAAAGCTTTATCCACATTTAGAGATAATGTACGTTCCA
Organism: Grigorovia transvaalensis; assembly: GCA_003708445.3. NCBI lineage: Eukaryota > Fungi > Ascomycota > Saccharomycetes > Saccharomycetales > Saccharomycetaceae > Grigorovia > Grigorovia transvaalensis. Next base: position 286,348 of record PPXN03000003.1, on the reverse strand, counting down.
TGGCAATCAATAAAGTGGATTCGGTGGAATATTTAAAATTAACTGATTCTCTCAGGGATAATGATTTATTGAAATTGAATATTGCCTTGGATGATAGAAATGGACAAAATGCCTTGATTAAGTTTTTATCTGATGATGAAAAGATGGAGATGTTGAAACTACTGCAAGAGAAGGAAGCTCGTGAAGAGGCAAAGAGATTGAAGAAATTGGAACAACAGAAGGCAAATGCTAAGAAAGAGGAGGAAAGGAAGGCTAAAGCGTCTGTATCTCCACTAGACATGTTTAAAGATAAAAAGATGTACTCTGCTTGGGATGAGCAAGGTATTCCAACCATGGATATAGACGGTAACGAAATTACCAAGAGTATGACCAAGAAGCTAAAGAAACAGTGGGAACAACAAAAGAAGCTCCACGAAGAATACTTCGGTAAGTTGTAACGAACCCCTCTGCTACGTAGAGCCTAATGTCAAAATATAGAGTTCTTCTAAGTAATTTGTGTAAATTTCAAATATCGATTTTTCAAATGTGAAAATTTAAACTGAAAAATTCTGTAACGATTGCACTAACGAAAAGATGAGCAAAGAACAGTATGTACATGATAACACGTACCATTGATGACTGAGTTTATTACTAACTACAAGTTTTTCACATTAAAAAGTAATGTGAAGGAATATTCTTCAAATCAGGATCTCTAAAGCACTTCTCGGTTTGGCTGAAAATGAGATAACAATTGAAAAGCTAGACAAAGAACTAGAACAGATCAGATTGGACAAGATGCAACCAATATATCGTGAACGTGACCAATATATAGGTCAAATACCGTCATTTTGGAAAATTGTATTGTCTCAACATTCCAATTTTGCTAATTTTATCAGAGCATCAGATTTTAAATATATCGATTTGATCGATAATGTTAATGTTGAATGGGAAAATGTAGATAATTTTACCATTACGATCAAATTCAATGAATTAGATGGTGATTTCCCCGAGCAAACAGTTTCCAAGAAATTTCGTCTTGTCACGATTGAAAATGATTTGAAAAGTGACGGCAAAGATAATGAAGATGATGATGAAGAGGAAGAAGAAGATGAAATTGAAAGGTTGGTCAGTGAACCTGTTGATATAATATGGCCAAAATCGTATGACCACATCAACCCTAACTTGATAACAGATAAGAAAACCAAAGAAGGTAAGAGAAATTATAAGACTGGTATGAAAACAATATTTGGGTGGTTTAAATGGACAGGGTTAAAACCTGGTAAAGAATTCCCCAATGGTGATTCCTTAGCTGAATTATTTTCACAAGATTTATATCCATATTGTGTGAAATACTATACTGAAGCACAAAGAGACTTAGAAGATGAGTACAGTGACGATGAAGAACTGGATGAAATAGAACAGCCATTAGACATATCAGAAGATGAAGATGAAGATGAAGAACACAAATCCAAGAAACAGCGTGTATAAGATTTACTTGGTAAGACCTATTGTTTCTTCTTGAGTCTTTAATGTGACTTTTTCTGTAAGCATTATCTTTATATATTTGAAGATGTGTGTATATATACTTGAATATTTGATTTAAACATAGACTGTGGATTATTTCTTAGTAATATTTTTACTGTTCAACACTTTCTTCTTTTTCCTGATAGTTCTGTTCATATTACTTAATTTACTCATTGGATCATCATTGGTGTAATCAATTTTTTTCTTTGCATTAGTTGGTGTATTTGAGCCATTATCTTTAACGTTTCTCCTTTTGTTACTATTTAAGACAGCTGTGTCCAATTTTTTCCTTCCCAGCAAATAACTATCATTAGTTTCCTTTTCTATTATTTTATCATTCGTATCGTACATCCATTCTAATCCCGTAGTCTTCTTCTTTTGAGTGGCATTCTTCCCTTGCTTATTACTGTGCGATATAAGATTGCTTAATTCTTTCTCTTTCTGTATTTCAATTTGTCTTTCCTTCAGTTTTAGTTCTTCTTTAAGTCTTTCTTGTTCTATCTCCCAAACTTTCTTCCTATTCTTAACCAGTTTAGGATTCCATGACTTCAACAAATTCAAATCACCCATCTTGTTACTGTGTACTTTGAGTCGATGTCTAAATGTAATCAAACAGAGAATATTTCATTAAAAATCGATGAGCATCATGTGATCCCAAACAAGAAATGATTACAAAGGATGACAAAACAGGAAGATACCCAAAAAGAAAGATGAAAGGAGAAACAAGGATAAATAATATACATCTTTGTGTTGTGTATGTATTATATGTATATAAAATATATAGTTGAAGTGAAATTAAAATAGGTAAGTTTAAACAAAACATATTAGAAACCATGAATCTTAATATTTTTCTTTTGTAAACCTAATTGTGAGATCATAAATTCGCAAACTTTAGCTCTTTGATCACCTTGCAATTGAATAATTTCACCCATTTCAGAATCCTTAACGATATTACCATTACAGGCAAAATCTTTCTTTAAGACTTTTAAAATTCTTTTCAAATCATATTCTTCTGGAACACCTTGTACAGTAGTTAAGGTTTTTCTACCATTTCTTTGCTGGATACGGATATGAATGTAATTGGAAGCTGCAGTTTCATCATCACCAGTATCGGCAAAGGGATCAAATGATTTTAAATTCTCAATAGACATGTAATTTTTCTTCAATCTACTGTTGGGTTTAAAAATAGAAATATAGAAATTTTAAATGATTTTTTTGCACAATAATTTTTTCTTCTATGGAAAATTGAAAGTTTTTTTGTCCTGAAATTTTGTGGGTCCGTGCGGGTAACCCAATGGCTTCATTCTTATCCGTCGGGTTCTTATTACTCCGTCGTTTTTCCTCTGGTGCCTTCCATTCCGTCGGGGACAATAAAGTACAGTTCTTCAAGAGATGCGTTCATCAGAAGACCGTCGGGAAAATTTGACACATGTCTGGGTGTGATAGTAATTGAAATATAAGTATAAATAAACAAGAAGCGACAAACCGACATTATGTAGGTTTTCAAAATACAAATTAGGGATGAGAATTTACAATAAGAAAGACCCTAATATGTATATGTTACCCTGATTCAGGGCCAATTTTCATTTTTTTCAATTAACTAAAATAACAGGAATTTCAAATAGGCAAGTTAAAACAAAAGAGACCTTATCTATTTTTCACTTATTCTGTTTATCTCTTGATCTTATTGTTGTCACTATCAAGCTACCAAATTTCTATCAACAGATATGGGTGATTCAGATTTACAGAAAATATTGAAAAAAGCTTGCTCGATTGAAGAAAGTGCACCAAAAAGGAAACATGTAAGATCTTGTATTCTTTACACTTGGGATCATAAATCGGCAACCTATTTCTTCGAAATATTAAAATCACAACCATTTGTTGCTCATGAGATTCAAATCTTTAAAATGTTAATTGTTATACATAAAGTTATACAAGAGGGTCATTCTTCTGCATTAAAGCAAGCAATAAGAGAACGTGAATGGATCAAATCTTTGGAAAGAATCCACCCAACTAATGGCTCCGAATATGGTAAATTAATTAAGGAGTACGTAAGGTATTTAGTGAAAAAATTGACCTTCCATGCAACTCATAAGGGTTTCCATAATGGGATGTTCGAATATGAAGAATATGTATCCTTAGTGAATGTATCAGATCCAGATGAAGGTTACGAAACTATTACTGATCTAATGGGTTTAATGAACTCAATTGATCACTACTCCCAATTTGTTTTCGCGACTTTACAAAATAATGCAAATAATAATAACTGTAAAATTGCATCTTTGATCCCCATGGTCGCTGAAACTTACGGTATCTATAAATTCATAACATCAATGCTAAGAGCAATGTATAGACAATTAGGAGAAGATGATCCAGCTTTACAACCTTTAAAGGAACGTTATCATTCCCAACATGCTCGTCTTTTTGAGTTTTATGCTGATTGTTCATCAATTAAATTTTTAACTACTTTAGTAACTATACCAAAATTACCAACACGACCACCAAATGTTTCTCAAGTCGAACAAGTTACTGAAAATTCAAAGGAAATAAAATTCCAGAAAAGGGAATCTACCCCACAATCTACCACGACAATACCAACAAGATCACATTCACAAACACCTGTAGAGAAAACCGTATCTAGACCGCAATCAAGAAATGAATCAAGGTCTTCATCAAACGTTGTGATACCAAATGTCACAAATGCATCAATGATGATTCCAACTGTTACAGGAGCTGCTGCTGCTGTTATGCCCATGATTACTGGTATGCCCATTCAACCTCAACAGCAACAACAGTACTGGGCACAACAACAATTGCAAATCGCAAATGAACAACAACGTTTGGAACAAGAACGTCAAAGACAGTTGCAAGAACAACAACAACAGCAACAATTGTTCCAGCAAACTTTATCCCAAGCACAACAACAATTACAAAACATGCAAGTGCAACAACAAAGTGACTTAATGGCATTAAACTCTCAATATGAACGTGATCAAAATCTTTTAAATCAATATGACCAACGTGTTCAACAATTAGAGAATGAAATAGCCACTATCAACGAAAATTTCAATCTTCAATTAAATAATAAAGATGAAATGGTTAACTCGTTGAATAAACAACTAGATATGTGGGAAAAGAAATATGAATCATTAGCCAAATTATATTCCCAATTACGTTCCGAACATCTACAATTACTGCCTCAATACAAGAAATTAAAGATTAAAGTGACTAGTGCCCATGAATCTATCAAGCAAAAAGAAAAATTGGAACAAAAAATGAAACAGAAGGATTCACAGATGTTAGATTTGATTAAAGATCGTGATAGATTAAGATTAGAGAATGATAGAATCAAAAATAAATTAACTGACATTGAAGAAAATCAAAATGTTTCAAAATCAAATAGTGTCGATGAAACTACATTATCATTGATCATTGATGCTTGCTTAGAAAGTGGGATTGTTACCATTCAAGAAGCAATTTTCAATCTGGAATCTCAAGGTAATTGGACTGGTCCATTAAGTACTGCATCTCATTTGATGACTTTGATTGAAGGTGCATCAGAAAGGGCAACTGAATTTGCTACAAGCTTTAATGATTTAATAGTAGATGGTTTGACCCATGGTGATCATATTTCTGTCATTTTAAATATTACTGAGTTCAGTGTCGCTATTGCTAGTTTAATTACAAATGCAAAAGCTTTTTCATCAACAACATTGAATGAAAGTGAATCAGATACTTTGCTTGATATGATTAAAAAATGTGCTCGTGAAGGACAATATTTCTTTGAAGATTTAATGTCTGACAATCTATCGTCCATGAAAGATGATGAGGAAAGAACTGATGTTGTCATTAATGCTAATGTTGATATTCAAGAAAAATTACAAGAATTGTCATTATTTTTAGAACCATGCTTAAACATTTCACAAGTTAAGAATGAAGAAACAAATGCTCAATCACAATTGATTGCTACAGTTGAAAATATTGAAAAATCATCCGAACAATTGCGTGTTAATATCGATGTTAATGTTCCAAAACCAATACTTGCAATGTCATTGGCTATTGTAGATGCTATTATTGCCTTGGTCAAATCTGCAATTAATTGTCAAAATGAAATTGCCGATACGTCGAAGATCCCATTAAGCCAGTTTTATAAGAAAAATAGTCGCTGGTCAGAAGGTTTAATATCAGCTGCTAAAGCTGTGGGTTCAGCAACAAATGTTTTAATATCAATTGCCGGTAACTTGATGAACGATGATAAAAGTTTTACTCCTGAGGAATTCATTGTTGCTTCAAAAGAAGTAGCTGCGTCCACTGCCCAATTAGTTGCTGCTTCAAGGGTGAAAACAATGCCACATTCAAAGGCACAAAGAATTTTAGAAGAATCTTCTAATAATGTTTCTGAAACTTGTAAACATCTAGTCTCACAAGTAATGGGTGGTATTGAAAATGGTAAACCTGAAACATCGACCTCTCTTGATTTTTCATCACAACATGCTGTCAAGACTGCTGAAATGGAACAGCAAGTAGAAATTCTAAAATTAGAACAGGCATTGGTTAACGCAAGAAAGAGATTGGGTGATATCAGGAAACATGCTTATTATTTGGATGATGAAGCAGACGAATGAACAGTTTCTCGATGAGATAAGGAAACAGTTACAATCAGTGCTCAGTTTCTATCGTATATACACCTATTAGAGACGAGTAGTAAAAATACACACTGATCAAATAAATTTGAAACAAAATCAAGTAAATCTTGCAGAAGCTGTAAGGGAAAGAAAAGTATAATATTACCACAGTTATTCAGTATATATTTATGTGTAATATACTTGATTAAGAAAGACTATTACGTACATTTACAAGCTCGTGACCTTTTTAGAAACAGGTTAGTAAAAAAAATGGACAGAAAATTTGGAAGTTAATGAAGAATTCTTTGCTAGAGTTTAGGAATACTAACTAGTAAATGCAACTAAATTTTAGCTTCGAAGGAGTATTCACACGAGGTAACCCAATATATAAAAGTGTGTAATTAGACATTACTTTCATGAAAGGGAAACTGGAAGGTATGTAATTTATTACACTAAAAACAAACGTTCAATTTTCCAAGAATAATGCCAGTGATCATGGTGATTTCCAATTTCAGAAATTTCAAATTTCAAAAGATTGTTTGCATTGTTTCAAAATGGACATAATAATACAGTATGATTCCTTTTGATAAACCTTTGCAACAAAAAAACTGTTAGTACTTACTCATCTAGAAACAAGAGAACGAATTAGGTTAGAGTGAACGAAGGAATTCGAACAATATCCCCTAGATTTTAATCAAAAGGTAACAGAAGTTCAAATTTTTTCATTCAGAATTTGTGACTAATCATGAATTGCAATTAGTATCCTGAAAGATTGAGCTAGTTAAAAAATGTCATGTCTAATATCATCTTCACGTGGTACAATCTCTATATCATCCGGTGGTACCTAAAACGCTACATATCAGATCTACTAAGAGATATAACAAGGTTATCACACCCAGAAATAACAAAGTTTTAATAACAAAAAGCTTTTCGATAGTAATAAATAATCACATAAAAAACAGAGTGAAATAAAAATATAATAAACATGACTAACAACCAACAAATCAGCATTATAAAATTTCGAAGGTACCAGAATATGTTACACATGTTTCTTGAATAATGCAACAAATTTAAATAAAGCTTCTCTGTGAAATCAAAAAACCCTCAGAATATTAGAACCTTCTGTTACAATAATTTTTTGTTTGGGATGTGTTCTTACCTCTTTTAGAGTTCATTTATAACTCTACTCCACGATCTGCTATTGCTACTCCTTTTGAAATTGACTAAGGCTTTATTCCAAATGACCCATTATTGGATACGACAAATGCTGTGTCTGGTAGAAATGAACTAACAAAGAAATTAAATGCAATTACCATCAAAACAATAGATGTCCTCCAAGAACGGCAAGAAGCCATGGAAACACAGGAAAATCCACACAGGCATATTATTAACTTTAGTATAGGTGACTGTGTGGAATGTTGAGGTAGAGATGTCACAGGATAAATATTATTTCGTGCTAATTGATTCCATACTGATAATAGTTGGAGTTAGGAAATAGTATTCTACCCTGTGACCTTACGTCAACATGTTATGAGCTCTGATACCTCCGCCTCAGGATGTATACCAATTACATCAACCGCTTCCGAAGCTATGAAAAATGCGAAATAGTTATGATAAGCTATATTTCTCTTGAGTGGCAGGAGTATGCTACTACTGGCACCATTAGAGGTTTGATAAAAGAATATAATCTTTCAAGCATTATGATAAATAAGATATCCCTTTTTTTAGACACTGCTATAAAGAAACTTATCTCAAATAGTGTGGATGGGATTCCAAAAGGAAGTTGAGATGTTTGTAAATAATGGACTGCAAGTTACAACCGGTAGGGGTCTCTTACAACATATTGTTGAGTCCTTTAATATCAAGAAAGTGTAAGTTCTTGCTTCACCATTTTCAGGGTTATCCGATGGTAGTACTATGTCTCTAGACGAAAAAGATGATCTCGTCAACGAATTTAGTGACGCCATGCTAAAACTACATGTGAAGAATATAAGTTTCAGTGCTTAGATGTTAATTCGAAGAAAGTATATACCAATCATAAGGCAAAACAAAGTAAACATATTGCAGTCTTATTGTTAATTGGATTGAACAAGAAACACCAACAACGTTTTCTTGATTTACACAATAAGTCTGTTATTTATTTAAAACAAGTCCATGAAACCATAAGAATAGTAAAAGTAAACCATCCTCTGAACCTCAACCGTTTATTGCACAAGAGGTCAAAAGAAGTAGTAAGCCTGATAACACAAAACCAGTGTGTAAGAACTGGAAAGGTCCATATTTGCCTTACAATTGTCCAGATTATCTGGAATGGAAGAAGAAAAAGAAAACGGGTAACAAGGAACAAAAAATATCTTGGGCAGCTTACTTAGCTAAAGACAATATTAACCGTAAAGAAAATTTGGTTTTTGACACCGGTTGTACGCAACATATGACTTTTGATTAAGATCTGTCGTTAACTTATTTGAAGCTGATGAAAGTAGGTTGGGCTATGTCGATGGTTTAGGTGGTGAAACTCCCATCAAAGGTTATGGTACAGTAGATTTAGGAAATTAAATTTTGAACAATGTCACATATATTCGAGATATTGCTGTCAGCTTAATCTCCATAAGAATTGCTTCTAAGAATCCTGAACATGGTTTTTATTTTCAAGAATAAACATGCTTTCTAGTTCGTGGGGAATCTATGAAAAGTGTTGGTTCATTGGTAAATGGATTGTATATCCTAGAGTCGTCCGACTGTCAGATTAGAAAAAGACTTAGGACTTCAACGCAAGAGTATGCTGTTATTTCCTATTACAGTTCTGTTATGTTCAAAGAAATTACTCCAATCCCAGAGTCCATCAAACGGCATGCTCGAGTAGAACATCCACGTATAAGTAACTATAATAGGCTAGCTAAAAAAGCTTCTTTACCTAAGCTAAATCCTGATAACATTAAGTCCATCCTACTCTGTCTCAAAAAGGAAATATACTAAAGGTCCAATTTCGCATACGGTCTACTCTGTTCCACCAAAATCAATCTGAGTTCACTTATATGGTCAATATTGGTATACCAATTTTGAGAACAAAAGGTATTTTTTACCCATTCGTGACGCCTTCTTTCGTTATTATTCGGTTATTCATTTGAAAGCTGACGCTTCTCAAAATTTAATTGACTGTATCGTCAAAACCGAAATTTTCGCACAAGAGGAAAGTTCAAAGTTGTTGCCATCAAAACAGATAATGGTGGTGAATTCGACCATCAAACTTTACATGAATTTATGACTATTAGGGGTATTGAACATCAAGTTACTGTTGCGCACAGTAGTTTTCATAATGGAGCTGTGGAAAGAACGCATCACTCTATTGAAGAGGAGATCAGATGCTTGTTAGTTGATGGTAGCCTTCCTCCATCACTGTGGACTGAATTTGTAAGTACTGCTGTATATCTTTTTAATAGAACTCCTGTACCTTCTAAAAAAAATGCTATTCTTCTTGCTTGTGAAACTACTGAAACCCTTTAGAGCAGTTCGAGGATCCTACTCACTATGTGTTCTACTTATTAGTCATGACTGGATTTCCTTTGAAGAAATTAAGCTTGCTCTTCTAAAATATAAAGTTAAAAATATTCTTCATTTTTCGAAGTCTTAGCAGACTTTTTCATTGTTTACCGAAAAATATTTCTTTTTAAACAAATCTTAAAATTCAGGAGTGCTACCTGATAGCATCAATTTTCTCATGTTTTTCAATAAGTACTTTCTAAGAAAAAAATGTTTTCATGAATATCTTGATATATTACTGGTAATTGCAAGCAGGAATCTCCCTCAAATGAAATTGAATTCTAAGAACTTGTATACCACCTTAAAATTAAATTTTTCGAAGGTCCCTTGGCCCAGTTGGTTAAGGCATCGTGCTAATAACGCGGGGATCAGCAGTTCGATCCTGCTAGGGACCACTTATTTTTTTGGTTAAGCATAGTGTTGCATCAATATTATCGTGGTAGGAGTATATTTTTTAGAGTTGCAAGTAATGTATAGGTATTACAATCTGTACCAAATCAAGAGGAAATGTGACATTAAAATTTGTGACGTCAAAAGAGAAACATTGCACGTGACCTTTTCAAGGGTTTTGATTTCAAATTTAAACTTTCAACTGATCTTAAAATAAAGACAAGATATGGGCATCTGGTTACCACAAATACTACAAAGAAGGTTAGTATTACACATTCTCCAACAAGTTTCCATACTTTCTAATTTAGATTTATCCAATCTTAATATCTCGATTGGAACTAATTCAAAATTTTCGTTTAGTGATATTACATTATACGTCAATGAAATTGAAATCCCTAATTTTGATATTGTATTTGGGCGATTAGATAAATTAGATATCAATTTAAGTGTTTCCAGTGACTTGGATATAGATGGTAGTGGGTTGACTTTTATTGTAAAGACTTTAGAGGATAATTTCGATATTCCATTTTCTTTGACAAAGAGTATTCATGATCTAGCTACTTCCCTTCTTCAATTGACTCCAGATGAGTTGTTCAAGGAAAGTGATATTACTACAGAAGAAAATAGAAAATATATGGATGATTTATTGAACGAAACTAGTGACAATAGTTCTATAAAGGGTAGTTCAGAAGACAACCCAGATTTTAAACCAAGCTTAACGAATTTACCTAATGAAAAGAATGCTAAAATACAAGTTTTAGCAAAGATACAAATAATGAAAAACAGAGTTTTGAATTCATTATTGAAAAAAATGAAGATAAATTTGAGGAAATTAAGATTTTGTATCCAAGACAAAGATGGCATCCCGCAGTATAACATTTATCTGGATAAAATTCTAATCACTGTCATGGAAAATAATACACGGCAGATCTTATTGAATAACTTTAAAATTTCAAAGTTAAGTCCGAAAGAAATTACCCAAAATGACACTGGTCACAGTAATATGGCTAAAAGTACTTATTACTCCAATATAGATGATACTTCTATTTATATGAGTGCACTGGAGTCATCAGCTGAATTTGCTACATCTGCCAGAAAGGAACCATCATTTGCCAATAGTTCTTTTAGACAAGACACAAATGTTAAAGATACAGCTACCGCGAATGATATTAATTCAGGTAGTTTATTCAATATTGAAGAAAATTTCAATGAATGTTCTTTGTTTGAAATGGATTCAATGCAGATTACTTTTGATGGGATAGTTAACGTGAATCAATTGAAAATATCTGATTTGACTATCGACATCGAAACCATAACTTTACATGCACATCATATACTGAGTTTAAATGATAACGTTACCAAATATCTTCTAAATTTATTGAATATCAAAATGAATTCGAATAACGATAATGAAGATATCGAAAGTGAAGCAGAAATTTCGCAATTTGATTCCAAAAATAACTCTGATATTTTGTCATTCCTGTTCTTGAAATGCTTCAAGATAAAATTTTTTCCAAATGATGCAATCATTTTTGAACATATCTATTTGAATCATATGGAAAATGAAGAAATTAAACTAAATTTCAATAATATAAAGACTGAAGGTGATTTTTTACAGATAAAAACTGACAAAAAACCGATTTTGAAAGGAACAATAAACTCTAGTAACATATATTTGGAACTGATATCCCAAATTGACATGAAAGTACCAGAAAATAGGATACCTGACGCACAGAAACTAGTAGAGAATATTAACAAATTTTTATCCTTTGTTCGCATTGCCCTGAACAAAAATAAGAATAGTTTACGTGTCCAAGGATCGCAGTCAACTGAACCAAGTAGAACTTTGAAAGTTGTTGCTGATAGTATATCTCTAACCTGTACATTACAAAATTATAATCTGTCTCTATTGTTTGATCCTTTCGTTTATGATAGTGGCGCAGGGTGTTTAACAACACAAAAAATCAAACTGCTAAGAACGAATAAAGAAGATTTAAATCAAATACTGACATTGAATAATATCAAACTCTTTTTATTCAAAGGACAAGAAAAATACTCCTCTTTTGATAGCTTATTAGAAAACACTGTAATTTATACCCAGCTTGCAGTACATATTGAAAGCTTTAACTTTAATGAAACTTATTCTAGACTGAAGGTGTTAATGGACGACATAAATACTATCTTCCAAAAATTATCGAATAAAGAAAAGGATGCCAAAGAGAAAAATAAATTAGAATGCATGAAACGCAGTGTAAGGATTTTGACGTCTTCAAGGGTAATAACAAAAAATATCTCTTTGGCTTCTGCAATAATCAAAATTGGATTAATAAAGTGTTCATTGAGAGAGGTTTTGAAAAATACTTCCTTTGGTGTATTGAAGGGCAAATTAACGGACTGCACGGTTGTTTTTAACGCTGTTGATGGGAGCATTTCGTTTTTTGTGAATTCTTTGGAATTGAGTAGGATTTTCAAACGTAAAAAAATCAATGAGTATTTAATACGGACGTTGAAATTTGGTTCACAAGTCAAACCATGCATTTATTTAGAATATTGTAGTTCTGATGAAACGAATCAACTAAATTTTAAACTCAATGGGATAGAATTCAATTACAGGGCAAGATGGCTTGCTATTCTACGAGAACTTCGTCTATCTGGTCAGAAACAGGGCATTAATTTCAAAAATGCAACCAATACAGATGCTAGTCCCTCCGTTCAGGAAAAGCGAAACCTAAAACTGTCAGTCACATTTCTTAAAACGTCTATTTTATTTTTCCCTTACAGAATCAACCCTGCTATGGTGTTATTCATTGATAGCCTCAACACAACTTCCTGTGATTTATCCAAATTTTCCATCAGAAGTATTTTGAAAAATTGTTCAATCTTCTTGATCGATGATTTCGCTAAAAAAAAGACTCTTAGTACAGCGTGTTCTCATTCCTTTAAGAATTACTACATCAATCAAGGTTTCTGTTCGATTGGAACATTGAAAAGTTGGAGAATTGGTATGGACAAAGAGAAAGAAATCATAAAGTTAACTTTCGAAATTGATAATGCAAACTTACTATTATGTGCTGATTCATTTCATACTTTCGTTCAATTATGTGTTGATTTGAAGTATCCTGAAACTTTTCCTGAAAATGTAAGAACTCAGACTACGTTTACGGAGGATATTGATATCTTCAAAAACATTGATTTGAACTTTTTTGACCGTGGAACACCCATGCATTCATCAACTTATAAGACTAATGATTTTAGTAATTTGTTTAATATTGACGAAATCATTTCAGATGATATTAGTATTAGTATGCGTACTAAAGAGGGGACTGTAGTATTAGATAAGCATAATTCTGGAGTTGACTCCAGTATCGTACAAGAAAGTAAAAGTTTCAATATTCAAGATGACTACATTGATTCTTTATGTTCATCACCAAAAATTAAAACTAATGATTTGTCAAAAGATACTGACGAAAAAGTATCTATTAACGTGTCTGTTAATATGAACGATATTGTCATCAAGTTATTTGATGGATATGACTGGAAGCATTCCCGCAAAATGTTGGCTGATGAAATCGAGCAGTTACAGAAGGATGAACTTGATAAGAAACAAAAAAGAGGTGAAAGCAAAGACAGTACTCCAGAGGAGAACACTGAGATTAATGTATTCAATTCCATTTATATTACCTCCAACTCCACAAGAAACCTAAAGGAGGAAATAACTCGTGATTTACAAGATGATAGTAGTCAAATCAAAACTGATAAATTGAATTTACACCCATCACTTAGCCATAAAGTGCTATTACATTTGAGCAATGTCAATACTGTTTTCATAAATTATGATGTAGATTATCCAACTTTTGAGGAGTCCGACCATTCTGCTGATACATTGAATAAAATTCTTCTCAACGTGACTACTTTTGAGATTATAGACAACCTGAGTACATCTACGTGGAATAAGTTTGTGTCAGTTTTAAGACAAGAGAAGTGGAACGTCACTAAACCAATGTTGGAACTAGTTTTATTAATGGTTCGACCACTGGATTACCTCCCAGCTTTAGAATATATTATCAAACTGAATGTGGCTCCTCTAAGATTTCATATCGATCAAGAAACTTTGGACTTTTTGATTAGGTTTTTTGGTTTCAAGGATCCAAGGTTCATGTTAATAGATGATTATCCGGAAACACTTTTCATGCAAAAGATTAGTTTGAATGAAATTAAAATGATGATTGATTATAAACCGAAAAAAATTGATTATGTAGCGTTAAAGTCAGGTCATGCTGCTGAGCTTATGAATTTTTTTATAATTGATGGTTCCACTGTAATATTAAAGGAGATATTATTTCATGGGGTTAATGGTTTTACTGAATTGGCCGATAAATTGAAAAATGTTTGGGCTCCGGACATTGCTAAGAGACAAATTGGAGGAGTGTTGGAAGGTATAACACCCTTGAAGACCTTCATATCACTGGGTTCAGGTGTTAAGACATTAGTAACTGTATTAATGTCGGATAGTAAACACAAAAAGAGACAAATAAGAGGAAATTTCAAAAGTAAGAGTGACATTTTCCTTCGAACCTCGACAGGTGAGTTTGTTAAGCTAGGTGTGAAAATAACAATAGGTACTCAACATATTCTTGAACAAACTGAAAAGATATTAGGTGGACAAGGTTCCAAAATTAGAACTTCTAGTTACGATGATTTGATCAATGTAGATAAGATAATTGATGAAGATCAGTTAATTGGTAATAACAATGTGAGAATCAATGGTAAGGGACCCAGTGCTCTTGTGATAGATGCCATGGACAATCGTGATGGTAAACCAAAATTAATCAGTCTTTATGCGGACCAACCTCTAGATATTCATAGAGGTTTAGAAGAAGCTTACCATTCTTTAGAGAAACATATGCAAGTGGCATATGATACTGTTTGGAGACAAAATAAGTTAAGTGCAGTTGACACACCCAGTGCTGCAGCGATAAGTGTTGCGAAAGTGACTCCAATTGCTATAATACGACCATTAATTGGTGCCACTGAGGCAATATCTAAGGCCTTACAAGGATTGGCAAATCAAATTGATACAGAACATTTAGATGAAGTACACGATAAATATAAATCATATGAAAGAAAATAGTAGAAGTATTGGAAGTGAATGAAGTAGACAAAAAATTTAGTAAGAATCTTTACGTTATAAAATCATATATTCTAGGTACTAATAAAATGTATATAATATTCATTATAAAAATCAAAATTGAGTCAAATTCTAAAAATGTTTTAGCTTTGTGTAACCAAGAGATATTCTAACTTAATTCAGTATGTCATATCATGAGTTTATTGCTTATCTGGTCTAGTGACTGGCCAAGTATAAGCTGTATGTTCATCAGCAATCTCGTATTTATGTCTTGCTAAATAGGCCTTTAAGCCCTTTGGACCTCTAGAACCATATGGGTAAAGTTCTGGTTTTGGACCATTTGGATCTTCTAATGCTTTTAATAATGGAGTGAAAAGTGACCATGAAACATCTAATTCATCAGCTCTAACGAAATTAGAGTGGTCACCCATCAAAGCATCTCTAATTAAGACTTCATAAGCTTCTGGAATCCAGAAATCTTGATATCTTGTTGAATAAGTTAAATCTAAATCTGTCACTCTAGTTTCTTGAGATAAACCTGGAGTCTTAGCGTTAAATTTAACGTAGACCGCTTCACTTGGTTGAATTCTAATAATCAATTCATTATTTGGAATATCGTTGAACACACCAGATGCAACACTCTTGAATTGTAATCTAATTTCCACTTTAGCTTCATTTAATGCCTTACCAGCTCTCATAACAATTGGGACACCTGACCAACGTTCATTTTGAATTTCAAAAGCAATGGCAGCAAAAGTGATAGCTCTACTATCCTGGGTAACAGTCTTATCATCAAGATAAGATGGTTTAGTACCATCTTCAGATTTATCATATTGACCGATTAAGACATCCTTAGTGTCAAATGGAGCCATACATTTCAAAACTTTAACTTTTTCATCACGAACGGCTTCTGGATCGAAACTAGTTGGTCTTTCCATAGTTAATAAAGTTAAGACTTGTAAAAGATGATTTTGCATAACATCTCTAATGATACCGATCTTGTCGAAATAACCACCACGACCTTCAGTACCGAATGGTTCTTTGAATGTAATTTGGATACTTTGAATGGAGTCCTTATTCCAACAATTATTTAAGAAAGTGTTACCGAATCTTAAGACTAACAAATTCTTGACCATTTCTTTACCAAGATAATGATCAATTCTATAGATCTCAGATTCTTTGAATAATGGTGCTAAATTATTTTGTAATTCTCTTGCAGAGGTTAAATCATGACCGAATGGTTTCTCGACAATGACTCTAGTGATACCATTTTCTGCATAAACTAATTTTTTAATTTGTGAAGCAACACTCAAGAAAACACTTGGCGGTAAGGCAAAATAGAAAAGTCTATGTGGTACAGTAATTTTCTTTTCCTTTTCAAAAGCTTCCATTTGACTATTTAAATCTTTGTAACCTTCATCAGTATCATAAGGACCTGACACGTAAGTAATCATTGAGAAGAATTTATCAATTTTTGGTAAATCAGCATCACCATTTCTTTTCTTTAAATTTGGTTCAATTCGTTCTCTTAATTCTGCCAAAGTTAATTTAGAACGTGCGTAACCGAAAATCTTGGTGGTAGCATCTAAATAACCTTCTCTAAATAAACCGAAAAGTGCTGGGAAAGTTTTCTTCTTGGCTAAATCACCGGAGGCACCAAAGACTGTAATAATTGTGTTTTTCTCGAACTTAACAGCGCTGGACATCTTGATTCAATGTATTAATTTGAATAGAGTTGATTATATATAAAACGTAAAAAAAAGATATGATCTTGTAAAGAATGTATCTTAAATGTAAGATAAATTTATTATGCTTTACTTATATTAGTGTAAAACGCTTAGTGGGAAAGAACAAACAAGAGTAAACCGACTACTATAGTGTTTGTTTTATAGAAAACAAAATAATTTTCCAGTCGTTAAATTTAATTTATAAGAAAAACTAAAAAGGGGAATCTGATACACTAAAGGGGCACGCAAAACTGAAATTTGTGGGGGGAATGCAATACAAAAATGAGATATATAGGTGTACATTAGTACACTAGTACATTAATACATTAGTACATTGACAGTGTGTGTGTCTAGATCAGTACAATGTCGATATTGCACAGTTTGTCTATAGTTGTGGTGACAATTGGAATTGAAATGTCTAGATATGTCCCTTTTCACAGTTATTACGCCACATTAGATAATTTTTTTCTCCCACCAAGATCTGTGTAATGTCCGTGTGTGCCTTGGGAATTAATTGACACCGATGGTGGCAATTCGGTGTTAAAAAAAGAGTGAACGATGGAAAAAAATGCAAAACGTGTTTTTCACAAAAATGATTAAGCGGTCTTAAAAAGGAATAAATTCAAGGGCAAACCGGATCTGGTAATGGACATTTCAATGGTGCCACTAAAAACCAAATCGGCCGAATCTGTATTTGGCCCTCACATGGTTCATTTACCGCCCAATTATTTTCTTCCTTGGCAAACAGATATTTTACTTAAGATCTGGAAAGAACATAGACATAGACAAATGCAGACGTTTTCTTTTCTTGTATCGATGCCACTGTCTTCTTTTACCAACGATTACCAACGTTGACAATGTCATTAGATTTTTCCAATTGTTGAAACTTATATTTCAATTTGTCTGAACAATTCTGTATCAAATGCGAGATATCTTGTCCCAATGGGTCAATCATCGGTAAAGATTTATATTTTGCAGTCAAAAGTTCCACATACATTTTCCTCTGTGTCTTACCAATCTCGTTATTTAGTAACCCACTACCATTTATGCAACCGTGTGGGGCAGCTGATATCTCAATGAAATCAGTGTTATATGGTTGTGCTACTAAATCAGTTAACTTAAAATTTGTACTGCTACTACCACTACTATTATTTTCTTGATTTTTATTATCACTTGTTCTTTTCCTTAATACTTGAATACGTCTCTTGTTAAATGTGTTTTTCGGTTTAGTCAAGTTTCTTACCATATTTTGAATATTTCTAAATCCAGATAATTCACTTGATGATGCAATAACTTCATTAGTGTCCAAATTGATCAATCTATATTCTAAGATATTAACATTTTTACCTGGTATTGTTACTATTTGACAGTTAATACCATCATTTTTTTTCATTCTTTCCATGGCAATAATATACTGATATGCCCAACCACCTGTAGCACTACCAAGATTATTTGACCAATTCAATTTCGCATCCCAGTTAGAAGGTGATAATTTATCATACAAGGTAACATCATTACTCTTGTATTGTTTAAAATCAATTTTTAATTCATCGAAAAGGTTTATCAGTTCCTTTGGCGTAATAACACAATCAATTTCATCCGTACAATCTGATCTACTTGCTTCTAATTTTTTATCAAAACATGCAAGAATGGAGAGATGATAAATCTTGGGATCTATTTTTTTCAACAAATGACCAGTTATTTGATGTGGCGATTTAACATCAACTAAATTTGGTACTAACTCTGGTTTTGTCTTTTCAATGTAAATGACAAATCCGGGGTCAATACCACTTAATCTAGGCTTCATACCATTTTCTAAAGAGCCAGCAGAAAGTTTTTTATTCTCTACTAAATGATTAATTGTATTTTGAATCGAAATATTTCTACCGATTTGTATACCGATTACATATTTAGCATGGAAATATTCATGACAAAAATTAATAAAACATAGATCGAACTCTTGTTGTGACATTTCGTAATAAGTAGCTAGTGAAACACGGCACTGTGGTGAGATACTTATCGCTAGAGGTACATCTGGATTCTCCTCCCTGTGGTTCAAAAAAATTGTATAACTTTGTCTTTGTAACATTATTTCTTCACTTGATGTGATACAACCTGAACATGCTAAACAATCAGATAATGTGATACTAACTTTTTCCAAAGTTTCTAATTCTTGTTGTACAATCATTTCTCCATTTTCATCATAACCTGCAGGTTCATGTGTAAATGTCGTTGGTTTAGTACATTCTAGTGCTGGTGCAATGAAATCATTTAGATCTTCTTCTGATAATAATGTAGACATCTCTTGATAAGTTTTTATTCTCTCTTTACTCAAATAATACCGCGTCTGAGATTAACGTTAAAACAAAAAACAAATTCTACAGATTATTCAAGTGAAATACTTGACACCCTACTTAGAAACCGTGCAATATTCGAAACGGCCTATGATGACTAAACCTGGAAAATATTTTTTTTTCATTCAAATCGAAATAATTAATAATCACTAATTTTTCGTAGGGAGATGTTAACTCTGACAAAGCAAATACCACGTCTTATTGCTTCCACAACACCTACAAATCTGATAAGGAAAAGGTTACTACACATGTCCGGCTTACAAATAGACTCATTTACCAATTGGTCCGCAGAATTGTCCAAGGATCCAGCTTTTGAAGTTGCCTCCACAGTGTTGAAAAATTTCAATGCTGATGATGCCTTATTAAATAAATCTAGGGTACTAGCTCAAGATAATCGTGTCTTCAACTACAAATTATCCACGGATGTGACTCCAGTGACTAATCAAAGGTCTTCTGGTCGTTGTTGGTTATTTGCCGCTACCAACGAGTTAAGAATTCCAGTCATTAAAGAATTCAATTTAAAGGATTTTGAAATATCTCAAGCTTATCTTTTCTTTTATGACAAATTAGAGAAGGCAAATTACTTCTTGGATCAAATTATTGATACTAAGGATGAACATGTAGAGTCACGTCTTGTTCAAAACCTATTGACTAGTCCCACAAACGATGGTGGTCAGTACTCAATGTTTTTAAATATTGTAGCAAAATATGGGTTGATTCCCAAAGATCTTTACAAAGATTTACCATTTTCCACCACAAGTTCGAACAAATGGAACTCCATACTTACCACTAAATTGAGAGAGATGGCACAAACCTTAAGAGAAACATCAGAGGACAAGATTCCAGAAGTCAGAGAAGGTATGCAAAAGGAAATTTTTAAATTAATGACATTATTTATGGATTTACCACCAGTGAAACCAAATGAAAAATTCGTTTGGACATATGAGGACAAAGATAAGAAATTTCAAAAATTAGAATGTACTCCATTGGAATTTGCTAGCCAATATTGTAAATTAGATCTTGAAAAGAAACCAGTATCTTTAGTGAATGATCCAAGGAATCCATATGGTAAACTGTTGAAAATTGACAGATTAGGTAATGTAATTGGTGGTGATGCAGTTGTTTATTTGAATGTGGATAATAAGACCATGAACCAGTTAGTGAAGGAAAGAATAATCAAAGATAAGGCAGTTTTCTTTGGTTCTCATACACCAAAATATATGGATAAAAAATTAGGTATTATGGATACCAAGTTATGGAATTATGATGCCATTGGTTATACTTTGAAACAAGATAAAGCCAACAGATTGAGATACAATGAAAGTTTAATGACTCATGCCATGCTAATCAAAGCAGTGCATGTTCCAGAAGGTGAAGAAACCCCAGTTAGATATTTAGTGGAAAATTCTTGGGGTAAAGACTCTGGTAAAGACGGGCTCTATGTTATGACAAGAGAATATTTTGAAGAGTATTGTTTCCAAATCGTCGTGGATCTAGAAGACTTACCTTCCGAACTAGCCTCTAAATTCGAAGATAAGAAAGAGGAGCCAATTCTTTTACCATTATGGGATCCAATGGGTGCTTTAGCTAACTAAAGATAACCTTTTCTGTATACGTTCTTATATAGTGACAACTTATTGGTACTTCCTCGTTAGAGATGCACTTTTCCAACATTTCTCTTACTTCTTGATCAATCTATATACAGAAACCACACAACAATAGCAACCAAGAAACCACACAGCGCAGTAACCACTTACCCTAACAGCTGCTACACACAGCCCATGGCACTACAGTGTCGCTGTTTCAAATTGGAAAAATAACGTTTTTCCATTTTTGAAACTGAAATAAGCTGCCTGCATTTCATTGTCTTTGCACAACAACGCACACCACACACATCCTCACTGATCGCCGCACGGCTAGTCTTATATCCAACTTGTCATCGAAGAAACGGGATTCAATACTGCTCAGTTCTGTCTTACCAAGTTCTGGATATTTTCTCTCTGGTGAAAAATCACAAGATTTCAGTTAAGCAATGATAAATACATGGATCATCACTTTCATATACCTGCTAAATCTTATAAAGGGTTTCGAAATCCCAAGTAAAGACTTTACGCAACGTAAATATTTTGCAGTGGAATCCCCACTAAATGTTACACAACTATTACAAAAGTACCCACGTTGGTCCTTTGAACATGACGTACGTGGGCTAGAAAACCATTACGTGTTTTCACAAAGTATAAGTGATATGAACAAGAGACACTACCAAGACATAGCAAACGATGATGATATTATATTTAACGAGGATGTTACCATGTCTCGTATATTGAAGAGAGCTCCACCTATTGATTCCAGTATGCTAGAGATCAAAGACGTCGAAGAACAATTGAATATCACTGATCCATTTTTTGAAAGACAATGGCACCTTTTCAATCCAAGTTTCCCCGGTAATGACATTAATTTGAAGAAATCTTGGTATAATGATATAACAGGTAAAGGTGTTGTTGTCGCTATTGTAGATGATGGGCTTGATTATGACAATGAAGATATTAAAAGTAATTTTTGTGAAAAGGGCTCTTGGGATTTCAATGATAATACCAAACTGCCCAAACCACGTCTATCTGACGATTACCATGGTACACGTTGTGCTGGTGAAATTGCTGCATCCAAGAACGAAGGTAAGTGTGGTGTTGGGGTAGCCTACGATGCTAACGTAGCAGGTATCAGAATTTTATCTGGGGAACTTACTACAGAAGATGAAGCAGCATCATTGGTGTATGGTCTCGATGTTAATGATATATATTCATGTTCTTGGGGACCTTCAGATGATGGTAAACATTTACAAGGACCATCAGATCTAGTTAGAAAGGCTTTGATAAAAGGTACAAATGAAGGTCGAAACAATAGAGGTTCGATTTATGTGTTTGCAAGCGGTAATGGTGGTCATTTAGGTGATAACTGTAATTATGACGGTTACACTAATTCAATCTACTCCATTACCATCGGTGCCATTGACCATAAAGGTTTACACCCACCATATTCTGAAGGTTGTTCAGCTGTAATGGCTGTGACTTACTCATCTGGTTCTAGTGAATTTATTCATACTACTGATCTTCACGAACAATGTTCTAATAATCATGGTGGTACATCTGCTGCTGCCCCATTAGCAGCAGGTATCTATGCACTTTTATTACAAGCTAATCCAAATTTAACTTGGAGAGATGTTCAATACTTAACATTACTATCATCGGATGAAATCAAAAACAGTGATGCCAACTCACAAAATGGTGCATTAGGTAAGAGATATTCGCATCGTTACGGTTATGGTAAATTAGATGCTTCTAAACTTGTTGAGATGGCTAAAGATTGGAAAAATGTAAATCCGCAAGCCTGGTATTTCACTGAAATCCAGCAAGTAAAAAATGTTACTAATGATGTAGATATATTAGAGTCCAAAGTTGATATTACTAAGGAAAATTTGAAGAATGCCAATTTGAAAAGAGTGGAACATTTAACTGTGACAGTCGATATTGCAGCTAATATCAGAGGTAATATTATTATAGACTTGATATCACCATCTGGGATGGTATCCAACTTAGGTGTTGTACGTCAACGTGATACCTCGAATGAAGGTTTCAAAAATTGGACATTTATGTCTGTGGCACATTGGGGTGAAAAAGGTGTTGGGGAATGGAAGTTACAAGTTCATAGTACAACTAAAGATAATAATGTTAAATTCAACCATTGGAAATTAAGACTATTTGGTGAATCTATCGATGCATCTAAAGCGGAACCTTATGATTTCAAGAATGATGGTAAATCAGAATCACCCAAAAAACCTCTTTTACTGTCAGATGTGGATCGCACTACAGCTCAAGTTACTCAAACAGCTGTTGGTACACATCCGACTGTTTCCCCAACGGGAACCTCTACAGTACCATCGATTGCTCCCACTTCAACACAAACTGAACAGAGTGAACAGACTGAACACGAGGCAAGCAGTACTGCAAATACTAATAGTAGTGAATTACCTACTCACGAAAAGCCAATTTTAATATCATCGCCAGGGAAGGCATTACACTATTTCTCTGCAATCTTTGCTGTCGGTGCCATCTTTGTCCTACTGTATTTCTTTACATTTGTGAAATCGAAGAGAAGGATTAGAAGATCCAGAGCAGAGACCTACGAATTTGATATCATCGATACAGACTCAGAGTACGATTCTACGTTAAATAGTCAACTATCCACCAACGATCCCATAGCGAATGCTACAGATATTGATGATTTTGATTTTGATTTATCCGAAGAGGATAACCTACTTCGTGATAGTGAAGAGAATGTACAAAATATAGATAATCTGTTACAATCATCATCATCGCCGGTAGAAGGACAAACAAGAACGAATGCCGATGAGACTTCCGATGTCCACAATATAGAGAATGAAAGTCTGGTTGAAGTAGTAAACACAGATGACACCTCGGCGGATAACGGTGATGCAAGAAATAGCCACAGTGACGAACCGCAGGAGAAGCCATTTGCAGACCACAATACAGCTGAAACAGGCACGAAATAATTAGTTGAACGGAGAGGCTACCACATACTTGTGTGTAATATATAAGACTTAATTATAGCAAACTTATTATTATTTATAAACGATAAATTCATATTAGTATCCTTTATTTTGCTTTATTTCCCTTTAAACAGGAAAGAACAAGACAATGTTCAAAGGGACGATTGGAGTACTCACTGTGTTGTGCAAGGTGGCGGTTGGTATGGATATGGGGGAGAATGAGATGTTTCCCCGGCCAGACATTCAAAAGCCGCTGTCAAGAAGTTTACATTGGGTTTGTTCAATTATCTTTCTGTTGATGATACCCAGCATCTCCTGTACGTTTTTTCTGACCAGGAAGATGAAGATAACCGTTATTTTACTCTTCTGTTCGTTAGTTTATTCCAGCATTGACCTTTTCTTGCTAAATTATCGCGCTAATGATGGTCAAGAGAGTTCTATGCTTCTGTTACTTAAAGCTTGGTTTGTCACCGGCCAGATCATGTCAAGTTTGTACAGTTTGCATCGTATCTCGCAAAGGAGAACCGAATTCCAAGAAACAGGGGGTGGAATGATGAACATCTGCAAGTTCTTCATCATCAATAACGTAATCGTTGGGTTCTTGATAGTTTGTTTGATTCCAGTATCATATTTTGGTACATGTAGAGAAGGTCACTTGGGTCAGTGTTCTGCCCATGGCATAATGGGGACTAGTTTCATTCTTTATGGGTTCATTTATTTATATCCTTTGCTAGTAGCACCGAAGAAACAGAATAGCGTTACCACCTATTCTCAAGATTTCATTGATAGTTGTACCATGTGTGCATATGGGATTGTAAACACATTCACTGAGCATCGTTGGGGACGTGAAGACTGGCTCATGCATGACTATCAACACACTGCTATGGGGATTCTTTGGTGGTGTGGTGGCCTTCTAGGTATCTTATCCAGTTGGAAGAATAAAAGAACGGTCATGCCCAGTTTAATACTTATGACTACAGGTTGGGCCATGACACAACATGAGCAGAAATTGCAGATCAGCACCGGTGTGCACTACTTTTTCGGGCTAGTGTTGATGCTGGGCAGTCTGATGCGTATCATCGAGATTACGTTTATACTAAAGGATAAGAACAACTCGAACAAAGATACTCAATCCTTCCAGTACCTGCCCTCTCTGTGTCTTGTATGCTCAGGAATCCTCTTCATGTCTGCCAACGAAGAGCAATTGGAGATAGTGCTGGGACTGGGTGCGGGACACAGCGCCTACATAATGGTGATCCTCTCGGGGGCATTCATGGTGTACCTCTGGATGATGGTCTGTGTGAAACTGGGCGCACTTCTCTCTGCACGCAGTGAGAAGCCCTTGGAATACTGGGAGTTATCCAGCATGAACACCGAGAGCACCGCTTCCTGTTGAGGCCATGGACACTACGGTCTATTTACTACTATTTACTACTTCTATCTACCACTCAGCATTATCGCTGTGATAATATTATATATGTGCAAAAAACGCTAATCATTTATTTTTTTCACTCTCTTCAACCGTCCAAGCATCATGAACTGG
This sequence comes from Grigorovia transvaalensis, assembly GCA_003708445.3. Taxonomy (NCBI): domain Eukaryota; kingdom Fungi; phylum Ascomycota; class Saccharomycetes; order Saccharomycetales; family Saccharomycetaceae; genus Grigorovia; species Grigorovia transvaalensis. The sequence goes on along the minus strand of PPXN03000003.1, from coordinate 260,971 downwards.
ACGAAAGAGAACAAGGTCTCCTGGTCCAAGAATGGTATTATAGCGTACGGGGACAACGAGTCCGCCGACGGCAACTTGGCCATCACTTTTCTGGAATCAATTAACGGCGTCAATTGGAGATTTCATCCACCACAACGCTACATTATTCACCCACAACTGCACGAACAGAACAAGAATACCACAGCCGACAACAGTACTACTAACATAACATCTACACTAGCATCCAGTGCCAATAATGCCATTGTGTCCAGCTCAACGAGTAGTATGGCTTCTAAGAACAATTTACACACAGCACAATTTTTTTATGACATTTCATCTGTCTATTGGAATAACTGGTTTAATCTGCCCGGTGATATGTTAGCAGTTTGCGACGAATTAGGTAACATGACGATGTTAATCAGTGGGCAAAGCTCTGAAGGTACTAACACTTTTGAAAAACTTACCATGTTGTTTCAGGATAACATCTACAAGATTCATAATCATATTATGGTCATGAAACCAATAACTGAAAGGCCCAAACTATTAGAGAGGAAACAAACTAAGAAAGAATATCATACAGCGATTTTAGATTTCCATTGGATTGCATCTTCTAAGGGCACGATAATATCGCAATTCTGTGCACTTGAAACTGCTACTAACCTTTACAGAAATAAAGTTCAACAAATACCGCCATTTGGTGTATTCCATCCACCATTCATGAAATATGCTTGCTGTGCTATTCGTAAGAATGCTCAGATTGATTTTTGGTACCAATTTTCAAATTCTAAAGATCATAAAAAGATCACTTTACAATTGAATATGGATCAAAATCAAATCCCAATTCAAAATAAGGAATCAGATTGGTTGCATTTTGCCAAGATTACACCGATTAATGATGGACAATGTCTTTTGATTACTGCATATTCACTTTTGACAAATTCGTTATCATTTTATAAGTTGTATGTGTCGTGGAACACTAATCCTGCAAACAAATCTGCTACTTTGAATGATCCAACTTTGAGAATAGAAAACATTTTCAATTTATCCCTAGATGAAGTCGATTCTTTGGGTAACGTCCTAAAATTGTCTAATTTACATGTCACTACCAAGATTTTCTCAGAGAAGGAAACATACCCTGATATAATACTAAATTATGACATCAAGGGAAGTAGCAAGAGTTTGGTAAAAAGATTGAAATTAAGTAATACGTATCTTTCCGCAGACTATTTGATGATATTGAAACAGAATACTACAAACAATGACAATAACAGAATGCCCACAAAGACAGCAAGATATAACGTCAGATTCTATAATGACCTATATTTAGATAACAAAGTGGTTAATATAAGTACTGAAATGCTGGATTGTTTCATTACATTTTATTTTGATGATGGTTCTATTGCATCATATAATCTAAGTGACTGGCAATTGGAAACTGATAGGCTAGTAAATCAGGCAAAACAGGGGAAATTTACAAATGTGATAACGTCTGTGTTAAGTACAGGTTTGAAATACCCTAAATCATCTTATTCAACAGCAATCGATTGGATTGCTGTATCACCGACAATGTCCGGTATTATCTATAAAATAAAGGGTCAAGTACTTCCTAAATTTGATGTAGTCTATAGACACGATATATCGAACCCAGAGAAAGATATTATCGATGCAACATCTTTCGCTTTCACTTTTGTTGGTGCAACACAAAGACAATTGTCAACTGAAGATTTATCAATAGCATGTAAAACCCATGTATTTAGAATTGGTAACATTAGCGTTGATCGGGCTATCAAGTTTATAAGGACACTGATGAGGAACTTATACCCATTCTTCAACGTTTCACTGGACGCTCCAAAGGATATAATGGAAAAGATGATTGTTAGTAGACATATACAGAAAATTATGCTTTTACAAATAGAATTAGGTTCTGCATTCAATAACAATGAAAAGATTACTGAAATGGGGCGCATTATTCTATATTTGAAAAATGTTTTATTTTCTTTTAATGGTGTTGCTAGAAATTTACAATTTGCCATTGAACAAATGACTGGTACTCAAAATAATCCAAATTTGAAAAATCCAAACAAATCCTTCCAGACTGCCTTTTCTAAACAGGACCTGATTCATTCATTAATACCTATGGCAGTTTGGTTTGTAAAATTTATTACATATTTGTTACAAGAAATAATTATGCTAGCTAATAATCCAACTTCCACAAAAAAATGTCTTGTCCTTGGGGTTTTCGGTTCTAAGATGTCACGTCAACTGCTTTTATCCATTTTATTAGAGATTAAAAAAATATCCACGGTAATGATCAAGTTTCCAGAAACCACATATCCTGTCTTGAATCAATCATCCAGTTTCTTGAAAAGAATTTTTGCTCAATCATTAATAAGCTTTGAAATACTGGAAACATTTTTAACGAATGTGAGCAATAAATTTGCCGCTCTTAGCGAAGATCATAGCAAGAACACCAGAGAAAACATACTGAATTTAGAGCATTCTTTGTTAATTAATGCAGAGATACCAGAGGAGAATAATAAAGTTGCTGAATTTTTAATTTCGTATTCTAGCAGTACGTTAATTTCACATATTAGATTAGCTGATGTTTATTTTAGCGATACTAGTGGAATAAGAATATCTAATGATGAATATTTTGCGCATAAGCTGAAAAATCTTCTACAACCAATCGAAAAAGGTTTAGTGGTAAGCGATATGAGTGTTCTTGAAGATTTCCAAAACTCAAAAAGTTTCAGTCAACTGATGTATGATGGTGTAACATTTGACAAATTAAGCAAACTGGAATTGAAAAATTCACAACTAAAACGTTGTAGCCGTTGTGGTTGTATCACCAGGGCAGGTTACACTGTCTCGCCTGATAAGACTATTGTTCCTACATCGATTAAAACTAAGAGATGGCCAGCCATGTACACCAGATTATGTATATGTTCAGGTTTACTTTATGAATTGCATTAGAATCATAAGAAAGACAGGAAATAATAATGCAGTATCGATACTATGTCATACAAAATTGTTCTTTGTTAATATTTTTATTTTTATTTTTATTTTTATTTTTATTTTTATCCTAAAGACTCACCGGCTATTGAATAAGGCATCTCTTCATTTAATTATATAGTTCTTACTGCTGCATATATTTAATTATTCCTATATGTAATGTAACGATGATTAAATTTGATATTTAACTTGAACGAATTGTTGTAGGATCAAGTTTGAACACAAACAAGTTGTTTGAAACAGCCGACGTCAATGTATGTAGTGTCTAATGAAATGCTGTAGTTAAAGTACATACATCTTAATTTACCCTATATTTTTTTAATTTGTAATTAAGTTCATTTGTTATATTTTTCAAGATTTGCATACATTCTCACCTATCCGAATAGGAGAACAGTATAAAAGCCAGTTTTTCAAATAATCAACAGTTGCGAAGCAATTTTATGGCGATGTATTGCGATGGGTAAAAAAAATGGATTACCCAAACTACAATTGAAATTAAGTGGCAAAGAATGTCGACTTTTGAGAGAATCATGGTCCATAGTAATTATTGATAATTTGAACTCACAAGTGATTAATAAGTTTTATCAAGCAATAAGCAACGACAATATAGTCATACCAGATAACAAGATAAGATATTACATGGTTAATGCATCCTTTTCTCCAGTGAACGAAGCAGAAAGTGCAAGTAAATTGAGTTCAAATAATGCAAGTGTAGATGATCTTATTTCAGATAATACCATGATAAATGAATGTACTGATTTTGCTGAACTGTATCAAAATATCGATGAAACTATGGTAGAGAATTCTGCATTTTGTAATGAAGTTTATGAAAATTTGTTAAAAATAGATCGACAACTTGAAATTACCTTCCCATCGATTAGACATCAAGCTGTTGCATTTACTAAGATATTGAACAAAGCCATTTTGAATTTAGAAGATGTAAAAGTCATAGATCCCATTTTGAAAAGTATTGGTAAAAGACACTCTAGAATATTGTCGGTGAATATTGAGCAGTTCGGTGCCCTGGGTGCTGCTCTTTTACAAACTTTGAAAGAAAGGTTTGGTACATTATTTACAAGTGAATTAGAGGAGTTGTGGATAAAGCTTTACTCGTATCTGGCGAATAGTTTGTTAGTATTGGGAAAAGACCCTGTGCTAATTACAGATGAGAAAATCGTGTCATACTATTTAAACGACGAGGTTGAAGATTCAAACTTTTTAAGTTTATCGATCACATCACATCACTTCTCGGACAGTGAAAGTGAGAGTGATGATGAGAGTAGTGTTGAGTTTGAAATACCGATGGCCACAGAAGATGTTGCAGTGGAAACACATACTGACGAAGACGCTACAGATCCTGCCAGAAAGCAAGTAGTTAAAGATAAGAAAAAGCCCAGCAATACTATCATGCCACATACAGTTCACAAACCAAGAAGTGTGCAGCACTGTGAACAACCCATCAGTCAGAAAAAGGAAAAGTCACCCAACAGTTGTGCAATCATGTAAGACTTTCACTATGTAAAGTTGCAATATCAACGCAAATTTGCGTCAAATCCTCCAAAGATACTAATCTCGAGATGCAACAGAGATTGACACAACTTTCCGCAGTAGGAAACACTGTTTACCAAAACGGAAAAACTTTTCGATATCGAAATGTGAAAAAGCAACTTGCCTGATTCGACACATTTTTATTACTCACAATTTGATGAGCAGTACACTTTTCGATACATCAGTTGATACATAACTGCACTACTCACTCGGTACAACCCAGCTAGTTACTTTCCTTCCAATAGCTATTGTAAATGACATCTAATACTGATAATGATTTTTTTTCACCGAACAAAGTGTATGCAGATCCCAAGGACAACTTTACTCGCAGTCGTTCATATTCGTTTTCAAAAAAAATAAAATTGAAAAGCAAGGAAAAGCTAAACAATGTTGAAAATTCGATCAGAAAGGAAACCGAAAATTGGCATTCTACAACAATTCATTTACAAGTGCCAATTGATCAGATATCAGTGGATAATGCTAAAGATGAAATTTACGAAAATGGCTCTTCCAACTTGAACTACAGAAAACATATAGGAAACAAACAAAAGCGGAAATTTTCACGAAATCAGAAAACAAGTAAACATTCAAGAAGGTTTACAAAATTAAGAAAAAATATCAAGTTTACTAAAAGGGAGATGCTACTATTGAGAGAATCCTGGGCTATCATGATTATTGATGGGTTAAGTGAAGATTCATTAAGGAAATTTCATCAAGATGTAAATGATGATAGAAATATTATTATGATGGATAATTATACTAACGTCGTGACCAATAATGTATACATGAATGTTTCCCCTAACGACGAGTATAATGATATTGAATTGCCTGAACTATATTTAACAATTAACGAGAAAAAGATTATGGATTCTGTTTTCTGTACTCAGGTTTATGAGAATTTAATCGCTTTAGATAGTCAATTAGATATATCATTCCCTACTCTTCGGCATCAGACTGTGGGGACTTCAAATGTTATCAATAGGATTATTCATAATTTAGAGGATACTTCTGTTTTAGATGCTGATTTGAAAAGTCTTGGTAAGAGACATTCTAGAATTATAGGTATTACCGCTGAACAATTTAGTGCCTTGGGGATAGCATTATTGAAGACATTCAAAGCAAGATTTGGTATCTTATTCTCTAATGAATTAAGTAGCATATGGCTCCGACTATATTTATACCTTGCAAATAGTTTACTGCTTTTCGGAGAGGATCCGCAATTAGTTGAAGATAGTATATCTAAGAATGTTAATAGAGACTTGACGGAAAAGGCATCAGATAGTAGGGAATCTATTGCTCTTAGTCTCCAATCAACGTTGAGACCAGATGCTATCGATGCAGAAGCATATGATACCGATTTGACAGAGTTTAGTATACCTTTCGTGGGGAATATGGAACGACAAGCTTCCATTCCCTCGGAAAGCTCGTTTTATTTATTTCCTTCAAGAAGATCTTCGAATGTATCAGGAGCCGGAAAAGAAAGTAAATATAGTAGGGATGAGGGACATGTACATGCTACCGCCTCAAAAGAGGACTCTGTCCAATCCACTGATCCACCGAGACATGACACTATGTATAGGGAAAGAATGGCAGATATCAACATGAAGATGCCCACATTGAATACACCATCTACATGGGCCACTAACCATCAATTAAAACACAAAGAGAGCTCTAACGTGCCCACCATATCGGCTCACTGCAGAAAGAAGTTCGAACAACGAGGCAAGAATTGTATAATTATGTAGCATTAAATAATTTAGTTTATTTCAATAATTTTTGATTTTTCTGCAACTTAAGCCGTTTTCGAATATTCACCAACAATTTCAATTAAGTTTACCAAGAAATGACATCCCAGGAGAACACAGACGAGTTGTTCAACAATGCGTTCTACTCTTCTGAGTCTGTCAACGTGTTAGACCATTCACGTTCGTTTAGAAACTCGTTGGTGTTCCGAGATATGTCCGATTACAATGTCAACAAATCGTTAGAAAATGATTCTCCAGGTAAAAATGGTAATTTGAACAAGACAAATGAACTGAAAACAACTGGCATGACTGCCTCACCTTCCTTGAGTGCATTGGCTGATTTGTTGAATGAAAAGTCTAAAAATGCAGATAGGAAAATGAGTTCAAATTTATATAATGAAGAATCTATCATTGAAGAAGAAAGCACACCACAAGAGGAAACTACAAAACGATTCGAGGACAATGTCCTTTCACCGAATTTGATTGATTTGAATGATACTGGGACTAATTTTTCAATAAGTAGTACTGTTGTTAATAAGAATTTAAATATCAAATCAATTGAGCAACCAGATTTCTTAAATACACCAAAAATAAATCAGGATTCTAGTAGTATAAATTATTCAGGTCACGACATCGAACATGTAAATATAACTCCCTTGGATAACGATACCATAATGAATCAATCAATTATAGCACAATCCTCGGTAGTCAATGTAACGCATAAAAATGAAAGTCTTCCAAATTTTTCTATAGTGGATACAACAAAATCAGTAGGAGATTCTTATGAACCCACTGTTTCTTATAAGTTACCGAGCTCCATTACTAACTTAACACAATCAATTGCCAGGGAACCTGTTGTGAAAGAAAATAAGTTACTAGACGAGACTAAGAATAACAATAGTAGTGGAAATAAAAGCTTGCTACTGAATGCCGGTGAATCAGTGGGCAAAGAAAATCAAAGGGAACAAGCATTAAAGACTGAATCAAAAACCATTGAAGGAAGCACTACTAATAGTTTTGATCGCAATAGAACGATAAATGATATACAATATACGAAGCCTACGGCTAAACCCAAGTTAAATGAGACATTTGAAATTAAAACCGATAATCAACCTACTATTCCGCTAACTAAAGTGGAGAAAATTCCATTAAGAAAACATGAACCTACTTCGAAACCAGCTAAGAAGAAAGGATTCTTTTCGTTCTTGAAGAAGAAACCTAAAGATGAGAAGCCCAAGAATGACAGTATTAATGTAGACAAAAATATGAAACCTAAGAATAGATTTAGAAGTGCATCTATGGGGAATGAAAAATTATTTGAAGATAAATCAAAGATAAGATCTCGTTCATCAGCTAATTTGAATAAGAGTGAAAATTCATTCAATTCGGATAAGAGTGAGAGTGATTTGACAGAATCTTCTAAAGTGCAGAAAAAATCGATTAGTTCGAGTAACATATTTCAAGCATTTCATAAGAATAGACAAAAGGAGCAACAAAAAACACATGAGGAAGAATTTTTCTCAACTGAAGAAATACGGTCAGTTGATAAAGGTACAATTGAGTCTTCTTCATCACCTTCTTTGCTATCAGAAACTTCATCACCATTCAAATTAGATGAACCATTAACTGTTGAGAAGACAAGAATGAGCAAACCTTCTGTCGATATTGAACTTATAATTTCAACTAATAGTAGTGATCAACCAGAAATTAGCAGTAATAGTAAAGATTACAATAGTAGTAGTAAGAGGAAACCCACACCATTAGATTTTGAGAATGCGTTAAATAATAATGCAAACAAGATTGGTTCAAGTTTTCTAGAAATTGATACAGATGAACCCAAATTAAGAACCGACACAGAAGTTGATGTATTAGAGACCCCACGTTTTCTATCACCAGAATCTTCTAAACATGGCTCACGTCGTGATTCAGGTGAAGTTTTCTTCCCTAAATACCTTGATGAAGAAGAAATTGATTTTATTACACAATTGGAAAGAAATAGATCAGTGAGATCATCAAATAAGAGAAGATCAATTGACACTTTATCAATTAAGGCTCAAAATGATGGTATGAAAATATTAGAACCTTCAGAAGTTATATTATCCACACCAGATTTAACAAAATCACCTACTGGGAGTATATTGAAAAATATGGGTAAATTTGAAGATAGTCCAGATGATCCAAATATGCCCCTGGGTTCTATTGAGGAGAAATTAAACGAATTAACAATGAGTTTCACTGAATTAGATGAAAACCATTCGCCATTAAAACAATATCTTAATGCTAATCGAGATAAGAAATTTGGGGATAGGCAAGAAGGAGAAGAAGAAAGTGATGACGATGAAAACGATTTAATGAAAGATATTATGGAATTTAGTAACATTATTGATTTTGGTGATGGAATAAATTTTGATATGGATCTTAATCCATCAAGTGAGAATGTTTCAATACCGCGAACTTTCAATCCTAAAGTCGTTGACAGTTTTAATAATAGTAGTGATAATATTGCAATACATGATTCTACGACAAGCAATAGTTTATTAGATCCCAGTTATTACTTCAATTCTAGTAACCAAAATTTTGCCAACAGGGACGATGTTACCCCCAATGCAATGTATGGTCTAGATTCATATGCATCACATCAAAATACTGATAAATATATTGAACAAGAGTTATCAGAGAGAGAATATACTAGAGAAAGCAACTTCGAGTCTAACGCTTATGAAGAAGGACTACAGCAACACCAGGAAGAGAGATTTGATGAAGATATTATAAAACTGGAACAACAAGGAACCTTCAATGGCAACCCTTTCAATGACAATCCCTTCAATGGTGTAGAATACAATCCATCTGAAGAAATTGCATCTCCTCATATGGAGGAATACATCGCACAGAATTATCAAAATATGGAGAGACCCATCTCGATGTCCTTCAATGCGTTGTTGCAACATCAAGATAGCCATACACCACCGATAGAGTCGCCAGAGCTGGATAAACCCCGTCAAGTAAAGTTCTCCACCGAGATATTGTTGTATGAGACGTTCAACCCGGAAGAATACGATAGAAGACCAGACATCTCAACCTGCAACCAACTGACGCCGCAACTGGCACAAATGATCAAAGCAGAGCTCAACGAAGTGAAGAGCGAGATGGAGGTCCATGTGGATTCCCGTTGCTATACCCAATTCTTTTGACACTCATGGTATTGATCTAAGTTACCATAAAAAGCGGCAAGTGGGGTTCGAACTGGGGCTTTAATCTGGACATTAAAAATACTTTAAAAAATTAAAGTGAAAAAAAAAATGAAATAAAAAATAGTGAAATTTTGGATTTGAAGCAGACTAAAGCCTTCGATGTCCAGTGTTTCTATCCCAGAGAGGGCGATTCCCAGTCAGCCGTTGTGCCCACAGTATGTCACAGAAGGTGATGTTATTACCAAATACGTAGCTGGAGAAGGCTGTAAACTGGTTCACTATGACTCCATCGATTTGGACGTCATCGTTAGTACTAAGATAGGTGCAGTGAGCACACAAGAGATTATAGCAGATGCTGAATCTAAGGACATTGATATGGAAGAGAACACTAGTAGCAAAGACAAGGATAATAATAGTAATAATGGTAACGATGAAGGTGATAATGTAAAATTAGTAACTGTTAGTGTTGGTGAAGATAAAAATAGTAAAAGTAACTTATTACCACAAGAATGTGATATTGTTATATGTAGAGTGACTAGAATCTCGTTACAAAGGGCCAATGTTGAAATCATTGGTTTCCAAAATGATCCCTTGCCCATTGATGGTGGTATTGGTACTAATGGTACTACACAAATTGGTATTAATGGTGGTTCAGGTGGGTTAACGTTTTCCATGTCACAAAATTCATCAGATTTAGGTGAAACGTATAAGGGAATAATAAGATCACAAGATGTTAGGTCCACTGATCGTGATCGTGTCAAGATGATTGAGTGTTTCAAACCTGGTGATATTGTCAAGGCAAAAGTATTATCATTAGGTGATGGTGTTAATTATTATTTAACTACAGCAAATAATGATTTAGGTGTAATTTTTGCTAAATCAAATAACGGTGCTGGTTCAATGATGTATGCCACTGATTGGCAACATATGGTATCACCATTGACGGGTGTCGTAGAGAAACGTAAATGTGCCAAGCCATTTTAATTATTAAAATAATTTCTATCTAAAAAAAGATAGCAAAACTTTGTAACATATTCCATAAACACTTATAGTAAGAGCATTATAAATATAAAACTTACTTTTCCTCTATTCGACTTTTTTTTTTTCTTTCTTTGTTTTCTTACATATATAATTTAATATATAAAACCACATTATCTTTAAGAGAAAAAACAACAACAGCAAGTTGTGCGAGTGGAGTTAGCTATCTTTTCAATTATATATATGTATGTATATAAATTTATGTCTTTATATCCATTATAAACTTTAATCTACTGGATATTTCAATTTGTCATGAGTCCCTCTTAAATCAGTTTCAGATAATCCCAATTTAGCACCAAATTTATTAAATCGATCTAAATAGTGTTTCCTCTTTGAGTGACATAATTTTAATAACTGTGGCCAATAAATATTATGATCATAAACAAATAATAATTTACCACCATAATTTGAATCCAATTGATCCAAATTGACATATTTAGTATATGGTTCATCGAATGATATTTTTTCCTTTGTCTTTGGATCGATGAATGGATGAATTAATTTAAGAAACCCCCAAGCTAACCATGGAATATTAGTACATAATGCCTTACCTAATCTTTCAGGATAATGTGTTTGCAAGATATGTAACACTTCTTTACCCACACCAATAGGTGGTATAAAACTGTGACCACTTTCCTTTGGTATATCGTGATACGTTTTAAAATCTATCAACAATGATAAAGATTCTTGACATTGGGGCATAAATTCAATGACACGTTCTAGCATGAATACAAGATGTTGTACTTGTCTATGTGAAGTCTTTGTATTTTGTCTACCTGGTTTTAAATAAAGTATTGGTCTACCGGTCATATCGAACCCCAAGATGACTTGTTTACCCGTAGCATTTTCCATCTCGATCAAATCAGATGTCAATTTATCACCATTTTCTTCACCCAGACAATCAATACCGAATTGTCTTCTCCAAGATAGAGTCTTTACTAATCTTTCAATAGACTTATTCAAGTCCCAATTGGTTGCTTTCAAATATCTGATAAGACATTCTCTAGTGCACCAAGCCTTTTCTGCCGGTGTAAGTGGTTTTTTTTCTGCCTTGGGGCCATCCTGTTCAGTTGTTGGAATCAACAGAGTGTCATCTTGGAAATATTGGAGGATTTTCGCATATTTCGACGCTTGTTCGGTGGTCAACGATTCGTTACGGTCTGTAACAGTGATGTTTGAGGGCAAGCTTTCAATGGGTGTATCCACTTTGATGAGCCCTGTCTTTTCCACTTTCTTGTTGTGTGTCTTGAATTTGAACATCGTGGCGGGTTCTTAAAGTGGAACTTTCTCGAAAAGTTGACGAGTCTGAAAATTTGCCGTTTGCGTCTGTGACTCGTTTAATGTTTCGTTTATTCGTCAGCTCGTTCTTTAGTTATTTTAATCGTTTATTTTAATCGTTTATTCGTTCAGTGGTGATTTCTGTGCGTTTTGTTTCTCTTCAAAAACGGCGATGCCTCCCGGGGGCGTCTCCGGGGCGGTTTTGCCAGTGGCGGGGCTGGCTGTTCCACCGCCTGGGCTGGTCTGGGCAGCGCCGTGGGCAGGGCTGTGGGCAGAGCGGTGTGGGTTTCTTCTGTGTGGGCCCGTTTCTCAAACCTGTTCCCACTGGGGATCTCGCCCTCGGGGCCAGTGGAGTCCTCCACCAGCGGTCGCTTCGTGGGGAGAGGCCTTCCAGCAGTGCCGCCAAAGGCTCTTCTCTCCACGGGCTTACGCAATGCCTGGCTTGCAAGGGCACCACCACTGTTACGGCCATTCGGTAGTCCCATAGAGGAACCTCTATGACTGAATAATGCACTATTCCGTATTCTATTGGCTCTATACCTTGTTCTCTTCTGTAATTGAGCCAGTGCGTCTACATTATCCAAAGTGACGATCTGTCTGTTGGCACGCTCCATGTTCTGTCTCTGCGTGGCTAGTCTCAACTTCTCTGTAACTTGTTCTTGTCTCAACTGCATCTCCTTGGCATACTGTTCATATAACATCCTATACGGTATCTTGTATTTACCCATTGTCTTCTCACGGGTAATCAAGTGTTGTAATTTCAACCTCAGCAGATAATTAGCATGATTCCTAATAGTCCAGTCCCGATCATACTCCTCTAACATCAATCTCTTATAGAATAATAATATATTACGTCTATCCGCACTATACCGCTCTGTCACATGTGTAGGGAATTCCACCTTGATAAATTCAAGCCACAGGATATCATCATCAATCACCCATTGTACATTACTCTTCTCGAATTTCATTAATTGTAATCGATTTATTTTTATCCTTCGTAGGAAATCTTGTAATAAATGGAAGGGTACATTCTCCACAGATTGTAACCATTCTTTATGTCTCACTAAGGACTGTATGCATATTTCCACTAATGACTTCGTTCGGGTCATAGTGTAACAGTTTATATTCTCATCAATATGTTCAACTATCCGGTAGTTTTATTTTTAATCCTACTACTTCGAACAATTTTTTGACATTTTCATGGTATTTTTTGTAATTCTTATATATAGTACTACAGATCAAGATACCTAGGAGGGGTACATGGAGAATGCTAATCTCTACTTCAATTCAATGCAATAGCAATATTTAACTATATAGGTTTTCTGATATATTATTATGGTCAAGTTAACGTTTCTTACGTCCTTTACCCGATTTCTTGATTTTAGAAATTGGTTCAGCATGGCCACTTTCCTCTACATGTTTGAATAATTGATTTCTACTACTAAATTTAGCACCACACTTTTGGCAATTTATATTGACCCCAGCAATATCTCCACTGGTCTCATTAGTGGCCTGATTCATCGCAACAGATACGGATGAGCTATTATGACTAGTTACATTAGACTGTTTCTTATTTTGCCTCTTACCTTTTTTACCTTTCTTTTTAGATTTATTATTACTCCAATCATCATCTGAATCGGAATCAATCTTAATCTTACCAGTAGATTCATTCAATGATTCTAAAATCTTGCTTAATTCATCTAATTCTTCTCCTTCCTCTTCTACTTCATCTTTAACATTACCTTCTTCATTGGATGAAATATATGAATTATCCGCAGTTTTAAGATTAACCTCTGGTGATGGTGCTTTTGTGGCCAATGTAGAGTTAAATTCAATGTCAATAGAACTTTTAACGGTTTCATGGTGTGCATTATCATGTATATCATCATTGATTGAAAATCTTAAATCATCACTATCATCATCATCACCATCATCATCAGCGTCTTCAGAATCATCTGTAGGCTCTGCTAATTGTCTTTCAATTTCAGCTAATTGCTCATTTAATTCTTCTAAACCCATCCCAGTTACTTTAGAGGTATCTATTGGTGTTTCTGTCGCTGAATCGAATTCATCCAAATCTGATAAATTCTCAATACCTAGTTCTACATTGTCATATTTTAAATCTTTCTGTAATTCTTTATAATTTCGTTTATGAAGTTTTGTATTCATATGATTGTCGTATTGTTTCTCTGATTTAAAATTCTTATTACAAACATAACATTCAAACACAATAATTTCATCATTGTCTTTCAAGACAGTTTCTTCTTTACCATCTTCAGAGATGTCATTATTTTTCAAATATTGTTCATCATAAGTTTTCTCTAACGCATCCCAATTAGGTTCACTTGTCTTTTGCCAAGATTGTAGTACAAATGAATTATCACACCCAGCATTTACACTTCTTTGTTTACGATGTTGTTCCCTTAGTTGTTTTTCTTTCATCTTTTTAATTTCTAATTCTTTCTTAGCACCATCTTTCATTCTCTTATCTAATCTTTTAATGAAAGTGACAAATTTCTTAACAGTGTTAATATATTCCAGTTTTGCATTATTTCTTGCTTTTTCATTACGTTTATTAATTTCCCTCTTGGTTCTTCTATCGTATGTTGATGAATACATATATTCATCCTTCCAAGAAAACGTCTTTATTGTACTAAAATTAGACCATTGTCTATAAAAGTTTTTCAAATACTGATATTCAGTTTTTGAATGACCAAAAGTAGGGAATAAATATTGCTCATCACTCAAACGATCCTGAACAGCATTAATATATCCTAAGCTATGTATGCTGCTTTCAAAATCAGTATCCTTAAGGTTTCGTATTGGATCAATTTGTAGTCTTCTAGCAGCATTTACTTCATCCATAGCTAATTTGGCAAAAAGTTTACCAACAATTTGATAGATACCACCTTCTGAATTATCGAATTTAGTATACAAAGATCCATTGAAAAACATGAGTAGTTCATCGGTAGTGACACCTGTGACGGTCGAGTCAACGTTGCCATCTGCATCTATATCATCTAAATTTATGGTATCATTTAAAATTTGTTCTCGATGATCATCGTACCATGCTCTTTCTTGTGGATCAGATAACACCTCATACGCAGATCTTACTGTAACAAAGATTGCAGCTGCTTCTTCTGCATTGTCTGGATTTTTATCTGGATGGTATTGTAAAGCCTTTCGACGATAAGCTTTTTTCAAATCCGCATCAGTTGCGTCTCTTTCTACGCCTAGCAATTCATAATAGCAAGTTTTCATTCTTTTCAAAAAGTACAGTTCAAACACAAAAAAACAAGTAACCTAATAGAGATAAATGATAAAAGGCTTTAGTTTGAGTGTTTAGTACTTTTCAGCATCTATTCTTTTATGGTTCATTTTTCTTTCTCTTTTATTTTTTTTTTTTCAAAAATACTTCAAAGCTGTTTTCAACTCATCGCTACTTGCCAGAGTATGGGCTTCACAAAATGGGATAAGAAAGTACTTAGAACGCGAAAGAAAATCAAATATTGTCTATGGTGTTCTCGCTTTCTGTTAAAAACACTACTAGTATGTCTCGTAACCTATCAATTGCACTTTTAAAAGGTTCCACTGATACTGAACGGCTACCCGTTTTCAAGTAGTAATCAATGGCTTGATCTGTAAACATATGACAATCAAAATTTTGCTCAGCAAACATTTGGAAAACCCAGCATATGAACTCCATCATAATAGAAAATTCTTCAAGTAGAATACTAATTCTGGGTAAATTTACTAAAAGGGTATCACTTGGTACATTCAACTCTAAAGCTACTCTTTTCACTACATTTTGTAACGATACCATATCAAGATTTTCAACTTCGTTGATTTTCAAAGCCGTATACAACTCCCTGGTAATATTCGGAAAGTTAATCTTTTCCCATTTTAATTTCTCTTGATCGTTTCCATGAAGTTGTTCAAATTTATTTTGTAAATCGTTGTAGTTTATCTTAAGGTCTGCGATCTCTTCTTGTAAGGCATTTTGTTTATTCAAAATCTCGAGGTGGTCATCTAATTTTCTTCTAATATCTTCAATGGTATCTGTTTTAAAGGTATTCAATGCATCCGTCTCGGTACTCACTTTTTGGGATAAATTATTTGTCAAAGTCTGAAAATTATGGCTTATTTCATGTTCTATATCTTTTCTGAAAGTGCTTCTGAGTTCAAGAAGATTCTTATTATCTGCTTCTAACCTTTGCCACTGTTGGTCATCCTTCTCATAATGAAATCTGTTGATTTCAGGATAAATTTTTTGGAATGATTCAGTGATGTCAAACGTATCTTCAGATTCTATGCAATCGTAAAGTATTTGTCCAATATTGTGATGGAATAATTTAATCTGCTTAAATTTGTTTCTCAATTGTGTATTCTCAGATTCTTGTTCTTCCATTTTTAGTTTCATATTAGCCAGTTGTGACTTCAAATTCGCGATCTCATCATCTCTACTCTTCATAACCACCTTGAGCAGTTCAGTGACATCCCCGTAAGTAGCTGAGATGTCAAAATGATGCTTACCTAAGGATGAATCATCAGCGAGCGATTCAGCATTGTTGTTGTTACCTCTAGTCGTGCTTTGAGGAACGTCACCGATGGGAGACATATTACCATTCCGAGTATCCTTGAGTAAATTTTCTGCATATTCTTTGTTTTTGGTGCTATGTGAGTATTCAGTCATCGCTTATCAGATGCTTTGTTTACGTATCGAATTGCCGCCAAGTGGATAACTCATTTAGCAACTTCGGATTTGTTTATGCGGGTAAATTTCCTCTATTTTCATTATTGGGATCGCGACACAAATTGAACCTCATCGATGCGTTAAACTGTCTTATAGAACTGGAAAGGGCTATATAATGGTTTATGTGTGATGTATAGATTTCAGATTTTTCTGAAATCATGCAAAAAATCCAATAAGACATCAGGTTGGTGTTCAATTTCCGGCTACTAATTCTGCTTGGTAAGTAAGTCTTATCTTCTAGATCTTGTCTTTTTAGAATCACTTTCATTCGTCTGAACAGAGTGGCCTAAACCCTTTTTGCTTGTCTTAACAACCGCTAGAACCGGTTCAGATATACCTTTGTTACCATGAGCACCAAGTCCTTCACCTATGGACCAACCTAGCTTCTCCAATATACGTCTACCAATATTATCTTTATCAATTTCCGGGGCATTCTCACCAACCAATTCACCTTCCTTGACATGAAACTTCGCTTTTGTAATACCCCTCTCGGTGGTGAGTTTACCGGTCCATGAGCTATCGTCAATTCTGCTCACATCGACTCTCATAAATACAGGCCTTTGTTTTGTCAGTTGATTTATTAAGTTATAATTGGGAAGATGCGAATTTGTCTTCTTAACCTTTTGAATTACAATATGTTGTTTCTTGCCCTTACCAGATTTTTTCGTCTTCACGTTGTAAAGTTTAGCAAATTTAGTTATTGTCTTATTACCATGCGGATCTAAAGGTGGGAAACTCAAACTATCACGATTCAAACGCTGTAGAAAAAGATCGAACTCATCTTTTATATTTAATACATGAAACCCAAAAGGGTATTTCTTGGATAGGTCTTCTGATTTAATATCTTCTTGAGATATGAAATCATTCTTGTCCTTGTATTTTCTGGCTTTATTGAAGCTTCTACTCTCTAATTTGGACTGTAGTGTTGAAATGATTTCATGATCTAATTGTAAAGATTCACTCACCAAAAGCTTCTTCTTTTTACCTTTACCAATAATTTGAACTCTACTAGGTTCATATTCTTGATTTCTGCTGTCATCATAGCGTAATGAATATGATACCAAATCATCCAGTCCCTCTAACATATCATTGCCAAGCTTGATATTGTCAGCTTCGATAAAGTTTTTTGAATCATCACTTTCATCCTCTTCATCGGTGTCTGAAAACGGTATATCAGAGAATGTTGGTTCAGACTCCTCTTCTTTCGGTATCAATATGTTGTGGATATACTTATAATAACTCTTTAAACGATTTTCTGGTAAGCCTAATTCATTGATGATGAAATCATCTAATAATTCTTGGTCAACCCACTTGAATTCATGGTCACCAAAAAGTTTTAAACATTTGGTGAAATAAGAATTGTCGTTATAACCAAGCCTTATATTTGTAATTTCAATCTCTTCCGTATTTATCATAAAGTCCTCTTCACAAAATCCAAATTCAGGCTCATCATCAGATTCACTTATATTATCCGTTGGTTTATATCCCGCGATGGTAAGTGATTCTATATCAGTAGTAACTTGATTTGTTGACAAATTGGTAAATTGTTTTTCTTCATCCTTCAACGATTCTACTTGTTGGTAATCATTGGATAATGTATATTCAATATCGAACTCATCTTCATCAATTGCCTTGTCTTCATCATCTTCCTCATCTTCATCTGAACTATCGCTAGTGCCGCTATTATTTAACCTCTTCATTACATTTGCAATGTACCCACTGAATGGATGTGATTTAGTATTGTTATTGACTACAATGTTACTATCTGTTTGCTCTAAATCAACTTCAACTTTACCAATAGTCATAGTCGGATTGAATTCAAGTTGAGTCGATGAATTATTAGTCTTTACAGTTTCAGTAACATGAACTGTTTTAACAGTGGACAAATTCAAATCAGTATCGCCCTCTTCATCTACAAAGAAAATATTATCATTCATTATGATCTCCTCTTGCTGTTGCAAGTAAACAGGTTTAAGATTATCGTTTTTTTGGCCAACAGAATGTTGACCAGTAATTGAGTCTGTATCACTGATGTTTACAGCGATGTTACTGTCATCATCATTATTATTATCATATTCATTTTCTGATTCAGAAAATACTTCCACCATTATATTACTGTCATCACTGTTTATCTTTTCAACTGATGCCTCACTTTCTGCATCTATAACCATTTCATTAGAGTCGTCATCAGTTATCATTTCTTCACTGCTTTCATCAGTATGTTCAGCAGTTGAATCCGTTCTGGTCTTATTCTTTTCAGCTAATTTCAGTATCATTTCATGTGATGGATCATAATTATCCTTCGCCCTAATAAATGCTACTTTCCTCTCTGTGAAGCGACCCTTGTTGTTGCCATGACTCATATCATCGTCTGATTGAAAACGTTCCCTTCGTAGCCCTGCATAGGACATAGAATTCGGTTTGAACTTATCCTTATTGAAATAAAAATCCTCTATTTCATTACGCTTCCTGTACTTCTTAGGAATATATAGATCACCATGATCCAGTAAACTTAAATCAGCATCTCCTGGAGGGAAAGCATCATTAACTTTTAACACTTGATGAAAGTTGTCAATATTCCTGGTAAAGCCATTAGAACAATTTCCACCACGACCTCTGCCGCCTCTGCCGCCTCTACCACCAGAACCACGTTTCCTGCCTTTGCTTTTATGTCTGTGACCCATCAAGCCTTCGTGTCACTGTTGGAAATATCTTGCGATGCCCTCTATTTGAACTAAATTCCATTTTTGTTCTTACAAAGAAAATGATCTTTTATTTTAAATAGCCACAATATTCAAAATTTAAGGTTACTTTGGATTCGAACTCAAATTATTAGTATTTGTACTCTTACTTTCACTTCTACCGATGGTTAGTGACAGAAGCACTCAATGTGTCGTTCTTGGTGTTCGATTTGAGGGGAATGATGATTGCGATCTTCATGAGCAAGAAGATAGGGAACTGGATACTTCAAGTTATTTTACAAGAGGGACTGAATGGTTCACGAGGGCAATACCTACAGGTGATTCAGATACCCAGTTACGACATGCAATTCGAGATATGATACAGTTTTCTTACAGAAATAAATTTGAACCTATTTTAAGAGATGAAGAGAGTCCCTCTATTGTAAATTTGCGTGCCACTATGATGGAAAATCCTGTGAATCTAGTGCAAAACTTGATCTTACAACCAGAATATTTCACAGGAGATGTTGGTTGGGGATGTATGATTAGAACAGGTCAAGATATTCTTGCTAACTCGTTACAAAGATTAAAATATGGTAGACAATTTCAGTGTTATGATCACAAGGATGATGAAGACAAGGAACCTAACGATAAAGAAATAATTAAATGGTTCTTTGATTCCAAAGAGTTCCCATTCTCCATCCAAAAATTTGTGGAAACGGGTACAAGGCTAACTAATATCAAACCCGGTGAATGGTTTGGACCTTCGCTCACAGCACAAGTAATACAAAAGCTAGCACAACAGTACCATAAATGTGGCATTGATCAATGCATAGTATCAATAGACTCTGCTAATGTGTATTTGGATGAAATTAATAGGATATACGAAGCAAACCCACAAAGCAAAATTTTGATTTTACTTTGTGTAATGTTAGGTTTGAAGAGTGTACCTGAGCGATATCATTCTTCAATAAAACATATTTTAGCATGTCCACAATCAGTCGGTATTGCTGGTGGCAAACCTAGTAGCTCATATTATTTTATTGGGTTTGATGAAAACCAACTGATATATTTAGATCCACACAGAGTCTTTAAAAGCTGCCATACCGGAGACGAAATTGATTATTCCACATATCACAACGATCAATACGACACACTAGCAATCGGTCAAATGGATCCATCGATGATGATTGGGTTCCTATTGGAGAATAAGACTCAATGGGATCAGTGGGTAGAGTATATGGAAGATAACGACATAATCAATGTTCTGGACACAAGAATGAGCGTAGATTCAGATCCAGACATCATCGAAGGTATTGACTAAAACGGAACCTCAAAACAAAGCATCGACACCCACCAAAACTACAACTAAAAAACTGCAAATTGCAACTCCATTGATGCAAATGAAAGTGCAAAATTCAAAGCTTTGAAAACTGAAATACGGAAAAATATTTCCACTGCAATAAGGCAACTTAACGAACTAACTAAAGCTATAGTCTTAGTATTGACTTTATACCGCACCATGAGCTACAAGGACAAACTACAGTTGTGTACAGTATGTGCCTCCAACAACAACAGGTCCATGGAATCGCATAAAGTGCTTCAAGAAGCAGGTTTCAATGTTCATTCCTATGGTACTGGTTCAGCCGTGAGATTGCCCGGTTTATCCATTTCTAAACCTAATGTATATTCATTTGGTACGCCTTATAACGATATATATAACGACTTGTTATCACAGGATGCAGAACGTTATAAGAATAATGGGTTGTTAACTATGCTTGACCGTAATAGGAAATTGAAAAGAGCACCTGAGAAATGGCAAGATAATGATGGTATCACGTTTGATTTCGTCTTCACTTGTGAAGAACGTTGTTTTGATTCGGTTATTGAAGATATGATGCGTCGTGGGGGTAAATTGAATAAAATCGTTCATATTATAAATATTGATATAAAGGATGACAATGAAAATGCCAAGATTGGTGCCCAAGCTATGTTGGTATTAGTCAATATGCTTACAGATAAGATGAAGGAATGTCAATCCAACAATACCTTGTTTGAAGATCATATCAATGAAACCTTGGCTAATTGGCAAGAAAAGTATCCAAATTTGCCCTGTTTATATTCGCCGGCATACTATTAGTATGTCAAATTGCTAAGTAAAACTTGTAAAATACATACATATGAGATTACATATATATATACGGTAACTAGTAGTATTCAAAAATAATGATAGTCATATGAAACACTCTTACAATACCACAAAACATATTTCTGGTGGAATTTTTTTCAATATTGGTAGCATCTGCTGATGCTAAGCAAAAATGAAAATATTAGAATATGAAAGATTCATACTTTAATGAAAAAAAAATCAAAAATTATGAGCCATACCCATCCATATGATCAACAACGACCAATCACTAATATATTGATAATACTCCATAGCATCTGTTCAGAAAGAAAGTTCCACCTTCACAAAATCAGAAGTTTGATTCTGAACTGTTGGAAAACAACTCAAAATCAAATGATCCAATTTCGGAATCAACAATCTCCAAACAGATCAAAATAAAATCAATTATTACTAGTAATCTTATAAGTGTCATTGAAAACCACTACTTCCAGTGCTAATTTGTGATTAGCACCATGCTTCACTAGACTGAAGAAAAAAAAGTCCTAATATACATATCAATTCAAGTAAATACTTGAAAGTACGACGTGAAGTAATACATATATCAGAAGGAAGTAAAAGATGTTAACAAACAATTATCCTTGTCACGTATGTGTGGTAAGAAAACCTGACTCATACACTCACATCAAATAATATACTAAAAGATACATACGACAAATCGAAATTCATGCAGTATCAATTAGAATATAAATGCCCAGCAGTATGATAAACTAGCAACCTTCAAAAAAGGTGACTAATCCAAAGGACATTGTCTGGTCATAAAGTTTTTTGATACCTTATGACAACTCAAGGTAAGTATGGTCTTTTAAGCAAAGAAAGAAAAAAATAATACAAAGACGCTTTTATATGAAATTGAAATCGTGCAAAATGATATGCCGTATCAGCGTTTCGTACACAAAATTGCGTTTGGGTGTGTTACCCGCATTTGCAGGATTCCGCGGAGACCGTGGCTATTGTAACGAGATCTCGTCGAACGTCGCGATGTGCAGACTATGGCTACCGCAGTTTCTAAGCAAAACGTACTTACCCGTGTACTCACGGTCGATGAACCCGTGGGCCACACCTTTACCCTTGCCCAGATGGTAACAACCGCTTGTAACAAACCCAATAAGGTCTTCCACGTCGGGGCGGGGTGCGTCGAGATCATTGTTGAGTTTACCATTACTTTTGTACGTACCTTGTGCGACTGCCATCCAGAATTTCTTATCTTTCGCTGGGATGCCATAAACACGCGCATTATCTGTCGGGCAACCTCTTCTAATCAGTTGGCAGCGAATTGGTCGTACAGGTAATTGATGTTTAAAAACATCAGAGATTTCATCAAAGTCAGTAGCATTAACTTGCTCGTTCTTGAGAGTAATAGGTACAAGTAAATCTACTGGAACTGGTGTTGGTGTCAACAGATTGGACGTGTTGCAATCTTTATGAAATTCAAATAGCGCATTCAAACAATTTACTTCACGTGTGAACGTAAGTTCGTCTTTAAATTGAACTGTCTTACCAGCATCAATAATCGGTAACTTACCATTATTCTTATGACGTATGTATTTGATACCGTTCCTCAAGACTCGTAAAAGTTTCCAATCACAACTGAAATAGTCACCAATCTCTCCGGGACAACTTGGTAATTGAATAGAATGTAAGCCAGCTAGTTTATCATAATTCAATCTTTTACCCACTGGTTTCTGTACCCATTTATCCTCCAACGTTAACCTTTTATAAGTTGAATTTTCATTAATACCTGTCTCAGTGAATGGGTAATCATCGGGGAAATAAGGTCTACCATTTTCAAATGATAATTGTTGAAACTGTCTTATACCCATATTATACACTCTAGGTAAACGGTTGAGTTGATACCAAAATGGTAATTGCCAAAACCAAGGTAATATAACACACCAATCGTTGGTAATATGCCTTCTATAAATCAAGATCGGTATAGATGGATCTTTTTGAGGATTGAATGGAATGACATTTTCTGTTACCCCATGGGCCAATCTTTTGGTTTGAGAAATTTTACGTCTTCTGGCAATCTCTTTTAAAGTCTGTTGATTATTATATGACATAGATCTACCTTCAGTGGAAAACAACTTTTCAATGACATCTTTAATTTCCTTTTTCAAATCAGCATAATTGTCACTTGTATTATGATTATTCATATTAGATAATTCCACAATCTCAGTTGGTGTAATTATTTCATTCTTAGCTACATTCAAACTTCTTGGTGATCTTAAATGTCTTGGGTCAATAACATTAAATGCAAAAAATATATCATCTGGTAATATGTTTAGATCTGTTAATTTACAAACTTTTTTGAATTGCTGGAAAGATTTAGACTTTTCAGTACTTCTCAATATACTTGATAGTGCATCTAGTGTCTTTGATCCCCTCAATGTGATACTAGCCAGCGAATAGCGACAATCCTCAATAATCAACGTGTTTTTGTGATCTTCTAGCAGTTGATTAAAGACAGTTTGGTATATTGCAGGATGTAGCCTAACCATTACCGTGGACTGACTTAACCAGATAATATTACTTGGTCCAATTGGATTTTTCTCTTTGTCATATACCATCTTCTCATATAAATGACCTCTTGTATAATACTTTTTCATTAGGACACGACCAATTGTCAGTTCATTCATTACCGCCTTCAAGTTTGTACCATCATCAAGCTTATCTCTAATAATCATGGTTCCCATGAAACTACTATCCATACACAAGGTACCATCAGATTGGACGGAACCGCCACCAAGTCTATGTGTTATTTTGAAAGATTTTTGGGTTGGTGACCATGGTATCTGATAACCCCATCTTTTAATCATATGCGACCTCTTAGCATTCCATATATGTGTTGGTAACCAAACAAATTTTTTCTGCCTCTTGAAATACTTGATACGGCCCCTCGGAGGTTCAGCTAATTCACTTAATCCAGTATTATCAAAACTGCCTAACTTATTATTTAAAATAAGTTTAGGATTAGGCTTACCTGTACTAGTGTCTTTAATAATTTTTTTCAAAAAGTTAATCTTTTGTCTTAGTGATCTATTATACATTGTAACTTCCTTTGGTAAAGCTAATTTCATGGACATTGACCTACTAGCTAAACGTAGTAATTTAATAGACATTTTAGCTTTGTATAGATTAGCAGCACTTAATCCATGAGCACCTTTTCCTTTCTTGCCAATCTTATTGATATTATTCTTGGCGACATTAGTGTTACTGTTGCCCTTGCTACCAACCTCTTTCTCACTCTTCATCATTTCTTGTAATGCTCTATTTCTCATTCTCTTGGGAATCCTCTTAACATTATGTGATGCAGTTCTTCTACGTAATTTTCTTGGTAAAGCTTGAAAAACTCTAGTAGCGTTAGAATTTGCAGATTTATGCATAGCATTTTGTAGTTGTTTTATCTCGAACTGTCTACTATTGATAAATTGGTCCACACGAAGCATCGATCCCATTTCAGTCAGTTCATTATTTTTTCCGTAATTAGAAGCTAATATAGCTTCTGACCTAATAACACGCGCATTGCGGACTTTTTGCTTACGCAAATGCTGGTTTTTATTCAACTGTTTCTTGCCTCCAGCACTGGATTTCATCGAGCTCATCTATTTATTATTATTGAAACTGGAATATTTTTTTTCACTCTCAAAAAAATATAAAAATCAAAAATGCAATAGAATCGGCCGAAATATGAGCAGTGGTAGAGAGATCTATATGTTCTATACATATTTGAATACATGCCGTACAACTGCATGTGTGGACTCATAGGTATGTCCCCTGGTATATCTATGTATGTATTCTGTAAATGAAAAATATGGTAAAACTTTCAAATCTATATATCTTCATCAAGATTAGTTTCTTTAGCTATTTGATTTCTACCGAATAAGCAATAGTCTAGGTGTTCCACGTTACTAAGTTGGTTCCACTTCTTATTAATAATTAGAAAATTAGCAATGAAATTGTTTACCATTTCTGGCATATAAAACACTCTACCAAATAGACGTGATTCCCTTACATTAATTATTGGGTGACAATATAGTTTATCCCAGTTAGTAGTATCCCAGGGAGAGAAAGAGTCAAATTCAGGATCAGTTAATTCCATCGTATCTACAAAGTAGTCACATTCATCTAAATCAACGATTTTATCCTTCTCGAACTGATTCAAATTGTTCATGTTTGATGGTATATGTCTCACTGTTTGGAAGATGTTTGACTTACCCTCAATGAAATCACCAGGTAATATGCCGTCAAAACCAGAAGCAACAAATTTCAGTCTGAAATTTTCAGGTAAAAAGAAAGAATTGGGGAATCTAAACCATTCTCTACCGGTACAAACATTGGTTATTGTTTCTTGATCATCAAATTTTGACATTGGAGCATGAGTAATTTCTTGATTATATAATTGTCCATAGACATGAAATGGTGCTGAGTAATTTGTCACCAATGCAACAATACGTGATGTTGCTTGAAGGAGAATCGTCATGTAGATGATAAATTTCAATAACTTTTGTAAAGCTTTCTGCCTTTGGAAGTAGTTAATAAACTTAAAGATACCAATAGATGCCGTTAACGTGATTAAACCATAAATCGGATATAAAAATCTTTCTTCCTTATGAGGTTGTGCAATGAAAATTGATATCCATAATATCAGAGACGTTGACAGTGGCCAGATACGTCTATGGAAGCATCCAACAACACTGAATATCAATACAGGTAATGGGAAGTTTAAAACTAAATTGATCACATAGTAATACCATGGTTCTACACCAAAAATGTTTGGACCTGATTCTTCAGATGCATTTAAAACATTATATAGTAGAATATTCCATGAAACTGGGGTAAACTTACCATAAAATAGTGAATCGACACCAATGATTAGTGCACTCAACAAACTGAACATTAGTGTACAGTCAAATACTGTTCTTAATGAAGTAATCATTGAGTGGGTGAATGCATAATGCAAACAGATTGGTACGCTCAATACCATGACGAATGGCCAACCTAACAGGGCGGTAACAAAATTGAGTGTGACACTGGAGATGAGATTTGAGATCGAGTTAATGCAAAGGTAACTTAAAGCGTATCTTATAGATAAACAGTATGTAATCATCGCTATTGATGAAGGTAATAACTCGGTGGAAGCATGGAAATACCCGGGATTAAAGATCTGAATAAACAACCAAATGTGAGCGATTTCTTGTGATAAACTGTTAGCAATCTCTTTGAAAAGTTTCCATTCGCATACGAGGGACCAACTGGCCAGTATGATTCTAGTTAAAGTGAAAAGAATTGTGCTATTGTGCGAATTTACAAATTTTTGGACTGGAAAAAGTATGGCATAGAAAGGTACCAACATGGACCAACTCCTGATTGAATATACTGGTGAGTACTCCCATGTTTGTTTACCGAAGTTTCTCAATAGTAAGTTTAAAGGTTCCCAGTAGTTGAATGTTTCATCACAGTCTGAAATAATGGAATAAAAAGGCTGCATGTAAAGTCTACTGACAATAAGGCATACAAACAGCGAAATAGTTATCAGTTTGTGCATACTGGGTTTGTGTTACTATCTGTGTGAAGGTCTTTTAGGAAGTATCCAATACTTGAAAGTTTTATTGGCGACTCAAAGTTTATAGTTTTTCGATCTGGAGCGGATTTTCTAGGCCTTTTTTGGAGATGAGGCACGAATTAGGAAACTTACTTGATACAAATAGACTCTATTTAATAGTCACACCAGTATTGCTAGCAAATTAATACGCTTATTTTGGAATATACGCGTAAGACTTCAAATAGCTATTATTTTATAGACTTTCTAGTATGAGGAATAACCAAGAGCAGAAGATAAAGTGTCCCATTTGTAATAAAGACGTGTTGTACTCGCGCATTAACAGTCATATTGATAACTGTACCACGGACAGTAACTCCAAGAATAAAAATGACTACAAAGGAATCAATATCAAGACTTTGTTACAAGGCAAACGAACTATAAGTGATGTATGGAAAGAATCTCAACAAAAGAAATATAAGGATATTGAAGTGATTGATGTTTCAGAAGATTATCAAATAACAAAACCAGATTTGAAGAAAAGTCGTACTAAAGATGTAGATTTGTCTAATATTCGCTATTTGCAAAGGATACAGCATTTACCATTATCGGAAAAACTGAGACCGAAAACATTATTAGAATATGTTGGTCAGCAACATTTGTTGAATACAGAACATGGTACTTTGTACAAATATGTTGAACAAGGAGCTATACCATCCATGATACTTTGGGGTCCACCAGGTGTTGGTAAGACATCTTTATCCAGAATAATGATACAAAGTGTTAAAGAGAAATATCATATGATTGAAACAAGTGCCACTCGTGCTAATACACAAGAACTTAGGGCAATTTTTGATAAGGCAAAGCAAGAATATCAATTAACTAAGAGAAGAGTGGTACTTTTCATTGATGAAATACATAGATTCAATAAAGTTCAGCAAGATTTGTTGTTGCCATATGTGGAAAATGGTGATATCATATTAATTGGTGCCACTACAGAAAATCCCAGTTTCCAATTAAATAATGCATTAATCAGTCGTTGTCATATATTTGTCCTGAATAAATTGAATGATGTTGAATTAACCATTATTGTGAACCGTGCAATTGGAATACTGAATAGGCTAAGAAAATTTGTTTGGAAAGTGGAAACGCCCTTGAGATTAAGTTCTGATGCTATCAAATATTTAGTCAGTGTAGCCATGGGTGATTCGCGAAGAACGTTAAATTTACTAGAGATGGTAGAAGTCTATACAAGAAGTGAGGAAAAGAAAATACCGAATATCAAGCAGGGCTCGGATAAGGAATTACCAAACCAGGAAAAGTCAAATGAAGATGTTCAAGTTAAAGATGAAGGTGTTCAAGTTATAAATGAAAAAGTAAGCAAGGAAGCAGAAATAGAAACAGATATAGGTGAAACAAAAGTGAAGGAACGCAACGAAGTAAAAGATGAAACCCAAATTGAAGAACAAGATCAAATAAGTAAAGAAGATAGAGAGAAAAATGAGAAGACAGAAGGCGCAGTAATATCACTTGCTAAACTGAAAGGAATTATTAAGCATAATAAAGACGGTTTAACTACCTACTATGACACTAAAGGTGATTATCATTTTGATGCGATAAGTGCATTACATAAATCTATTCGTGGTAACGATGCGAACGCTTCCTTGTACTATCTTGCTAGAATGTTGAAAAATGGTGAGGATCCTCTTTATATTGCACGTCGGATGATACGGATGGCTTCAGAAGATATTGGTATTGCTAATAATTCAATGCTACCCTTGGCGGTTGCTACACATGATACTGTTATGAAAATTGGACTACCGGAAGCAGATGCAGCCCTAGCTCATTGTTGTGTCGCATTGGCACAATCACCTAAATCTATTGATGTTTACAGAGCGTGGAATACAGTCAATAAAATGTTGAATGATAATGAATTCAATATGGCACAAGCTGAGATACCTATGCATATTCGTAACGCTCCAACTAAGTTAATGAAAGATTTAGGCTATCATGAGGGCTATAAATACAATCCTGGATATGTTAATGGGTACTGTCATCAAGAATACTTTCCTAAAGAAGTTTTAAGTAGATGTAGTGCTGATCGTAGAGAGCTGAAGTTTCTTTGGGGACAACCATTTGGTAATCAAGTTGAAAAAGACACCAATGCTATGATATATGAAAGGAAGTATGAGAGAGAAATAGAAAATGAAACGGTCGATTACGATAATACCTCCGAAGTTGGTGGTGTTGATACCAGGGAGGATTTGGATTGAAATGTTTTCTGTTTCCCTCAAAGCTTTCTTCTGTTAATATTATATCACTCTGTATTGAAAAATGGGGTAATTTCGATAAAGATTCATGAAAATGGATATTTTTATGTATGTCCCGAACCAACAAAGATAGGTAATCACTCACCTTTCACGTATTAGTGGATATGTATAAACCTGCAATTTATATTCTATTTTGTATATGTTGTATTAGTATTATAGGCACAATGCTGCACAGCTCGTCCTCTTCGAACAGATTAACTGGAGATAATTCAACTTCAGACATCGACCATCCATATGACAGTGACATAGTTGACGATTCAGAACATGATAGACATATCCTGGCATTTCCAGAGCTTTCATTACATAAAGAACTCACTATTTCTTCTCCGCAGACTAAAATGATGTTTGTTGGTGATGTTCATGGACAATATCATGAGTACATGGACATGCTAAAACAATATTCCAAAGATGATACTACTGTAGTCTTGTTAGGTGACTTTATTACACGGGGTCCACATTCCAAGAAAATGGTTGATCATATTATAAAGGTGAAAGATAATATAAAGACAAGAGACAAATTACAATGTATTTTTGGTAATAATGAGATGATGGTATTATTGGGTTGGCTAGAGCATTTCGCCCCACGAACACATAAGGGATTGAATGTTGGTGATGAGTTTCTACATTGGAAGCAATACAAGCCAAGTAAGAAGCATATCAAGTTAGCTAAGAAATTAGGGTTTCAAAGATTGTTGAAACTGACTGAAATATGTTCGGTAAGATTAGATATCGATTTAGCTTTGACCGGAGAGAAATATATTGCGGTACATGCCGGTATATTACCCACAGATGTCATAAAAGTGGACAACACGAATAATAATATTTGTTGGCGGGACATATGGTCCACCGTGAATATGAGATGGGTTGATAAGAAGAATTGGAACTTGAGAGATAAATTTGAAGAAAACGTCAAGAATCCAATTAGATGGTACAAACTATGGCAAAATGATAAGTATGACAATTACACAATTGTTTATGGTCACGATGCGCACCATGGACTGGTCTTGAATGATAATACCGTCGGGTTGGATACCGGATGCGCACGTGGAGCGCAATTAACCGCCATGGAAATATTTTTTCCGCCGGAACTTGAAAATGCCGAACAGTCGGAAGGGACGGAACGGAAATCCCAAAAGCGGATGTGGAAATATGCACGTGCAATCCACCAGGTTCCGTGCAACCGTCGCTCGTGATATCACGTGCAAGTTCATGTTTGTTTTTCGTTTCTTTTTTCAGAAAAAAAACAAAAAATAATTTGTTTAACCCAAACACCAAATAAATCGTCATCATGGATTTAAGTTTGGATAAACAAGATCGGTTAACCATGGATGTCGAGATTAGTATTGAGAAAGTACATCATATTGCAAATTCTGTAGACAAGAAATCGACTCTACAGGATGCAGCCACTCCATCAAAGCACTCTGTTCGAAAACAGTACAATCTTGAAAGTAACAAAGATGATAATGCTAATATAGATGATGCCCTGATTCAAAATGATTCAAATACACAAAATTTGAACTCTCTACCAGATACCAACAATGATGATTTTGTGGATGCTTTAGATACCGTTATGCACAATACTATACAAAATAATAACAACGGTAGTATAGGTGAAAATACCCAACATAATAACAGCGATGACATCGATGCTACTACTGCTACTAATGACAACAAAGTTAACCCTGAGAAAACTGATTCAGCTATTAAAAAGGAGCCCGGTTTTTGGAATGGTATGAAGTTCTATATTAACCAAGATAAACAAGCATATGATCATATCAACGATATCAATCAACTAATCAGTCTGATAAAGGAAAACGACGGTATTCTTTTGAAGAAATGGCCCCAGGGTAAAGATATCGAAGACGGTATCATTGTATCACCTTACAATTATACAGGTCATGTTACAGTTTCACCTACTTATATTAAAGCTTGTACTCAAGTAAATAAACGAATTGACTACCACAATTATTTAGTACCTCATGATAAAACTAAGGACGATGATAACACCAAGAAAGATGGAAATAACAAGAAAAATCAAACTCGAAATTTGGGTGACAATAATGATGATGATGGCAATTCGAGTGATGATTCTTTCCATGCTGTCCATCAACCGCCTTTAGATTTAACTGGATTGAACAAAAATATTTCAAGTTCCAATGAAGGTAAAAAACAAATATCTTCTAATATGGAATCTTTGTTAGATCTTTCTAGTAAGACTAAAGAAAAGGATAAAAATAGTGGAAGTAGTTATAACAGTGATGCTAATACTGAAAAGGCTACAGGTAGTGATGGTAATGATAAAGAAACAAACAGGAGCCAGGATGAAACACATAGAGCCATGGGGAGGAACTACAGTAGTTTTAGTAATTCCAAAACGTCCTTCACTTTAGATGAAGATGCATTCATACTTGATGTGGTTAGAAAAAATCCAACACGAAGAAATACACATTCTTTATATGATGAAATTTCAAATTATATTCCAAATCATACTGGTAACTCAATAAGACATCGTTACAGGATTTATTTATCCAAAAGTTTAGATTTTGTGTATAAAGTTGATAATATGGGTAAATTATTACGTGACGAATCAGGTAACTTAATAAAGACTAAGGATCTACCACCAATTTTGAAGAAGAAATTCACCGCAGTAGAAGATTATTCACTAGCCATGCAAGTTAAAAAGCAATTTTATAAAGATTTGTATAAAGTTGATCCAATAACAGGTCAATCCACCCTATTGAGTCATTTACAATTAGATGATAACAGTCCTTTGAATATTACCCAACAGACAAAGAAAAATTTGGAGTTATTAAAAGGTATCGCTGCTCGTGGTAATGAGCCCAAATTTGATGATTTTAAAGTTGGTGATCGCAGGGGTCCTCTTGCTAGAGAATTTTTCAAAGAAATGGCTGAACTATATCCAGATCATACTGAAAGTGCTTGGAGAGATCGTTTTAGAAAGTTTTTATTACAATATGGTATTGATAATTATATTACCTATTATGAAACGGAAATTGCGAATAATAGGGTACCTGAACCAATGAAAAATTTAACAAATAGAAAGAGAAGTGGTCCATCTCCCGGTAATAATAATATTGCTACCAAAAGATTGAAAGCTGCTGTGAGTCAAAAAATTGTGGAAGCTACAATGGCGGATTCCCCCAAATCATCAGGTAATTCAACAGCTGAACATAACGGTGATGACAATACCAATGCAAATGATGTTATCAATGACAACCGTACTGTGATAGAGATAAATGCAGAAGATAAGTTAACTCTTAAAAACGTGGAAACAAGTACCCAAACTAAAGAGAATATCAGTAAAGGTGAATTGATTAATACTGAAAATATATCCAAGAAAACCAGAATAAAGGAAAGTAAGATGAAATCCGCTCATAACGATAATATTGGAAATAAAGAAATATTTGATGGTAGTGAAGAATTGTTGGATGAAGAAACTTACCGTTTTATTAGTTCACTTAAAAAGAATTTTGAAACTAATGAAAATATAGATACTGACTGGATTTTATCCACAGGATATTTCAATACTCATAATCAAGACAACGAAGATCCTTCTACTCCCAAACATTCTAGCGGAGATAGTGACAATTCTGAGAATCTTGCCGGAAATAGCAATGGTAGTTCAGATGAACATAATATCAATAATAAAGATGGTTTTATGGATGATGTTAATGAATCTGATACTGGTAGATTAGAATATTCCAATGAACTAGCTGATGCGGTAAGGACTGACTACGATCTGGAGAAGGAGGAAGGTTATGATGATATGAATTTTGACTCAATTATGTGGCCACCTAGTATAGCATCAGCAGAATTGTTTTCACCAAGATTTTATGAAATGAATACACCAAAGGAATTTATTGAAAAGATCACTGAAATTGTTAATAGGGAATTTGAACCAAGTCAAGCAGAAAAATTAGTTCAAATAATGTGGGAAGAATTGGGTGTTCGCAAGACATTTTCCACAGCAATATTGACGTCATTAAGTGGTGATCTAATGGTTTTGCCAAGATATTTCCTAACTATGTTTAAGAAGAATGAAAATCCACCAAGAAATGTTCCAGGTATTTGGACCCGTGAAGATGATGATAAATTACGTGGTGGTGATCCTAGGGATATTGAAGAACTGAAATTAAAGCATGGTAGTAATAGAATTCAAATGAGAGCAAAGTTTATCTCTAATAACATTATATAGTGAATAAATATTATGTATTCTATAAAATTAAGTCTTATTGTTTACTTCTGTTGAAGTAGTCCTTTTGTGATTTGATTGTAGATATACATATATATGGCTACGATATGTTGTATATATAGTTTAATCTTCAAGTAATCCACAGTATAGTATCATCTTCCTTTTCTATACTTTTTATTAAGTTATTCTTTACGAACAAACGAAATATTTTTGAGGGTTCATCACAAAAATTGACTATTTTTTGATATCAAGTTCGAGTTTAGTTAGGCTGAATCATATACGGAATCAACGATGGACTTCGAAGGTATTGTATGGCCACGTATGGAACAAATAATTGATGATGCTGTTTTCGTTAGGGATCCACTCTTTAGAAATATCAAGAACCTTTGTCTACGCACCGGTACTTGTTTCTCCATCTTATATTTTGTGTTAATTGCGGTGGTGCGGCCACTGTTACATAGACAGTACGAACAAAGGATAGAACTGAACTTGTTGACCGTCATTAAGTTACGGAAATTGATACCGCATCTGCTAAGAAAGTTGAAGAAAACCTACGTTAGTGATATCGATATTAATCCAGATGCCAAATTTGTTAGTCGCTATGTGCAAACTATACAATCTGGTACGTGTGGTGATGACACTGATGCTACAAATGATGGTACTGAACTATGGGTGGAAGATAACTGGAACTTGGCTAACATGAAATTGAAACATATCAACTATAGTTTACAACAATGTAAGAATACTCTGGAACCAATTGATGATACCATTGAAGCGATAAATTTCCAACTGAAACTATTTAACGACCAATGCAAATCGTATGAGAGAAATAGTAGAACTTCCAATAGTCCAACTAGTGAAATTTGCGACAATATTAGACAGATGAAAGGTTGGTTTATCAACGGTGAAGTTTCATAAACTTTGTAAGAATAGAAAGTGTGATTAAGGTTCGTACTCTATATTTAATTATACTCTATATGAATGAATAAAAGCTGGATTCCTTTTGTTCACAGTTATGATTATTTATTTGAAAGAATGTTATTTCTTTATCTATGGATGATGTACATTTCATTTACGATTTTTCAATCATCTGAGTGTTTCAACAGGTCTAATTTACGACGATTTCTACTTCGAAGGGCTGCTGGTTTATCATTTCCATTATGTTTATTCTTCTTGCTGAAATAACCTTTCGGATGAATCACTGGTCTCTCATATATTACCACCTTGGGTACTTCAATTTCTGAAACACCTGTCTGTTCGTTGTTACTATGTGGTTGCAATCGTTTATCTGCAGCACGCTTCGCAGACCTGCGTTGTTCAATTCTTTCTGCTTCCCTCTCATTCGGCTTCCAACGTGATTTCAAAATCCTTCTAATGGCCTCTGGTGACACTTTGAATTGCTGAGACAGTTCCTTCGCGCTCATGTCGGGGAACTGACGCTTCAACAACCGTACACTCTCCATCTGCACCCTGTTCAACTTTTTGGGAGGGTTCCAGCGCTCACCTTTGAATTTCTTAGCCAGAGCTTCCTTCTGTTTCAACCACTCAGTTTGCTCTTTCAGAGTGTCACTGCGTCCAATAGATGTCTTTCGCATGAACTTCATAACGTCTTCAAACGACTTCTCCACTGGACGGCCCACGTGGAACAACCTCTTCCACATAGTTCCAACACTTAGTGCATCTGGTTGTCAGTTGTTATAAGTTTGCTTTTTTTCAAACTTCAAAAACTGGAAATTCACTCTTTAGTCATACAATTCCTGGTAAATCAGCACAAGATTCATGAACATTATCAAGAAGTTTATGGACAGCGGCGTCAACAGAGAACTTGCAGTGGTTCCGAGCGGTGTCTTCAACTTGATAAGGTCCCAAAAATCACCCAAATCGTCCCTGGAATGCATATCTCATGCTTCAGCTTTGACCATAAGAGAAATTGGTCAATTCCACTACGAATTGGTTATCAAGAAATTGTTGGACAATACAGAGGAGGATAATGATGATGAAAACGATGGTTACTACTCTGACGATGCCCTAAGTGTCTTGTCCACTCAGTCAAAAAAGGATGAAAACTGGTCATTCACTTTGGGTGAGAATTTGAAATTTCATAAATTGTGGAGTGATAATGGTGATATTGTCTTTGTTTGGAATAACGTGTTGGGAGATGAAACCGATGAAAAAGTTCAATTTGTTATTGATAATGATTCTGTGCCTATGAACGATATTGAGAATTTTTTACAAATATTGTATCGTTGTTACTATCAGACGGTTAATCAGAAAACTATAGTGAAAGCAACAGATGAAGATATTAGAGATATTGAATTATTACTTAATAATCCAAATTTAGGTGATATTGATAATGAATTATCTAAAAATTTAGAAGTTCTTACTGTGAATTCTGAATCTGAATCTGATGAGGATAACAATGATAAGTATGAAGATGCAATTGATACTATTACCATTAGGAAAGAAATATTGGAGGCTCAAAAGGAAATCTCTACTGCTCACATTAAGAAAAATAAAGTGAAACAAGATACCATAAAGGGTGAAAATCTTGGCTCATTTGAAACAAATTTATATTTATTTGATCCAATAAAGGAAGAATTCATGCTACAGGAAACATCTATCACCGCTAATCTAATAGAATTAGGAAAATATAAATATTGGTTTGCCATTGGTGATGACTCCAGTGCTAACCAATTAGGGACATTCATAAATAACGATTTATTCTCCAATTTTGATGATTTAAATTTAGCATTCATCTTTAACTATGGATTTAAAAATATTACTTTGTCATATATGATCAAATTTTTCAATATTGCTAGCTTTAAAGAATTCAAAGTTACTTGGTCTAGTTTATTATGGATGTCAAGTAATAGATTACCTTGGGATAAATTGAGTGATAAAGATAAACATTTCATCATCAATCCAAAATTAAATATCGTGAAAGATTTAGATAATATTTTAGGTTTCACAGATGGTGATGATCTTTTAGAAAAGCAAAGAATTGAAAAGGAGAAAATAGAAAATGAGGCAAACGATGAATATGATGATGAATATGATGACGATGATGTTAAAAATTTACGTTCAAAGAAGAAAAATCTTTTTGTTAAGAGTGAAGCATTCGCTAACACATCGCATGGTAATAAATCTTTAACTGTCTCATATAGAAATAATAGATCATACATTGTTAGAGGTGATAATATTGGTATTTTCAAGACACAATCAGAGGAAAATGATGGTGTGGCAGATTTAGAATATATTTCAGTAGTGAAAAACATTAAGGGTAAAAATGGTATAAAAATTTTACCAGAAAATCCAATGATGTATATGGAGGATCGTTCCATGATTTTAGCTGATAAGACAAACACCCAAAAGCTGTATAAGATGGATATTGAAAAAGGTATAATCGTGGAAGAATGGGGGACTGGTGAGAAGGAAATTGTTAAAATTGGACCAACCAAAAAATTCGATCAATTAATCAATGAACAAACGGTGCTTGGTGTTTCAGAAAATTCATTATTTAAATTAGATCCACGTATTAACACTGAAAATAAAGTTGTCCAAGATGAAATGAAAGAATATAAGACAAAGGTTAAATTCAGTTCCATTGCGACAACTACCAATGGTCATATTGCCATAGGTTCAGATAAAGGTGAAATTAGATTATACGATAGACTTGGTGTAATTGCTAAGACAACTATACCATCCTTAGGTGAACCAATAAAGCATATATGTACTAGTGCAGATGGTAAATGGTTATTAGCAACATGTGACAAGATGTTATTATTAATGGACTTAACAATCAAGACCGGTAACAAACAGGGAACCTTAGGTTTCCTGAAATCTTTCCCACAAAATGAGAATGTAAAGACATATATTCTTAAGGTGAGTCCTGAACATTCAAGTTCAATTGTGAATCATACTAAGAAACCGATTAAATATAGAAATGCATATTTCAATAGTGGGTTGGGATTACAAGAGAAGAATATCATTACATCCATAGGTCCATATGCCATTACGTGGTCGCTTGACAAGATACTTAAAGAAGCTAAGACACCATATGCCATCAAACTATTTGACAATGATATTGTTGAAGATAATTTTGAATTTGGTAGTGAAGATAACGTTATTGTTGCTCTTAAGGATGATGTTTCTGTGGCAAGTAGGAAGAGCTTCAAACATCCATCAAAGAAAACGTTCCATCAATGAAATTAGGTTCTTGATTTGATAACAACAAGTGTATATAAATACCTATATAATATATGTAAATAAATAAACGCATAATTTCATTGTTCATGTTAGTATCTTGCATGTTCCTGGATCTTCACCAGAATTGCTATTCGTGTTTATCAAATACAAAAATGTAAAGGTTTCATTTAAAATGATTATGAATCTTTCTTTGTAATCCAAAAATCGATCTCCATTCATCAATATATAATAACCGAAATGCGTTCAATTTATGCAACAAAGAAGGTTTGTACTCTACTGGTTTATTGATTGAACTGAAAACGCTTGCGTTGAAGCTATTACCATAATTTGGATCCTGAGACATGTGGTCGATACCATTAACTTTATTATAGATCATTCTAACAAATCTATGAAAGCCAGGACTACTGATCAATTTCTGATAAAGCCATCTTTCTAGATATCCATTGGGCATGCTATGTGTTGCATAAATTGGTCTACTGAAGACAGCAAGAACCTTTTTTCAGAATGGTAGTCTATACAATAAGGGCAGTTCGATCTTCAAAAATATGAAATTTGAAAAAAAGAAAATAAAGGAATTGCAAATAAATTTCAAAGTAAACAGAACCAAAACTACTAAAGAAAAATTGCAATAAAGTACTACAGAAATGATTAATGATCAACAATTGAACAGCATAGTTATTACTTCAGGGTTGATAATGGTCACATTGGTTGTTGTGTACCATACTATTAGCTCTACGTTCCAAAAGAGTAAGTAATGGATTTTCCTGTGCAAAATTCGGTATTTTGTGACCAGTTTATATACTATAAGGTATAGGTATATATAGAAAAAACAATTAGATTATATAGGTATAAACGAAATATCTTTGCGATACTGTGTTAGACTCTTCTCGTTTCTTTTGACGTGGCTTAAATTCGATTGGTGCTAAACCTTAGTGGAGATCACGTTTTTCTGTAATTCATGAAATTTTATTGTTTTGTGCAAAACAACTTGAAATTTTGAAAACATTAAGAATATTTTCATTTTCGGAGTAACCAAGTTCTTCCCATGTGTTTATTCCTATGGAAATCATATGTAGCAGATATATATCAACAATTAGTATTAACAAGACACTAGACCTGATTTTGTATCTTTGAATTTGCAGTATGTTGACCTTTAAACGATCCAGAAAAACGTTAGCCGCCCAAAAAATACATATATTATTTCAACATATTTGAGTTGAACATCTTCAGTTTTGGAGTGTAATAAAAGCTAAGATAATGTTCAGCAAGAATATATTAACAGAAAGAGAAACTAACAAGCCTGTAACAAGAATTGCTAAGCTATCAGATAGACCAACTGAAAAAAATTCAGACTTGCTAACATTACTAAAATCTCTGCAAGTGGGACAAATCGTTGTGTCGAATAGGTTTGGACTATATAGTTCAAGCAACAGATATCCATTTAGTTTCCCATTACAAATCAATTTGATAGAATGGAGGTTGATTCAATTGGTAAAACAATTATGTGCTGATGAAATAGA
Organism: Grigorovia transvaalensis; assembly: GCA_003708445.3. Classification (NCBI taxonomy): domain Eukaryota; kingdom Fungi; phylum Ascomycota; class Saccharomycetes; order Saccharomycetales; family Saccharomycetaceae; genus Grigorovia; species Grigorovia transvaalensis. The sequence goes on along the minus strand of PPXN03000003.1, from coordinate 221,750 downwards.
TGCTTTACTACAAATAAATAAAATCAATACAAAGGAATATTTACTACTTATCAAAATTTCCCACTCTTTAATTACCAAAATTTTGAATGTTTGCCATTACATAAACATAACCACAAACCAGATAATAAATGAAGCTCATCTTCAATTGAGTTGTAAATATCATGTTTCCAGAAATTGTAACTCTATATTGATTTTAGGGTACCCTCCAAGATATGACATGAACAGTTTCTTTCTTGAAGATATTGTGAGAAACTACACTCAATTTTGTTACATTTACGGTGAAAACGGTATAGATTCTTCCAGCAACTTTAAAGGGCTTTCAAGATTTGACAACACTTTATATAATCCACCAGAACCATTAGGGAAGGAAAACACTGATTCGATGGAAGCCTTAATGGATTCTAAAAAAAATGAGTCAATCAGAGTGGAAATATCTGATGAGACATTTAAGACTGTTGAAATTTCTATAACGAAAAAGCAAGTAAGTCAAATCATAGGCCATAAAGGTCAAACAATCGAATGGCTAAGAGACGTAACTGGTTGCATAATTAAAATTATACCAATCCAAGAGTTTATCTACAAACATACAGATTTCAATACCATAGAAGATGACTGGAATAGTCACAGTAGAAGTAATGTCAATGATTTGATCCAAAAGATACGCGTAACAGGTTTAGAGTTCAATATCAAACAATTGATTTCCCTTTTAGAGAACAAATTCAAATTATCGGAGTTGCCAATGCAGGAAATAATTTGAAAAATGATCTAAACTGGATCACCTCCTGCAAAAGCAATTCACCTCGGAAAAATAGGCCAGAAAAGAAATGCTATCTAAATAAAAAGCAAAGTAAAAAAGAAAATAAAAAATTTGTTAAAAAAAAACACGTGCTCGTAAAAGAAAAGGGATATTGTAATTGGATACTGAGAAAGAAAAAGCAATTCTTTACCGAAAGTAGCAAACCTTTAACTAAAGATGCATTACCCGCCATCACTTCCGACGACACCTTTGGGGAAACGAAAAAGGACGCAGAAAATTCAAAAATGACAAAAGAAGTAAAAACTCGATGACTTGAAAAAATTTTTTCATCAATTTTAGTGAAAATTTTTCAAATTAATTGTTTTATAAATATTATTACTATTTATTATTTATTCTTATTTCCTTTCTCTTTCTTTCACTTTTTCCTTATTAAAAGAAAAAAGACGTTAGATCACTCATACATATCAAAACAATGGCTGACGGTGTTTTCCAAGGTGCTATTGGTATCGATTTAGGTACTACTTACTCTTGTGTTGCTACTTATGAATCTTCTGTTGAAATCATTGCTAACGAACAAGGTAACAGAGTTACTCCATCTTTCGTTGCTTTCACTCCAGAAGAAAGATTAATTGGTGATGCTGCTAAGAATCAAGCTGCTTTAAACCCAAAGAATACTGTCTTTGATGCTAAGAGATTAATCGGTAGAAGATTCGATGAAGAAGCTGTTCAATCCGATATGAAAACTTGGCCATTCAAGGTCATTGATGTTGATGAAGCTCCAATGATCGAAGTTGAATACTTAGGTGAAACTAAGACTTTCTCCCCACAAGAAATTTCATCTATGGTTTTAACTAAGATGAAGGAAATTGCTGAAGCTAAGATTGGTAAAAAAGTTGAAAAAGCTGTTATTACTGTCCCAGCTTATTTCAATGATGCTCAAAGACAAGCTACCAAAGATGCTGGTGCCATTTCTGGTTTAAACGTTTTAAGAATCATTAACGAACCAACTGCCGCTGCTATTGCTTACGGTTTAGGTGCTGGTAAATCTGAAAAGGAAAGACACGTTTTAATTTTCGATTTAGGTGGTGGTACTTTCGATGTTTCCTTATTACACATTGCTGGTGGTGTTTACACTGTTAAATCTACTTCTGGTAACACCCATTTAGGAGGTCAAGATTTCGATACTAACTTATTAGAACATTTCAAAGCTGATTTCAAGAAGAAGACTGGTTTAGATATCTCTAACGATGCCAGAGCTTTAAGAAGATTAAGAACTGCTGCTGAAAGAGCTAAGAGAACTTTATCTTCTGTTACTCAAACTACTGTTGAAGTTGATTCCTTATTTGATGGTGAAGATTTCGAAGCTTCTTTAACTAGAGCTAGATTCGAAGACTTAAACGCTGCTTTATTCAAATCTACTTTAGAACCAGTTGAACAAGTCTTAAAGGATGCCAAGATTGCTAAATCTCAAATTGATGAAGTTGTCTTAGTTGGTGGTTCTACTAGAATTCCAAAGGTTCAAAAATTATTATCTGATTTCTTTGATGGTAAACAATTAGAAAAATCTATCAACCCAGATGAAGCTGTTGCTTACGGTGCCGCTGTTCAAGGTGCTATCTTAACTGGTCAATCTACTTCTGATGAAACTAAAGATTTATTATTATTAGATGTTGCTCCATTATCCTTAGGTGTTGGTATGCAAGGTGATATCTTTGGTATTGTAGTTCCAAGAAACACTACTGTTCCAACTATTAAGAGAAGAACTTTCACTACTTGTGGTGACAACCAAACAACTGTTACTTTCCCAGTTTACCAAGGTGAACGTGTTAACTGTAAAGAAAACACTTTATTAGGTGAATTCGACTTAAAGAACATCCCAATGATGCCAGCTGGTGAACCAGTCTTAGAAGCTATCTTTGAAGTTGATGCCAATGGTATCTTAAAGGTTACCGCTGTTGAAAAATCTACTGGTAAGACTGCTAACATTACTATTTCTAATGCTGTTGGTAGATTATCATCTGATGAAATTGAAAAGATGGTTAACCAAGCTGAAGAATTCAAGGCTGCTGATGAAGCTTTTGCCAAGAGACATGAAGCTAGACAAAGATTAGAATCTTACGTTTCTTCCATTGAACAAAACGTCACTGATCCAGTCTTATCTTCCAAGATGAAGAGAGGTGCTAAGGTTAAGATTGAAGCTGCTTTAGCTGAAGCCATGGCTGCTTTATCTGTTGAAGATGCCTCCACCGATGACTTAAGAAAGGCTGAAGTTGGTTTAAAGAGAGTCGTTACCAAGGCTATGTCTTCTCGTTAAGAAAATTCTTAATTAATTTATAAATTTAACCACAACAAAAAACAAACTATAACATCAAATTTATTTTATTAATTTTCTTATGTACAAAACCACCCATTAAAAAGATATTATGATTCTTCGATCATATCATAATATATAATAATTTATGTATCTTAGATTAAATATATTGCAAATAACAAATTGATCCTCTGGACGACTTTACTTGTTTTGGTGTTGTATTATTTAACAGTTTTTTTCACTGTATTAACATGGTACTTCTGATATTGTACACCTTTGATTAGTAATTTGAGATAAAACCCTAGGTCTTTAATTACGTAAAGATAGGTTTTAGAAGCACGCAAATCTGCAGAGGCTTGTGCAAAGAATCAACGCGAATTTGCATTAAAAGGGAAGCATTTTTGCAATAAACGAAATTTTTGTGCAGAGCCACACCACTTTAATCTAGGAGACACCACTGAAACACACTCAATAATGTCTGCTAACGAGTTTTACAACGACGGTGCCGACAAGCAACCACAACAGTACTACAACCCACCCAAGCAGGACCCTAACGCCCCTCAACAGGACGCCAACAACTCTGGAGAAAGGGGTCTTTTGGGTGACCTAATTGGCGGTGTTGGTGGCTACTATGCAGGTTCACATATGACACCAAACCATTCCACCATGGGCGGTCTCGCTGGAGCCATAGGTGGTGCTATGCTAGCTGATAAGATTGGTGACAACAATCACAATAATCATAATAATAATCATCATCGTCCTCATAATCAAGGTGGATTTTTCAATCAAGGCGGTTATAACCAAGGTGGTTATAACCAAGGGGGTTACAATCAGCCACCACCACCACCACCACATGGTGAACACCACCATGGTCACCATCATCATGATCAAGGTCCACCTGGCTTTGGTAGGCCAAATGACTATGATAATAGAAGAGATGATTGGAATGGTCCCGGCTATGGTGGGCCAGGGTATGGAGGTCCACAAGGTGGGTACGGCGGCCCACAAGGTGGTTATGGTGGTCCACCAGGTGGCTACCCACAAGGCGGATACGGTGGACCGGGCCGTTGGTAGATTACATTTACAACACAGACACTTCCCTAGGCCCACACACACCAACAGAACAACAAGATCGACGTACCAAGACGCTAAATATCCTCATATAACCGTTTATATCACAGAAATGAACAAACTCATCTCGAAGCTCAAAAATGAAGAAAAAAATGGAAAATTTTTGTTTTCGTGAAGGCATCGCTTCTTTTGACACCACCACCACTAAAAGGAAGACACTTAGAAGGCGGCAGAATGAAACTGGACACCAGTCACATGCGCTACTTGACGCAAGAGGATTTTATGGTACTTGCCGGTGTGGAACGTGGCTCTACCAACCATGAAGTGGTACCAACAACTTTAATTTATCAGTTATCTGGTATGAGATCCATGTCTGGTACTCAACGTTGTATCAGTGATTTGGCTAAATTGAAACTGATAAGTAAGTTGAGAAATGCGAAGTATGATGGTTATCGTTTGACTTATAACGGTATTGATTATCTTGCGTTAAAGACAATGTTACAAAGAAATACAATTTATTCAGTGGGGGCCATTATCGGTGTCGGTAAAGAATCTGATATTTATAAAGTTTCTGATAAGAACGGTACGGAACGTGTTATGAAAATTCATAGATTAGGTAGAACTTCATTCCAAACAGTGAAAAATAAGAGAGATTATATTAGGAAGAATGCTAGGAATGGTGTTAATTGGATGTTTTTATCTAAAGTGGCTGCTGCTAAAGAATTTCAATTTATGAGTCTATTGTATTCCAAAGGGTTCACGGTGCCTGAACCATTTGATAATTCGCGTCATGTAATTATCATGCAATTAATTAAAGGTTTCACAATGACTAGATTAAGGAAGCATAAGAATATACCCAAATTATACTCTGATTTAATGCAATTTATAGTTAAATTAGGTAACTCAGGTTTAATTCATTGTGATTTTAATGAATTTAATATTATGATTAAAGATGAATTGGATGATGAGAATGATAAGGGGTTTATTGTCATCGATTTCCCACAATGTATATCTATTCAACATCAAGATGCAGAATTTTATTTTAAGAGGGATGTAGATTGTATTCGTCGTTTCTTTAAGAAAAAATTAAAATATGAACCCAAATTAGATTCCACTATGTTAGATGATACTGGATTTGGTGATGGTTATAAATATCCATACCCTGTATTTGAACGAGATATTAAGAGAACTGATAATTTAGATGAATTATTACAGGCTTCTGGTTTTAGTAAAAAACACCCTGGTGATAGAGATTTAGAGACTGCTGTAGAGAGTATGAGACTCAATGAATATAATTCTGATTCTGATATGGAAAATGAAAATTTAAATGATGATGAAGAAGAAGAAGAAGGAGATTATGATGATGAAGATGATGGCTATTATTACTCTGAAGAAGAATTAGAAGAAGAGGAAGAAGTTGAAACAGAGTCCGAGGATGAAGAAAATGAAAGAATTATTGAGGCTTTATCCACTGGTGTGGGTAACCTGAAGATGGATAAATTAGGTAATTATATATTAGAGGACGAATAAGAAACTCTGTCGTTTATACAAAGATAAAAAAAACAAATAGATTTCACTCATTATGCTGCTTCGTATCAGTTAATCTAGTGTACATTGATATGACGTGAAAAATAATATAATAAATGTATATATGTTTACAGGTAGTGTACAACGTTTCAGTTTGCGTCTACTGTTAAAGGTTCTTCTTTAATCCTTTTTCTTTTTTAGTATTCTACACCTGAACCTTCTTCATCCTCTTGATCATTTTCATCTTCATCAATTTCAATCAAGATATCTTCAGCAATTTTATCTTCATTCTTTTCAATTGGAATTGGAGTATCTTGGTCTTCTTGAGGTTCTTCCTCTTCTTCAACTTCTTCTACTTCCTCAGCTTCTTCCACTTCTTCAGCTTCTTCCTCCTCTTCCTCAGCTTCTTCATCTATATCACTGCCATCGGATAAATCTGTTTCATTTTCAAAATTACCATCTTCTTCTTCATCATCATCAGAGTCCATATTTACATTCATAATATTTCCACCCTTTTCCATCTCTTGCTTTTCAAATTGTTTTGTAGCCTCTAAAAGTTCACTACTACCGTTTAAATTATCATCGTTATCATTATCACCATCATTATTATTTTTCTTTTCTTTATCCTTATTACTTTTCTTCGCTTTCAATTCTTCACTCATTGATTGATCATTCAACTGTTTATTTTTAAAATATTCATCAATACGAGCAAATTCTGTTTGATCAATCATACTAAATTCGAATTTTTGTTTCGATATTGAATCAAAAATACTTACATTGAATGTCAATCTTGTAATGGAGGAATATTGAATGGATTCAATACCTGTGTTGGATATGGTGAGTAATGGTTTTCTGAAACCGAAAATGATATGTTGTGGTAAGAAATAAAGGTAACCTTCTTTAGTACCTAAATGACAATTCACATAGAATGCCTTGTCATTATTATTACTATTTTCGTTGTTATTATGAGCAAATGGATCCTGTATACGAAATCCAGTTAAGATAGCTTGTTTCCTGATATAGTCAATACAGTGATAAAATTCATTTTGTGTAGGTGTCAGCAAATGCATCTTCTGGAAATCTTCCAACATCTGAGTCTTATTCAAAGTTATCAACATATAATCCATTAAGTTAGCAGTAAGAGGATGTTTGATGTAAAGATAAATCAAATTTGACTTCTCAGGTACTGGTAAGAACATAGCCAATTTGATATTTTTATTCAAACGATCGATGGTCATTTCTAAAGTCCCATCTTTCCTTTGCAAAGAAATGTTTGGTGACGCATTCTTTACACCAGTCATGTGGAAGACCAAATCCAGTTTTTTACGTACAGGTGCCAACACAGAGACATTCACCAATTGAAAGATAATTTTATTACTATCAATGCTGTCGATGGGCTCAGGAGAATATATATCTTGTTCCGGCGTTTTCCTTCTCTTTAAATCCGGCTCATCGGTACCCTTAGCGTTGCGTTTCCCACACAGATAAAGCTCGTCAAGCAGACCAGCCATATCCGGTAGCAATTTCAGCAGTTTGTTGACACGACTCTGCAGCTCTGAGGGCAGTTCATTGAGATTTTCCATACCGCTGCCAACAATCGAAGTGTGAGAATATGCTATATCAATAAATTTATATATTTTTTTTATTTTTGCTTTGCTTTGAGATGAGCAGCCAACGACGGTAAAGGTAACGCAGAGAGAGTGTGTGCTACCCATATACAACAGACTACACAGATACGTACAATACTCTATATAATTACATACAGCTATATACTACGCCATGCCCAACACATTGACAGAAAACTTCGTGCAGGAGTGCAGCTGGAAGCCCGACTTGTTTAAGGGTAAAGCCTGTTTCATCACTGGCGGTTCTGGTACCATCTGCAGGGTCCAAGCAGAAGCGTTTGCCCTACTGGGTGGTCAAGTCGCTATTGTCGGGCGGGAGGTGGACAGAGGTTTTGAAGTAAGAGACGAGATCAACGAGCTATGCCAGGATCCAAACAGATGTATCTCACTGGGTGGAATCGATGTGAGAGACTACAAGCAATTGGAGGAGGCAGTTAAACAGACTGTGGAGGCATTTGGTCGTATTGACTTCGTTGTTGCTGGTGCTGCTGGTAATTTCGTGTGTGATTTCGTGAATTTATCACCCAATGCCTTCAAAAGTGTGGTGGATATCGACCTACTGGGTTCATTCAATACAGTGAAGGCTGCATTACCAGAGTTGATCAAGACTAAAGGATCCATATTATTTATATCGTCTACTTTACATAAGTATGGTGTACCATTCCAAGGTCCCGTGGGTGCTGCTAAATCAGGTATTGAAGCATTATCAAACAATTTATCAGTGGAATTGGGTCCATTTGGTATACGTTCCAATTGTATTCAACCTGGTGCAATTGAAGAAACTGAGGGTTTCCAAAGATTATCACAAGGTAGATTCTTAAACGAATGGATTAGAAGTATACCATTACAAAGATTTGGTACCAAGAGAGACATCGCTGAAGCAACAATTTTCCTGTTTTCTTCAGCTGGTGCTTACATTAATGGTGAAATTATTACAGTGGATGGTGCCATGTGGCATACAGGTACAGTTTTCACTCATAGAGAAATGTACCCTAAAGTTATTGAAGATAATATGTCAAAATTTAAAGCTAAAGCCAAATTATAGCCATTTTTATCTTCTTGACCTTCCTTTTCTGTTTTAATTTTACAACTTTGCTTCAACAGTTTTACCACTTTCTTATATTCAGTAAATTAATATTCAATCGAATTGCTATCAAGTTTCATATCTATAATTATAATATATACCTCTTTCTATATTCCCATTATAACATCTTATAATGTTTACTCTTTCGTCTTGGTGCAAAAATTTGTGAGTCAAAAGTAGATATAATCAGTACCGTAAAAATAATTATCTATGAATGCATGGGTATATATGGAAAAGTTATATTAATATATATAATGAATCAGGAAAATGGAGGATCAAAATTAAGCATCGAATGAATCTAATTCAGAATATAAACGTTTACTTTTCAATTCGAATTCATCACTATAACTATTCTTAGCATTACCGTGGCTTAAAGTAGTATCATTTATCGAATCCATGTTGTCTGTACTGAAATCTTTATCGTGGATAAGTTGTTCATTACAAACAAATTTATCAATAAACGGTATATTATTATACTCAGATAATAAATCATGGAATCTATCAATTAAATATTTTTGTAAAATAATGAAATTACTCTTTGTATTATCAAAATTTAGTGTATTCATTGTTATCAATTTACAAAAATCACGAATTGATGAATTGGCTAAATTATCAGAAAGAATATTTTCCCTTAGAAGGTTGAAGATGGAATCGAAAACATTGTTTGCAATCATATAACGATGGTAGTATTTATCATTTAAAGCTAAAATGTTTTTAAATGTACGTAATGATGTTAATCTTAGTTGTAAATTGAAGGGTAAATCAATTAGTTTACTTATATTTTTCAAAATTTGATTTTCTAAGATAAATTTACGTGAACTGACACGATTATGTTCAGTTGAAATGAATGTGATCAATTTAACCAGATGCAGTAATAAGTTTTCATCGATTTCATCTTTAGAATTACCTTTCGGTATTTGGAAATTAATAAGTGAATCAAATAATTGTGGTGCAATTTGTTGATAGAAATTATTGAAATAACGCTTCAATTGTAGATCATTCATGTCGGATGTCTTAGAGTGATTTGATTTATTTTTACCAATCTCTTTAGTGACAGTATCATTCCCGAATTTGTTCTTGTTAATTTTACCATTACTATAACGTGTATCATTCTTGTCATTACCACTAGAAGAATCAGTATTATCATGTCCATTTATGTAATCTATCATTTCGTTATCATCATTATGTATAGTATCAAAATCGATATCATTCTCATCATCAGCATTATCATTATCCAAATAATCATACCTGTTAAGAATGTTAACTGAATCGTAATCATTCGGATCACCGTTATTTAGACAACCATCAGGATGTAAAAGTGTATGTAATGCTTGTACCACTTGCTCACGTAAACCTACAGTTTGATCATTAATTAGTATATTAGTTAAAATTGATAAAAGTTTCATATCTTCAGTCTCTTTCACCCTTTCAATATTGCTTTCCTGCTGCGTATTGTCATTAGAAGAAGAAACGTTCAATTTTTCATGTTGAACATTTTGTATTAATAAAATATCATGTTCGATTATCGTTATGATCATATCCGTGGCTAAAATTCTAGTAGAACTATCTGTTTCAATATTCAAGGCATATTCTAATACATTAAATAAACCCTTCTTGATTAAAATTTTATAAAAATTTGTCTTATCCATAGAGTCTAAATTTTTTGACATTTGTATACATTGATGTAAAAGTTTCACACCATCCTTTAATTTATCTGTGTTCTTTAAATTGATCCAATTTTTTTGGTCATACAATTCAATGACGTTATCTAAGAATGGATCGTTTTGTAAGAAACTCATGACACAATTCTCCAAGTCTGTAATGATATCATTTATTAAATTAGCGTCATCTAAATATCTCACCAATACAACATCTTTCAAGAATTGTAAACGATAACATTTCTTGATGATATCTTTCAATTCAATATTATTGATTGGCACCACTTCTTTAAAATTAGGTCCCGTGTTATTTAAGAATTCACGATGGTTTGCCTTTAAAGTCAAGAATTCCATATCATACTCTAGGGTCCCCAGTACACCTAAAATGTTATTATCATTAACCAATAGTTCTATGATATCTCTACTATTATACAGTACCAATGTCTTTATAATGTTATTTAATAAGATTAATTTTCTCAAATTGTGATTTGATTCAGCATCATTGAAAATATTTATTAGTAAATTGATATAGTTGTGGCTAATAATGAATTGAATGGTTTGATTTTTCAAGTATTCATATGCTGTATTATCATTCAATATTTTCAAACTTTGCAAAAGAGTCGCTTCATCCTGTACAGTGGCCAAAGATGGTAAATTTACTGGCCCAGCAATAATTTCATGTACTGAACCAATACCATCATCACTGGCCCTCACAGCGACTAAAGATATATCATTTGATAACGTTTTCTGTATTTGAATGATGAATTGGCATAAAGTGTCACAACCTACACTTTCTTCAAAACTTAATGCGATATCATTACCTTCTTGGTCCTTCCAAACAATCAAAGTTTCTTCTTGTCTTTGATACTCTATATTTCCTATGAGTTGTGATTTGAGTAGTAATTCATTTGGATGTTCTTCATTATTAACAGAAAGGAAAGCTTGGTCTGTTGTGTTTGTGGTGGTAGTATCGGTATTAGGGTTAGTATTAGTATTAGTATTAATATTATTATTAGTGATAGTGTCTTTTGTATCTATACTTATATCTTCATGGTTATCAATAGTATTATTTTTCTTTATAATTTCACCTATACAGAAACCTGTCCCCATATCTTTCCATTCATTATTTTCTAGCAGATATACTTTTACTCTTTTTGGCGGTGTAGTCTTCATGTTAGATTGAAAAAAGAAGTGAAACAAAATAGAATAGAATACAAAACAAAAAAGAGGAAAGAAAGTTTGTTTAAAATTACAGAATAGAATTGAACCAGGATGTGAGAAAAGGATCTCTAATATCTCACTTCTTTTTAGTTTGACTTTTAATGTTTATTCAAATCGATGAATTTGCATTTGGCGTTTTTTAAAATTAGTTTTCGGTTTTGGAGTTTAGGGTTTTGGAAATGTTTAGGGTATGGATGAAATACAGGCTATCGGTAGAATGGAAGCATATCCTGTACCGTACATAGGGTTATATAGCGTTATATAGTCACTATGATAGTTGCAATACCTGATCTGTACCCTGGTAGTCAAAGCATTCCACGTTAAATCTCTGTGCAAACTCTTTTGTGATGAATCTACCACCTACAAAGTGTTTAGAACCATCAGGCAAGTATTTGCTGCATGGTTTTGGCAAAGTCAAAGAAACCAGCAAATTGGGTCTTATATAGTATTTCTTTGGTTCTGGCATAACGTCACTGGGCTCCAAACAGGGTCCCTTATCCACGTCCCACCCACTGGGGACATCTACACTGACCAAATGGACATCTTTCTCGTTTTGCAGTTCTACCATCTTGGCGATAATGGAGGCATACGACCCTCTCACGGGTGGTTTGAACGAGAAACCGAAAATCGCATCCACGATACACAGTATCTTAGACGTGTCTTGCAATTCCCCCCAGAAGGGTTCACTGCTTTGGTACACAGGTACGTGGAAGAACTCCAACTGTTTCAACAACTGATCATAGAAGGGCTTCTTTCCCGCACCACTCGGGTACAACACTACGGGTTCGTACCCAAACAGCTTCAAATGTCTGGCGCACACGAGTCCATCCCCACCGTTGTTCCCTGGACCCGCCACGATACCCACCAGGGACCCGCTCTTCTCAGTCTTTAGTGGGTACGCTCTCTGTATGGCCTGTGCCACACTGAACCCGGCAAGTTCCATTAGTTGTTGCAAGGTGAACCCAATGGTGGGTCCCATAAGTTCTCTGTCTATCTGTGATGCCACTTGGCTGGAAACGTACATCCTATCTTAGTAGTTAGTTGCTCTTGTGTGTGTGTGTGTTTCTGTGTGTGATCTCAGTGGTGTCGTTATATACTCGGTCTTGTCTGTCTCCGAGTCCGTGAAAAATCACGTAACCGCAAGAGTTCCAGCCGGATTCCACCTGCTGATCTCCTTCTTTTCCTTCCTTTTTCCTTCCAGGTTCCACTCCGGCTGTTGTGTCCCATTAATAATTACATTTTTCTATCTATTACACACATTTCTTACATACACTTAGCCGCTTCTACCCTGAAATTCGTTATTGTTACTATCACCACTATTATTATTACTACTACTATTAGCACTTTTCTTGATATTATCGACCATACTACGAAGACATCCCATGTCTTCAATTAGCATCTTTCTTAACCACTGGACTTCCTTCTTTTGCGTATGCAATTCTCGCTCTAATTGGATCAATCGCTGGTCTTTCTCTTGTATTATCTTATTGAAAGTTTCTTTCAATTGACTTGTTATGGTCGGAATCAAGTTTTGTAGTTCAGTCTTGGCATTATCTGAATTATTAACATTATTATTAGTAGTCGTATTATTAGTAGTACTATTATTTCTGTTACCAGTAGAATTTATGAAATTATTATTTACAAGCAAATTGTTGAAATCAAATGAATTCAACATATCTGGATTGTTCATTATATTTAAGCCAGGACTAGTAGGTTGTGTGTAGTACCCATTTAATGACCTGGAAAAATTATTATTGTTATTATTATTGTTATTATTGTTATAAGTGTCCTCTCTATGAATATTACTAAGTCTCTTTTGTAATAATTGTGGAAAATTAGAATCGATATCTAATAAATTATCAATATTACTATTGTTGATATTTGTATTATTGTTATTGCTATTATTATTTGTAGTATTAGTTGCAGTTTCTTCTTGTATTCCAACATTATTTGTTAAATTTGTCTTCTTTTTAGTATTTCTCTTTGTAGTTCTCGTTGATGTAGTGGTAGTAGCTCTTTTCCTTTGTGGTTTCTTCTTAGCTGGTTTTTTAATATTATCTTTCTCAGTGGTGCTATTATCATTATCATTACTATTTTTCCCACCGGTACCATTAGTATCATTTACATTACTCATCGGGGTCATTATTAAATTTTCCATATTTCTAATTATCTTACCATTATTCAAAGTCTTCTTCAAATTAATCAATTTACCTGTACTGGGATTATAAACTTTCAAAATTAATTTATTTATATCTTGCCATAATTTATCATTCAATAATTCAGAATCTGTCTTTATCTGCCATAATTGATCATCCAAATGATGGAAATATATATTATATGGTGATAGTTCAAATGATAACTCTAATTCTTTGATTATTTGAATAAATCTTTGTAATAATTCTAAATGACTCTTTATTAAATTCGATTTTTCATCAACTGTATCACCATTTGTTATTATCGCATTATATAATATTGACATCCTATGAAATATTTTTTGATTTGAATTATTTGTACCGAGGATCGTATTATTACTGTTCAAAGTAGTCATAGAATCTGGTGTTTGATCATTTTGTAACTTACCATCAACATATTCGTTATTTGTGTTATTATTGTTATTATTAATATTTTCATCAATAGATAAAGTTTTCGATAATGAACTCGGTTGAACCAATAATGCTGTCGGCGATGTCATAGTATTCTGTGGAGTATTACCAGCACTTTGTAATAAATTACTATTAATAATCATACCATTGGATAATAAATGATAACTCTTGATAATGAAAACATCTAATCTATTTTGAGTATGTAATAATCCAAAAGTGGGAACGTATGGTTTGTTCATTGGTGTTGAATCTGTATCAAGTCCATCCATTGTATCCATCATGTGGTTTAATTTAATATTATTGTGATTATTATTACTAGTGCTGTTATTATTATTTAAATTTATTATATTATTGTTCATACTTTGATCAACAGCAATCTCCATACCACTTAAATCATCTATATATACGTTGTTCTGATCATTATTATTATTAGTAGCACTTTTAGTATTACTGTCATTCAAAGAGTCATCTCGCACCGCGGCACTAACATTTGTTCCAGTGGCATCAGTGCTACTCACATTAGTGATTAAATTAAAATCAGTATCATTCATATGAACAAGTATATAACTTCTATTATATACTATGGTGTCTTATAAGGATAGTGCAGCAGTCGAATCGTGTTGGTAAAGTTTAGCAGTTTTTGCGTCCATTGGAAAATTTTCGTTAAAAAAATGGAGTGTAAACAAACCAAAAAAATGAAAAAAATGTCAAATTACATCAAACCCTATTTAGGTTTGGCAAAAGTCCCATCACGAAAACCCTAAAGAATATTTGAAGTGTTGACCTGATGGTAACAACCCACTAGCTGAATTGGAACGATTGAAGTTCAACGACATATTACCATTAATATTGCTAGTAGAATTGTTATTGTTGTTGTTGTTACCATTACTGTTACTATTATTATTACTATTGCTGTTATTGCTATTGGCAATATTTCTTTTACTGTTGGGACCTCTCACACCTAATGGATTTTTGGAAAAGCTTAATCTTATACCACCTTTATTATTCGTAGTAGAACGTGGTAACTTGCTACCATATAATTCAGCCAACGCTCTAGTGGCATAACTAATATCATCGAATTCAACAAAACACATGGGTCCATGACCGTTACCATTACCGTTCTTATTTCTAAATGATAATCTTCTAAAACCATCTTGATTAGAAAATAATTGTCTCAATTCTTGCTCTGTAGCATCTGGTGGTAAATTACCCACATATAATGTATTACATGGTGGATTTTGATCAGCTGGATTTGCTGGTGGTGGTACTTTAGCCAATAATGATAAATCTGCCTCTGACATTGTACTTATACCAGCATTATTAGTTACGTTGGATACTAAAGATATTGATGAATTGGTTGGAATCATATTATTATTATTATTCTGGTTACTGTTATTATTCAGATTAACACCATTCATTGGATTACCACCCATGTTATTAGTCATCGATATGATATTATTATTTGTGGGTGACGTATTAATCATTGTTCTGTTGGAATGGAAACTTGGTAAATCTGCATTAGCAAGCATACTATTATTACCTATTATATTATTGTAAACACCATCTAACACTAAACTGGCGTTGCCAAACGTACTAATTGGGGTTGTGACATCACTAGCATTACTTACAGTATTATTAATATTCTTATTATTTGGATTGTTCATATTGGGTAAAAAGAAGGCATTTGATCCTCTATTATTATTGCTGGTATTATTATTATTGCCATTATTATTGTTCCAGGGTAAGTTACTAGTTACAGGAGTTTGAGAATGTGAATTTGAATTTATAATATTATCATTATTGTTATTATTAACATTATTAGCATTATTACTATTGTTCAAACTTGTAGAAATAGAGTTAGTATTTCCCCATATACTATCATTAATACCATCATTTTCCTTTAAAAGGAAAGATTTACCAGTATCTCTGGTAATTGATCTATTATTGATGGAAGCCTCATCAACGATCACACTATTACTATTGTTACTATTGCTGTTGTTGAGATTATTAGGAGGAGAGTTATTATTATTATTGCTAGCACTACTATTGGTGTTATTATTACTAGTATTATCGGTAATACCAGTATTTGAAGAACTATTAAATGGTTGAATATAATTCGGATGATGGCTCATTGAAAATGATTTTGATTTCAAAGTCTTGTTGATGATTGTATCATTAACATTTAAAATATCTTGATCTGTACTAAATGGGTCACTAAATGAAAACTTAGATAGTTGAGGAAGTAAAGTGGATCTCTTGGTGTTAGATATAGTGGTATTACTGGTAGCGTTATTATTAGGATTGTTAGAATTAATACTACTTGGATTATAAATACTATTAACCGGTAATGGTATATTCATTGATTGGTAAGTAACTTGATTTTGATTCATTTCATCAAACACTTCAATATTGCATTTGAATGGATAATCTGGACCAAAGATTTCATTTTTATCATTCAATAAATTAGCATAGTAAACTGCGTTATTGATTGAATCTAATTTAGCTATTATGAATGGCAGATCATCTTGAGTAAATTTATTTTCGCTGCCATTTGCAGTAATATTCATTTTGTTATTGTTACTGCTGTTGTTGTTATTATTATTATTATCTATAGTGATATGGTAATTAATTAGCTCAATTGAAAGAATACCTCTTGCTAGAGCAAAAATGGCAAATGATTCTCTTGAAGTGATATCTCTAGGTAAATTAGTAATTTTAATGATATAGTGATTATTATTTACCATTGTCAAGTCTTGCTGTGATGAATTTAATGATAATGAGAAATTATTGAAAATATTTGTTAAATTATTCGTGTCAGTTGAATTACTACTACTTGTAATATTCATTGTGGTACTTGTTGGAGTATGGTTGTGTAACATTATGTAATTGATAGCGAAATGTTGTCGTAGTGGTTAGAAAAGATATTAAGAAGCTTGCAAACTTGAAAAGATTTCTTTTGTTTATCTCACTGAAAGAAGTTAATGAATTGCGAATAAATAGGAAAATGAGTAAATGAAATATGTGTGGATGTATTATTTTGATTATCAATACAATTTAATATGACCAAAAAAGAACAAAGATTAGTATATGTGTGATGCAAAAAGTGTTAATGTTATACTTTCTAAAATGTTGATTTGTTTATTGCAGTTATAAAAAAGATTTTTCTTTCTTTATTCCTTATAATTTGAAAAAAAAAGTATGGATTATGAGTGGTTTTCAAAACTATTTTTAATTGTAGTATGCAGTTGGTGGTTACAGTAGGTATGACTGTTATAAAACCAAGTATGATTTAATTACTAATGCTTTTCTTCTTTACAGAAAGTGTAAGTGGTAGCAAAAAGAGAAAGAATATGGATTAGCTCTTGTTTATCCTAATTGAATATTGCAAGTTGTAATTTTAAATAAACAAAAAAGAAAGAAACTTATCTTAATTAGACCATGTGCAATTAAACTTTACCGTAACTGCTGGTCTTGTCTGGTATTGTAGATTGAATCACACAGACAACCCCGTAGAGAGAACTCTGTGGTACGGAAGAGTCCGTTTTTAATCTCATCACCTGCGACGAAACTCTACAGTGGACCGCGAGGGTAACCGGGTGGTTTATTTTTCTTTGTTTTTGTTTTTTCTTTTTCCAACTTTTTCTGTCCATTTCCGATTGGGGAATGCTTGCCTTTCGCTTTTGCTGCTTCTTTTTTTCTGTTGTTTCCCTTTTGCGTTGTCCTGAAATTTAAGATATGGCTGCTTGATTATTTCCGACAATTGCTACATGTCTGTTTCCGCTATTGTCGGTTTGGTGCCTGTGGAAATTCCATTCCTCCGTCTAAATTT
Source organism: Grigorovia transvaalensis (assembly GCA_003708445.3). Lineage (NCBI taxonomy): Eukaryota > Fungi > Ascomycota > Saccharomycetes > Saccharomycetales > Saccharomycetaceae > Grigorovia > Grigorovia transvaalensis. The sequence continues at coordinate 204,064 of PPXN03000003.1, read as the reverse complement.
TTCCCGTTTGAAACTTATAACCAATTGTCGGTTTCCCTTAACAGAATTTCGAATGTAGAATCGCTGATCATTCTTTCTTATTGAGTAATAATCTCCTTCCTAAAAAAACAATTTTATCTATTATTGTGTCAAATCGGTTAATTTTGTCAACTCTAACAATGATTGGCCAATTTCTTGTAGCTCTAATTTACAGTCATGTATCTCTAATTCTAATTCAATCAGATCTGGTGAAGATGTAAAACTATCCTCCCCGTCAAATTGCGCACCTATACAAATGGTACTAGTTTGTGACCATTTTCTTTCTTTTCCTGAATCATCATTTGAAATGTTGTCGTTATCGTTATTATCAGTATTGGTATTATAACTTGCATGATGGTCAAAACCACCATCCCATCTATCAAAATGGGACCAGTTCAAGTCAGTCTTTGAACAATCATTTTTCTGTTCTTCAATGGAATAATCTTGCTTACCAAAAATCTTATCAATTTCAACTATTAACGGCTTCATTGTTTGCATACCCATATGACACATTTTCTTCTTAATGCTAGTATTGACATTCCTATTTGCATTATTGTTACTTTTATGAGCAGTTTCACTTTCAATATCAATAGGCTTCTTAAAAGTAAACTCTTTCAAGCTATGGCTAGCATGAATATTTGCAGTATCATTATTGCTATTTTTCCCTTCTTTAGCATCTTTATGTACTACTGAATCCCTACGTTTCTTGTTTGTATAAGTTTTCTTTTTAGGTTTACTATTATCCTTATCTTTACCTTCTGAGTTACTACACCTGCTGCCTTTAGATCTATCAGTGGGCATCAAAGTATCAATTTTGTAATAGCTGTGCTTCAGTAATTATTTATCAGACAGTGGTCAACTATAAAGTGTTTATGTTTGTTTAATTTAAAAATATAGTATACACCCTTATTCTTGCCTTCTGATAATATGCGCTCCAATCAGAAAAAATTCGCCTTGGCGGCTAAAAAATTATATATTTAATTTTTTGATTAGAAATCCCATTATTTTTAAAAGTTAGTCTAACACGACCATGTGGAGTATATATATACGTATATATATATATGTTATATGTTTAATGTATGTGTGTATGTATGTGTGTCGCTATGATATGAACGAAATGAGTATATATTTAAGCAAAGTTGAGATATCCTATAAAGGTCAGAAAAGGTCAAATAACCTAACCATTAACAGACCTCCTTAATTCACCAATTGTGGTGCGAGGAGTTTGTCTTTCAGTGTCCTGTTGTGCTTGAAGCTGATGGTATTGTTGTTCTGTCATTTGTTGTTGTTGTCTAATTTCACTTCTTGGTACTGTACTTCTAGGATTGGTAGCAGTATTCGAATCACCTGAAACTAAATCAAATGACTTATAATGATGTGCTGAAGGGTTGATCTGACCGGCACCTGGAATAGGAGTAGGATTGATATGAGTTCTTTCAAATTGAGCACATGTCGTGTCGACCGAACCTTGTGGTACTACATTTTCATTCATCTTTCTAGCTTGTAACATCGTTTCTGGATCAAAGTCTGGTCCGTGATGATATTGACGATGTGCTTCAGGTTGTTCTGGAGAGCCTTGACCACATCCTGGTATGTGAGCACCTTGATTGTCAATCTCACTTTCTACTGTCTCTGGTTGATATTGCTGTTCATTCATAGAGGGATATGCTGCAGACTCAGAATGCTTATACAGATGCGTTGCGGGATATTCTTGATGCTTTTGCATCTGGCTAGACTGTTGCAATGGTTCTTGTCTTTGCTGCTTTTGCATCTGGCTAGACCGTTGCCGTGGTTCTTGTCTTTGATGCTCTTGCTTCTGATTCTTCTGTTGTGAATAGAAAAGATCCATGTATTCATTATCTTTATAATCGTCTTGTCCTTCACCCAAAATTTTATCGTAATCTTTGTGTCCATGTCTGCCGAACTCCTGATCTACGTAGTCATTGCAAGATTGACCTTCACCGAGCGCCTTATCGTAGTCTTTAACGTCATGGTGCCCAAAAGCTTTGCCGCGACTGTATGGTTCTTTTGTGTAATCCATTATTAGTTAATTTATGTGTTATTTATTCTTTTGAAAGTGTATGACGAACAGAGATCAAAAATCTATGTATAGACTGCCTCCCTGAGTACCTTTATATACCTCGGAGTCTTTCCGAATGTACGATTCCATGAAAGGGTGCGCAGAGCCTGCTGGCCACATGACGGCAGGGCGCTCCACCGCCTCCTGTCTTAGGAAGCGTCAGGCGTGCATCATAGGTGGGGTCACCTCATCCGAAGTTCCAGAAACGGCCCGTACCAGAAACAACTGCTACATTCTGGTGTGCACTACAGCTTCTTTGAAGGGTCAGTGGTGTTTAGTAAGCGTGCGGCGCTTACTCGTCATTTCTTTGATTTCCCTATCCGTTTACGTACAAAGGAAAAAAAGAATTCGTAGTTCACTTTCGAAAAAACGTCGAAATATACTCAAGATCCTACCGTCAACAATGAAGAAGGGTACTAAACTACCACGTTTTAGTAAGAAGAAATCCGCAAAGCAATCTACACAACTTGTCACTCAATATGATTTCTATTCAGCAGGTTTTCAATTCGAAGATCAGGCAAATAGATGGTTGATATCGGATATTAAAAAGACTTTGAAATTCTATCAACAAGCGATGATAATGTATCAAACTGGCTTAACTGCTCCAGATTCTAAGGTTAGTATGACATATGATATTCACTATAATATTACACGGCTATATTTACAGATTTATAATGATTATTTAGCTAGCCATGGATTCATTAATATCTTACAATATGTTGACTTAAGTGATATGGCAGATATTGATAAACTATTCAAACCTCTGCAAGAAATTGTATCTGATATGGAGACAGTCTTGCAAACTTATAGTAATGTTCCAAATTTAGATACGTGGGATTTACAATCGAATTTAATTATTGCGTATTTAAATAATTTAGAAAGTCAAGATCAGTTGGCATTAACTGGTTCCGAGTTACTTAATTTAAATGACAAATTTCATGAAATTTCAATTACTTTGCTATTACATCAAATAAATGAATTGATTTCTGATAGTGACATGGTTTCTTTACAGGATAATGATACAACAGATGATGGATTTGCGAAAGATATTATAAATGAGCAGATACCGAATAAAAATGGTATGGGTATTAAAACAGACCATAATATCGGTAATCATTCTCAAGATATACAAGATGAACTGGTTAATGTTTCAGATCAAATTACTTTCGAATCTGCCTCCGAGTTAATATTTAATATGTTAAAATTTGAACAAAATATGTTGGAACTTGTTATTGAAAATAGATTAAATGAAAAAGAATTGAACCCAGTACAACTAAATCATTTGGAAGATCACATTGACACTTCTCTTAATCAAATCAACGATATTATTAACACACATTCGATTTTGGCACCACTTTTAACGAATGAAGAATTTCAAATTATTACTTATACTATCAACTGCGATAAACTAATATTAAATCAACAATTTGACATTTTACAGGAAAATATTGCGAATAATGGTGGTAGCATAAATTTTGAGTTAGCCAATATTGATTTATTAAAGTTTGCTCAAAATTGTATCCAATCATCGGATTTAGAATTATGTTGGAAAATATCAACCCTGCTAAGTAAGAAACTAACCGAAGTTAGAAACTCTTTCAGTGCACAAAGACAAAATTTGCTGAAAAGTTTAGATAAAGAGGCTTTAAGTGGTACAGTATATCAGCTGTGTAATCTATACCTAGAATCAGCTGAAAACGAAACCTTGCGTTACCGTATTAACAAAGAGCAGGACCCCGCCAATACCAAGACACAAGAAGTGCTTTTGAAAAATATTAACATTTTACTAAACAACGGCGCCACTATAGCGAAGGCCCACTGTGGTATGCAAGAACATGTCAACGATAAACTGGTCAGAAATTACATCTTCAATGAGCTCAACCAAGCCATCTTGAACCAAAATGATCCGTTCCCAAACAAGTAATTTTTTCCAATTTTTTTTTTTTTTTTCTTGAAACCAAGCTATTTTTAGAGAATATCAAAACATATTTATTGCACGCATGGCAAGCCACCAAACTGTGTTATATTAATCCGTGGTTGACCATTTGATTTAGTGTGTATTCTTTGACTACTCAACAAACAAAATGCGTGAGAATAGATATAATTATCAAAACAATGGTTCAAATCATCATAATGCTGATCCAAATGATCACAACAATAATGGCAACGGTCTTAGAGTTCCCAGAGATGAAGACACGGTCAGTGCTCGCTATTCTAATCAAATAATAGAGGATTATTCGCGATCAGATATCAATACTAATTTTACGCCTAATAATGTGAGTAATACAAACGGATACGCGACGCGTAACATTTCAGATGCTACGGACTTCTCATATAGTCCCAGTGAACTTACTTTAAATCCTGTTGAACCATTACGTTATCTAGAACAAGTAAATGAGGAACAATCACAACCAATAACTGATAGAAGACCCGTCCCACCTATAGAAGATCAATACCATAATTTTATTGCTAATCCCACTACCAACAATATAAATGTTAATATTCCAGCACCACAAACAGCATATAATGATGTATTTATCACTAGTAATAATCATATTGATGAATCGAATATGTTTCATCATCAACAGTTACCTGAGATTAATGTCATTCAAACACCTTCAGATTTTATAAGACATGAAAGTTCACAACAATTTAACTTGGCTAGTAACCCATCTATGCAATTTAATCAAAATACAGAATACACCGGTACTAACAATGCTTTACCAAATGATATTCATGGTAGCAATAATGCTCAAAATTACTTCAATGAAAACGATTACTACTATAATGTCTCGCATAACAACTCCGAAAATGATTTAAATCATGGCCATAACAATTTGAATGCAAACATGTACAACAGCAAAAGCCACTCCCCAACTGTGCTGACAAGTAATTCTGGCTCACAAGTTATATTGAATAATCAATATGATCATGCTGCAAATAATGATCCTTATTACAATAATTATGCAAATGCATCAGATATTGAAATGAATTATGTTGATCAAAATGGGGACGATTATCAAATTCGTTCATACTTGGGTAACGATGGCGAAATTGTGGATCCATATACTAACAAGATGCCCATTATTTATGATGATGATAAATTACATGTTGAAAAAGATAGAGGCCTATTGGATACTCTCGATGAAGACTTAAGTAATGCTAACTTGATAACTCAATTCGACAATACTGACGCTAACACCTTGAATAAATTGGAAAACGCTGTTGCCTCTCGTTCTGTTTTATCAAGCAATTCTTCCGCAAATTCGGAAAGACCTCTTGTGCTGTCCGACAATTCTACTGCTAGAAACAGATTAAATAGATCAAATACAGAAATTAGAAAGTTTAAATTATGGAGAGGTAATTTTGTTTTCGATTCTCCCATCAGTGCTTCACTGTTGGATAAATATCGCTTGGTCTTGAAGGATAACACTTTATACAATGAATTCAAATTCATGAGATATCAAGCCATTACATGCGAACCAAATGAATTAGCTTTGAAAAATTTCACAGTTAGACAATTGCAATATTTGAATCCGAGACAAACTGAACTTATGATTGTTATTACCATGTACAATGAAGATCATATATTGCTAGGTAGAACTTTGAAAGGTGTTATGGATAATATAAAACATATGGTTAAGAAACGTTCATCCAGCATTTGGGGTCCTGATGCATGGAAAAAAATTGTGGTATGTGTCGTATCAGATGGTCGTTCCAAAATTAATGAAAAGGCTCTAGCATTAATGAGTACATTAGGTTGTTACCAAGATGGGTTTGCCAAAGATGAAATCAATGATCAAAAAGTTAAAATGCATGCTTATGAACATACGACTATGATGAATATTACAGAAGTAACAGAAGATACAATTCAATTGAAATGTGATAATACAACAGTACCAGTACAACTCTTATTCGCATTGAAGGAACAGAATCAGAAAAAAATTAATTCACACCGTTGGGCTTTTGAAGGATTTGCAGAATTATTACAACCAAATGTAGTTGTTTTGTTAGATGCAGGTACAATGCCCGGTAAGGACTCTATTTATGAATTATGGAGAGAGTTTCGTAATCCTAATGTAGGTGGAGCATGTGGTGAAATTAAAACCGATTTAGGTAAAGGTTTTGGTAACTTAATCAATCCCTTGGTTGCATCACAAAACTTTGAGTATAAGATGTCTAATATTTTGGACAAGACCACAGAATCTAATTTTGGTTACATTACTGTGCTACCTGGTGCGTTTTCTGCATATAGGTTTGTTGCAGTGCAAGGTCAACCGTTGGATAAATATTTCTATGGTGAACAATTAGAAGATGGTGGGTTCAATTTTTTCTCATCTAATATGTATCTGGCGGAAGATCGTATTTTATGTTTCGAAATTGTCACTAAAAAGGATAGTTGCTGGACTTTAAAATACTGTAGGAGTTCTTATGCTTCTACAGATGTTCCAGAAAGGGTTCCTGAGTTTATATTACAAAGAAGACGTTGGTTAAATGGTTCATTTTTTGCCGCTGTTTATTCATTTTGCCACTTTAATAGAATATGGACTAGTGGTCATAACATTGGTCGAAAATTCTTACTGACTATTGAGTTCGTTTACTTATTTTTCAATACTTTAATATCCTGGTTTTCCTTGAGTTCATTTTTCCTTGTCTTCAGAATTTTATCATTATCAATTGCACAAGATTATTCCAATGCATTCAACGTCTTATCTGTCGTATTCCTTTGGTTATATGGTGTTTCTGTTTTTTCCACTTTTGTTCTGTCGTTAGGTAACAAACCGAAAAGTACAGAAAAGTTTTATGTGGTCAATTTTGTCTTCTTTGCCATTCTGATGGCATATATGGTGTTTTGTAGTATATTCATGAGTGTTAAATCTTTTGAGGATATTTTAGATGAGGATCATATTACATTTGCTGGTTTGATTACTACGAAAGCATTCCGTGATCTGGTTATATCCATGGGTTCCACTTATGTTTTATACATCATCAGTTCAATCATCTATCTTCAACCTTGGCATATGATTACAAGTTTTATTCAGTACATTTTATTATCGCCATCATACATTAATATTCTGAATATCTATGCATTCTGTAATGTCCATGATCTGTCATGGGGTACCAAAGGTGCAAGCGCAGGTACACCGTTAGGTAAAATTCATGCTCAAGAGGACGGTACCTTCAAGATGGAGATTATGGTTTCAGAGCAAGAAATTCAGGCTAATTATAATAAATTTTCAGAAATTTTACATGCCAGAAATGATGAATCTGAAACATCTAATATGTCATTTGATGAGCAAAAGACTGGATATTATGCTAATATTCGTTCATTGGTAATTATTTTTTGGGTCTTAACTAATTTTGGCGTTGTCGCTGCGGTTTTGGAGACAGGTGGTATAGGTGATTACATATCTTTGAGAAAATTCCATAAAACTAATCCTACTATGGCTGCAGACACTACTGTCATTACTACTCCAATGTTAACTGAACGATCTACCATTTACTTTAGCGTTATCTTATGGTTAGTAGCATTATCAGCGGTAATTCGTTTTTTTGGTTGTTCTATCTATATGTTGAATAGATTCTTCAACCGTGTATTCAATAAGTAACTGTAATATACCAAAATATATGTATAAATAGCATTTAGTAATAGACAATTATAGCATTTTTAACCAAAGTATGATGGTTTCACGTGAATCTGCAACAATGTGTCTTTTTTCACACATTTTTCATATTAGTGGAATCTTGTTAGTAATTTAAATGCGAAACAATCTGAAGAGGAAGGGAGGATAAATTTGAAACAAATGTGTAGATTCCTCATATTCAAGGGTAAAGAACCTATTAAATTGTCACATCTACTAACAAGACCGGCACATTCAATCATTAATCAATCATTTGACAGCAGATTACGTTTAGATCGTAGAAGACCTATGAATGGTGACGGTTTTGGAGTTGCATATTATCCATTAGATACTGAATTAGGAGAAGATGGACCATGTATATTCAAAGCCATTACACCGGCTTGGAATAATCAAAATCTAGAGACTTTGGCTGAGAAGACTAAATCAGATTTGATTTTTGCACATGTGAGGGCATCGACTTATGGTATATTGGCTGAAACAAACTGTCATCCCTTTACATATCATAACATCTGTTTTATGCATAACGGTGGTATCAGTAACTTTAGCAAGATAAAGAGACAGTTATTCAATCATATCAAAGATGAATATCTCAATTATCTACAAGGTGGTACAGATTCTGAGTGTGCATTTGCCTTATTTTTAGATACTTTAGACAAGATGGGATTCGATCCCAGCAAGAAAGATGGTGATTTTGGTCACATTGCTTTGAGGAATGCTCTGTTAAAGACAATTGAATATATAAAAGATTGGACTAAACCATTTAGTCAAGGTAGTGATCCCTCATTGTTAAATTTTGCCGTTACGGATGGATCCACAGTAGTGGTATCCAGATATATTACTTCTAAGATAGATGAAGCTGCATCATTACACTTTAGCAGTGGATCTAGCTTTGTAGAAAGTACCCCAGGTGAATATCGAATGGAAAGGTTAGATAAGAAGCAAGATGTCATTATGGTCGCCAGTGAACCCTTGACATTTGAGAGGGGTGATTGGACTGCAGTGCCCACTAATAGTGTCTTGACCATTAGGAAGCAAACCATTCTTTTACATCCAATTATTGACGAATATTATCAAGAAGATCCATTATATTTGAGATCGAGTACGTTAGCAGAACAAAAAGGTCTTATGGGCACTGTACCTGTTGCTGCATCTGTAGAGAAGAATGTTCCACCTTTAGAGAGAGAGGGCCGTATAAGACCTGTTACTACTCATCTCATTTAGTGGACCTTACCAGCATGGTTTAGGAGTGATTACAAGAACAAGATTACTCAGCGATGGCGACTGATTACGTGATGTTCAGAAGCTTTTAACCGACGCTTACGTTATTGGTTTTTGTTTACATTTCCCCGAAGGAAAAACAGCTTGAGCCATTTATAGGCAAAGGCTGTTTATCGGCAGCACTTCCGAACCCTTGACGGAACAACCCGTAGTGCCTAGTGTGTTTTTCCATGGTCGGTAAAAGTAAATCCGTGCCAAGGTGCAGCTGGAAAAGGATTTTTCCAGTTTTTCCAAATCCACGCAAAAATCAATTCTTGAAAATATAAAAGAATTGAAAAAAACAGAAAATGATAATTCTTGCGTTTGTTTCAAGAAAGGCAGGCCCAAATTTTAATTTTAAGTAATCTAATAATTCAAGTCTCCTAATTGCAATAATTTAATTATTTATTATTCTAATATTTTGATATTTTAACAAGATACCACACATTTTTGATATATTATAATAAAAAACTTAATTTAACTTCAATACCACACTTAAATTTATATATACGAATAAATTGAATATGAAATTTACAAATGTTGCCGCTTTAGGTTTAGCTGCCAGTGCTGTTGTTTCAGCAAAGAAGGAAAGTGATTATACCACCACTTTGACTTTCACTGGTCCAAGTACTACTATTATCAGTACATCTACTCATTTAACTCATAAATATGGTAAATTCAATAAGACCAAGAAATCTTCATCTCCAAAAAACACCGGTACTCACAAGTACGGTAGATTTGATAAGACCAAGAAATCGTCTTCTCCAAAGGCTTCTGGTACTCATAAGTATGGTAGATTTGACAAAACTAAGAAATCTTCTACTCCAAAGAATAGTGGTACTCATAAATATGGTAGATTCGATAAGACCAAAAAATCTTCCACTCCAAAGAACACCGGTACCCACAAGTACGGAAGATTTGATAAGACAAAGAAATCATCTACTCCAAAGGCTTCTGGTACCCATAAATATGGTAAGTTTGATAAAACTAAACGTCATTCTAAGACACCAGATGTTAAATTAGTTCAAGCAAATGCAGCACCACAAGTTCATTATGATGCCAAGCAAGTTATTGGTTTAACTGCTGGTTCTGCCCTAATTGCTGGTGCTTTATTATTACTATAAGGAAAATAATGGAACTGTTCTTTTTCTTTTGTATATCCTTTTGGAATGATTCATTTTTATTTCCTATATCAATTAATATTAACTTATTGAGTTAATATTTTTCTTCTATTTTATATTATCATTATTATCAAAAAAAAAAAACCAACTTTGTCTCTGTGTGTGTGTGTGATTTTATTATTACCATTTATCTTTATTATATTATGATTAAAGAATATTAAATTAATCAAAATTATTATGATTCAACCCAAATTATACTATCAAAAATTCCAATGTCTTTTGTAAAATTCAAAGGGCGTTATTTTTTTTACATGAAGAAAGATCTGTGTGTGTGTATCTTTTTATATGTTGCAAGGAATATCGTCAAATATGAGCAATTTTATTCAAGTACCGAGAGTTTTATGTATAAGTGTATGCTGACGTAGACGAAACCAGACTAAATTACTTTGGATGATAGACTAAATGTGTGATTAGTCTCTCATGTGTATGATGGTCCAGTTTATGTTGTCATTTTACAAATAAATACTACATTATATATCTTGTATGTATTATAGATTATATGTTATTGTGTGCATTTAGCAACATCGTCTGTAGTGACTTTTACTCTACAAAGAGAGGGGGTGTGGGTGTAAAAGGCGGAGACCTCACGTGGCAGTCTACCGCGTTACCCGCACTCCCTTAAATTTTCTGTCACGCGACAAGCACGCCAAAAGCACGTGACAGCGTCAGAAGGAAAGAAAAAAATATTTTCCACATTTTCTGTTTATTTTCGTTTTCATATAAATTTTCTATTTTGTTTGAAGGCATCTCTGTTCGTTCTCTTTCTTGTATTTCTGTGTTTTGCATCCGAGTATTACTAACTGAAGCTTTTTTCTCATTAATATTCTATACAGTAACAGAAAAATATAAAAAAACCGTAGTATTACATTAAAGATGAATGCCGATGAAGAATCCACTACAAATAAATTCGTTCCTGAATACAGAAGAACAAATTTTAAAAATAAAGGTAGATTCACAGCTGATGAATTGAGACGTAGAAGAGATACACAACAAATTGAATTGAGAAAGGCTAAAAGAGATGAAGCGTTAGCTAAGAGAAGAAATTTCGTACCACCAGCAAATGGTAATGGTACTAATGTAGACTCAGATTCGGAAGATGAAGATGCCATGAATGCTGATAGAGAATTTTATAACCAATTACAAAATGAATTGCCCTTAATGATTCAACAAATTCAAACAAGTGATTTTCAACAACAATTAGCTGCTACAGTTAAATTTAGACAAATTCTTTCCAGAGAACATCATCCACCAATTGATGTAGTTATTCAATCCGGTGTGGTCCCCACTTTAGTTAATTTCATGAATGAAAATCAACCAGAAATGTTACAACTTGAGGCAGCTTGGGCTTTAACAAATATTGCATCTGGTACCTCTGATCAAACAAAAGTTGTGGTAGAGGCAGGTGCTGTACCATTATTTATTCAATTATTATATAATCCATCAGTGGATGTTCAAGAACAAGCAATTTGGGCGTTAGGCAATGTCGCAGGTGATTCTACTGATTATAGAGATTATGTTTTACAATGTGGTGCCATGGAACCAATATTAGGTTTATTTAATTCTACTAAAGTTTCATTGATTAGAACTGCTACATGGACTTTATCCAATTTATGTCGTGGTAAGAAACCACAACCTGATTGGGAAATTGTATCGAAGGCATTACCCACTCTAGCTAAATTGATTTACTCTCTGGATAATGAAACATTAGTGGATGCATGTTGGGCAATTTCTTATTTGTCTGATGGACCAGCAGAAGCCATTCAAGCATGTATCGATGTTAGAATTCCCAAGAGATTAGTGGAATTATTAGAACATTCATCTACCATGGTACAAACTCCAGCTTTAAGATCTGTAGGAAATATCGTTACTGGTAATGATTTACAAACACAAGTAGTAATTAATTGTGGTGTTCTACCGGCACTAAGAAATTTATTAAACTCACCAAAGGAAACAATTAAGAAAGAAGCATGTTGGACCATATCAAATATTACCGCGGGTAATACAGAACAAATTCAAGCTGTTATGGATGCTAATATTGTACCATCGCTAATTAAATTATTGAAAACTGCTGAATATAAGACTAAAAAGGAAGCCTGTTGGGCCTTATCTAATGCATCATCTGGTGGTTTACAAAAACCTGAAATTATAAGATATCTTGTTTCCCAAGATTGTATTAAACCATTATGTGACTTACTAGAAATTGCTGATAATAAAATCATTGAAGTGACATTAGATGCTTTGGAGAATATTTTAAAAGTTGGTGAAAATGATAAAGAGGCTCGTGGATTAAGTATTAATGAAAATGCTGATGCTATTGAAAGAGTGGGTGGTATGGAGAAAATTTTCAATTGTCAACAAAATCAAAATGACAAAATTTATGAAAAGGCGTACCAAATCATTGAAACATATTTCGGTGAAGAAGATGATGCCATTGATGAAAGTATGGCACCAAATACTAACGGTAATCAATTTGGGTTTGGTAGTAATGTGGATCAGCAATTCAATTTCAATTAATTGGTTTGAAGAAAGATAAAAGGTCGTTTAAGTTCCAATCCCAATGTTGAGTTCACAGAGAGAGAGAGAGAGAGAGAGAAAGAAAAAGCATTTATTTATTCCATTAAATTAGCAAACCAATTCACTACAAATACGTGCTATGAAGCTGTATTATCTGTAAAATTACTTATCATTCTTCTTCCCCCTATGGTGATAATAAAATAGCGGTAGGACGTATATATAACTGTATATAAACTGTTTTTTCGCTTTCTCATTTTCATTTAATCGTTAGTGTGTGGGGTATAGAAGTATATGTAGCTATCATTTGAAGCACAGTATAGTATCGAATTGCACTATTGAGTAAAGTTTGAAAAAAGTTGGAATTGTTTCTGTGAAGTGAAAATAAACAATGTTTACATTTTCAATAAACAACGACTACTTTCATACACAGAGGTATATGTGTACGGTCTTGAGATATGAACAATGGGCGTAGGAATTCTACACAACGGTCTGTCACAGGCAACGCCACTCTGCACGGACTGACCTCAAACAGTTCTACTAAAGTTGGTGAAAGGTATGATGATTTCATAGAACAAGATAAGTATCTACCAGGAGGTATACGACCCAACGATGAGAGGGATACAGACACTACAATCCAGAGAATCGAACTTGATAGTCCAGATTTTGAGAGTGGTATTCGAATGAAGACTGCAAAGAGTTTAAAGGAAGATTTCGTATCGAGACACGAAAATTTTGTCATACATGACAAGAATAACAATAACAATAATAGTAATAGTAATAGTAATGGGTATGGGTATGGGAATAACAAGATTTGGAATTCTCTGGAGCCGAAGTCATCACCCGATGATAAATTTTTCACTAGGGAGAATGAGAATGGTAAGAATTCACACGCTAGACTGAATCTAAGTAGACGGTTTAATTATAGATACCAGCACAGACACACTTCAGAGAATGTGAGAAATCTTATAGGAGATCCCTTACCCTTACCATATTTGAGCAAGGGCCCAGATTCTAAACGGACTGGTAGCCATATAGTACATGATCCAAAAATACGGCAATCAGTAGATAAATCAATTAGGAAACCGCTAACGTTGGATGAATTGGATAAGAGGCGACATATAATGAATACGAAGTGGAGGAAACTGTTAAATAGTGATCAAAATGCGGTTAATTTCAAGTTGAACGGACTACCGAAACTGGATCATCTTACAAATGATGCTGAGGATGATGATGTTGCTGGAGAGTTGAATATCTTGAAACAAGAGCCCAGTAGACTCAACACCAGACACTCGTCTCTACATAGGGATTTGAATATACGATCCAGGGGTGCCAGTGTGTCGTTGCAGCCGTTTTCACATACCAGCGAAAGTACTATAAGCTGTCTGCAAGATGAGATAAATGCCAATGGACGCAAGTTGGATCAAATATTACAAATACTGAGTGAAGGCCACCAACAGCGAAGCACGCCCCGAGTCGCAGTGTCACGAGAAGTGCTCTGCTGGTCCCTATGCATTGTGGTGCTTCTGGCATGCAACGTGGTGGTCTACTGTCTGTAGTGGGCAGTTGTAGTCTTAGTGTCCCCGCCTGCGTTGATGACGGTGTCCCTCTAGATCGAAGGAGCTCCAGCCAGGGGACACCCCCCGCCAGCGGCTGCCAGACAGAACTCCAGAGGGAGACCTCAGCCGGACCCGCCAAAAACCAGCGGCCACAAAATATTTTATGCCGCAGCGTTGAAAAATTTTATGCAAAAAAACCAGCAGTCCAGGATGACCACCAATGAGAACTTGAAACCACTCGTGGACAGAATACTGATGAATCCCCTGCAGTTCAAACAGGCTGCGGTCAACGCCACAGATACGAGCCACTACTCGGCGTTGTCAAACGAGAACTACATCGTCATCGGAGCTGCCAAAACGGCCGTTTCCCGTGATGATCATGTGCAGACCGGTGGGAACACTGATCCAGATGGCCATGGGGCCTCAAATGGACATAACAAGGAAAATCAGACCTTGAAGCCCAAATCTATGGCAGAAGCCTTGGCTGCGTACACCACAAAGAAAGGCAAAGAAGATAAATCAGAAAATAAAGCAGCCATGGTTAAACCAGAAAAGGAAAATGTGGTAAATAATCAATCATCTGATCTTAATAAAGAAAAGGAGGAACCTTTGAGTAGTGGCACTAGTAGTGACCAGGAATTTCATGAGGCAAAAGAGTTCATTAGTAGTGATGACACAGAAAATGTTAGTCAGGATTCAAGTGAAGACGAAGAGAAGAATGTACATTCGGTAAAGAATGACATCTCACAAACTGTCTCCTCTTTGAATCATAGTCAAAATGGCAGCGCTCATAATGATGATGAAGATATCGGTGAAGACATAGGTGAAGATATTGGTCAAGATATTACTGAAACTTTGACTAATGGTAAAACTGATATCAGTAGTAATGATGATTTAGATCAAGATATGGATGAAAATGAGGATACAAGTACCGAAATTCCTCCAAATAGCAACAAAACGGTTAGCCAAGACATTTCAAAAACTTTACTCGCTTTGAAAAAGCAAGATAATGCTGAAATTAAACATGAAGAATCAAAAGATGATGGTGATGATGATGATGATGATGATGATGATGGTATTTCTTCTAATGACGAACATGATCAGTCGTTCACTATTAATCCAGGAAATAGCGACGCGGAAATGAGTGATGATGAAATATCACAAATTTCAGATTCTGAAAGAATTGGACTATTAGAAGAATCTATCAAATTTGAAAAAAATAGGGAAAGCAACGCAGAACCACTAGAAAAACAAGAAGATGAAGAAGAAGAATTGAAACATAAATTACCTCAAACTAAGAGTCAAAAATCAGATTGTTCGGAATCCAATAATAACGATCTGAAAAATTTTTATCAATATAATGAAATGGATACTGACGAGGGCTCCATATCTCCATCAAGAATAATTAAAAATTGGGGGAAAGAAATGTCCAAATTAAAACCAAGAGGTCTATTGAATCATGGTGTTACTTGTTACACTAATGCTGCTGTACAGGCAATGTTACATATTCCTGCTGTACAACATTATCTTTGGGATATCTTGAGGGGTGATTATTCAGATATAATTTCTCCAAATTCTGTCACAATGACTTTGGCTGAAACAAGTAAAAGAATGTGGTACCCAAATGATAAATTAAAGAAAAAGATAAATTCTTATATCGATCCAAATAAATTAATCAATAGATTAGATGATATTAATTGCATGATGAGTGAATGGCAACAAGAAGATTCTCATGAATATTTCATGTCTTTGATGTCAAGATTACAAGAAGATTCAGTACCAAAGGGTCATAAAATGACAGAGTCTATCATTTATGATATCTTCGGTGGGTTATTGAAACAAACTGTGACGTGTAAATCATGTGGTGGTGTATCTAAGACTGAA
This sequence comes from Grigorovia transvaalensis, assembly GCA_003708445.3. Taxonomy (NCBI): domain Eukaryota; kingdom Fungi; phylum Ascomycota; class Saccharomycetes; order Saccharomycetales; family Saccharomycetaceae; genus Grigorovia; species Grigorovia transvaalensis. The sequence goes on along the minus strand of PPXN03000003.1, from coordinate 187,932 downwards.
CAACCATTTTATGATTTATCTCTACATTTAAAGGGTAAGAAAAAATTGTCAACTGTAGCTACATCAACTGATGCTAAAAGCATTGTTAATGACAATAATAATAATAATAATAATGATAACAAAAATGATAATACTCAGTGTAACAATAAAACTACTCCTTCTAATAATGAAAACGTTGGGACTAACAATACTACTAATACTAATGATACTACCAATAAATCTAGCGATGATTCAAATTCCATAAATCGTAGATTTTCCATTGAAAAATCAATCAAAGATTTCTTTAATCCAGAATTAATTAAAGTTGATAATGACAAAAAAGGTTACATTTGTGAAAAATGTCATAAGACTACTAATGCAATTAAAAGAAACAGTATAATAAGAGCGCCAGAGACATTGCCAATACATTTGAAAAAATTTAGATTTAATGGATCTCAATCATCAAAGATGAAACAAGCTGTTTCATATCCTATGTTTTTGAATATGACACAATATTGTGAAAAGACTAATAATTTACTACCTGTAGAATACCAACTAATAAGTGTAGTGGTTCATGAAGGTCGTTCTTTATCATCAGGTCATTATATCACCCATTGTAAGCAACCTGATGGTACTTGGGCTACATATGATGATGAATATATTAACAAGATTTCTGAAAGAGATGTCCTAAGAGAATCTAACGCATATTATTTAATCTATACTAGATTAACACCAAGAAAAATTGAATTAAAGAAACAGTTAAATAATCCGATTGGATTACCCATTGATAAAAGATCAAATAATAATAATAATAATAATAATAATAGTAATAGTAATAACAATGCTAATAAGAATAAGAATAATATTAATAATGGTAACAAGAACGATACTGCCAGTAAGAATCGCTCCAGGAAAAAGAACAAAAACAAGAAAAGAAAGTTTAATAAAAACTAACTAACTGGATCTACTATGACTCCAATATTTTAGCATAAAATGTATTTTATTATATATGAAAAAAAAATCTCATACTATACATATAATTTTTAACACATAATCAAGACAATCATCAAGAATTACAAAATCCATACAAGGGGCATTTATAATTATGAATATATTAATATATATCTATTCTATATACAGATGATTTACTTATCATGACACTATTTCGATACCCATACTTTTAGCCACCCCAATAACTGATTTCACAATATTCTCCATACTAATATTCTTATGTCTCTCATCAGTCTGCTTAATCTTGGCAATCGCATACACGTGTTTCAAAGACAACTTACCCACATTGCCCTCCTTTGTAGATAAATTTGCCTTAGAAGCACCTTTCTCTAACTTCAAAGCTTTCAATAACAGAAACCCGGTCGGTGGAGACTTCAATTCAAAATTAAACGTCCTATCGGGCTTCACAGTAATCAATACAGGTATAGGTATACCCTGTTTGTAATGTGATGTCTTGTTATTGAAGTCTTTACAAAAATCCATAGCTTTGATACCTTTAGAACCTAGAGCAGGACCAACAGGTGGAGTGGGTGCTGCCTTTCCTGCTTCAACTATCAGCTTTATGACGGAGCTCTTCGTGGACATTGGACGGTGCAGTGAAAGAGTGCAATTTTTCTTCAACTTCAGATCCTTCTTTCTTTAAACTAAATGCAATATTTTTTTTTGTTTAACCTTGAACGGACAGCCCTAATGTAGAAAAATAATGAAGTACGTTTTCACTAACCCTACGTTGAGATATCAATAATTAGGTAATAATAATAATAATATATAAGGTATAAGATAATATATAAAATGTATAATTTTGGTATCAGAATAAAAAAGTTTACTATACAAAATATCTTACATGATGAGGGATTGTAATTGATAACGACTCATAATTATAGCATATTCGAATATTACAGCAATTGATTAAAAAATTCCCGTTCTCTTAATTCACTTGCTGTTTGTTCTTCTTCTTTTCTAAACCAGCAATATGTGCTTCACTCTGATCCACTTGTGTATGTTCGTGATCTGAGGCTCTTATTACTTTGAAGTCTAAACCAGCTTCCACTACGCAGCACATATCAATACTCTTTATCCAGGGATCGGCCATGATTTCGTCAATTGTACATCTACAAGCAGGGGCTAAATCAACCATCCTGTTAATAATTACTTGCGATTCCTCTGGTAAAGAATGTAAAAGTCTTTGTGGTCCAATGTTTGGATTGTTTGGATCTGCTGCATTAGCACTATTTGACGTAGAAGTATGATCATTTGTCGTAGAGGGAAATTTACCATCCATTAAAGCATCGTAAGATGGTGGTTCAGGTGTCTTTGTAACTAAAGCACTTAATGAATCACAATTTCTACCAGAACAAAATAATTTGAATGAATTATCTCTTAATTTTGGTATCTTCCATGGGAACTTTTTCAATATCATACAAGCAAAAATAATTGCCGCTGACCAAATATCTACTGGTCTTGGATCATATTTAGTGAAAATACAAACTTCTGGTGCCAAATATGGATCACTACCAACAATCCCGGAAGCTTCAATTAAAGTCTTAGAGAATGGGTAGGAAAATACAACAGCAGCACCGAAATCAATTAATTTGACAATACCTTTATCGTTAATGACACAATTATCTAGTTTTATATCACGATGTGCTAACCCAATTGAATGTAGATAACTTATACCATTTAAGATTTGTTTGAAGCAACAACATATTTCTTCATATGACATCTTGTTACTCATGACTATGGCGAAAAGGTCATATTCACAATATTCCATAACTTGTAAGATTCTGTTATTATCATAGGCAATTTCAATTGTTTCAATGATATTCGAATGATGTAAAGTAGTACCGATACAATATTCACTAGTAATTTTTTTCACATAATCACGTTTAGTTTCATGTTCTAATTTATTTCTAAATTCTTTCACAGCAAAAATTTTCTTATCTGCAATTCTTCTTACTAATTTGACAGAACCACCAGCACCTGCACCTAAATCTTCACCAGTTCTTGAATATCTCTTATGGAAGGGTATGTTAATATCACCGTTTTGAGTATGCAAATATAATGTGTCATTAGTCATCGAATTAAAATTTGGATTGGAGGTACCATATGAACTCGGTACGAATTGTGAAAATTGCTTGCTTTTACTATAATTGCCACTGCTGTTGAGTGTAGTGGAAGTAGCATACGATGTGGCTATACTTGGTGAACTTGTAAATTGAGCGTGACCATTAGAAGTTGAATTTTTCTTGAAATAGCCTCGGAGGTTAGCTGCTGATGAAGAAAGGATATTAGTATTTGAATGTGTATTAGAATTGCTGTTGTTGTTGCTGTTGTTATTATTATTATTTATATTTGGTTGAATATTGGAGCTAGTCATTGTTGTTGAGTCATTAAATGTTGTTGGAGAACCAAATTTCGTTTCATTAAATGACGGTTGTCTTGAATTTGAGTAAATGCTACCCTTCCTTGTACGATTTGGTTTCGGAGTATTATTTAAATGTACAGATGAATCAGAAGACGAATCAGAAGATGACGTCGTGGATGTCAAACTCCCTTGTCTATTCTCTTTCACGTTATTTACCACAGAGGTGTTATAATGATAATTGTTGTTGTTGGTGTTGTTATTATTCTTTGAAGAAGATGAAAAGAAAAAGTTACCCAAAGAAGAAGAAAACGATCCACTACGTGATATACCACCATTTACATTTGTACTAGTTGTCATATGAGAATTTGCATTAAAATTTGAAGTTGAATGTGATGGAGAGTGAATTGAGTTATAAGTATTTATCGTGTTGAATTTCTGTTTTGATATAATGAACCTTGGTTCCACAGAATCAACTTTTGGTGATTGAATAATATTTGAATCAATTGGTACCATATTACTTGGTAAATTTCCACTATAACCATCTATGAATGAAGATGATACAGAAGAAGAATTACTGTTGTTACCATTATCTTTATTTGAATTCGGTACAGCGTATGGGATCGAAGAAGATAAAGATGGTATACCATTTGATCTATTCGATAAAGAGCTGCTATTAGTATGAATATTATTAGTACCATTTGGATGATTATTCAAGTTCATCTTTTTGTTTGTTGAACCACCACCAATGGTGATATAGTTACCATTATCTATAAACGAAGCATTTAATTTATTAGTAGAAACGCTTGAACCCATCATTGTGGCAGTATGGGCAAAATTATTATTTAAAAAACTATTTGAAAGCGGTATTGGTGAATTATTGGCATAATTAACGCTGTTGGAGTGAATAGGAATGTTACCTTGATTAGTAATGGGCATAATTTTTGACTCATTTCTCTTTTCTTGCAGCAATTTCGTTAAAGATGAAGACATCTTGTTAGTTGACTTAGTTTGATCAATAGTCTTATTTGAAGTTGAAGAGTATTGTGTTCTCTGATCGGTATCCTTCACCATAAAGGAGAAAATATCTAGTTTGGAGAGAGAAGAATTAGATAGTAGTAAAAATAAAACTGGGAATGTATCAAAAATGCAATTAGTAAACTTGATGGAAGAAAAAGTAATTGTTCTTAGTAATATAAGAGATAATATTGTCACGCCCAACAGGAAAATAATATCTCTATCAAGCAAAAATGATAAGAGATAAACTATTTTCTGATAAGTGTTACTACTAGGGCTGGCGGTGTATAGTAAATTGTGGTTATTCTGGTTCTCTTTTTCCCATTTGGCGATTCCTTAATAATGATCGTGTTTATGTCACTGATAACGGCGGGTCCTCCAAGGGCTGCTGACTCATCCCCACCCTTGTCTGGAGATGACGTAACTTTGTGTTGTAAGCGATTATCAATGAGCAGTGTTTACGTAAAGTGTTAACGTAATGGATTACATCAGCTGGTTTGATCTTACTAGTATACAAGTTTATATAGAACGTATTATCATTCTAATACGCTTACATACTGCATGAAATTACTGACTATTTAAGAATTTAGTCTCTTCAGACGCAATATTAGCCATATATTTATCTATGTCAATTACATTAATATCTTGTAAATTAGTTTGATTTTGGAACCAAATTTCATGTTGACCTTGTTTGTTATCGTTTTTATTATAAATGGATCGTTGTAAAATGGGGAATTTACTAAAATTTTCATTTCTTTTCTTATTATGATGAATTTGATTTTGTAACATTATATTATTATCTTCATTGGATTCATACGTTGTCTTCAATATTATATTAGTCACTGATCCGAAAACAGTTTCTTGGACACTTATTGGTTGTATGGTACGTATAACTTGTTTACTGAAAATTTCAATAATATTAATACTACCTAATTTATCACCAACAATTAAATTGGTACCATCCATACTAATCTCTAATTTTTCAATTGATTTACCTTCAAACACATTTCCAATAGAAATTTGACCCATTTGGAACATTTTCAATCTATCTTGAACAGTCCTTTCTGTCTCTACAAAATCATTTTTAACTAATGAATAGATCTTACCTTGATTCTCTGAGTTATTTATTTGTAAAAGATTCAAAATTTTGTTTGATGTTAATTTGTAGTAGGTAGATAATTGATAACAACCTTCTGTGGTACCTAAAAAGACGGTTCTTTCAGCTGGGTCCAGAATTAATGATTGAATTGGTTCAATGAAAGTAAATGTGGCAATTAAATTTGGTGTTGAATTAATTAATTTCTTATTATTACTACCATTCATATTAAATTCATAACAACGTAAGGTACAATCCTCAGAAACGGTATATAATTTGACGGAACTTTGGAAAAGGTTACTAGTTTCCATTGTAGATACAGCAAAATCTGTAACTGCTAGAGTATGATCATGAATAACACTAATTGGTTTAGGTTCTTTCAAACTGATTAAATCTAAAGTTTGCCAAATGATTACACGAGAATCTCTACCTGAAGTGATAATATATTTACCTTGCAAAATACTTTTCATCTTCGTGATCTGTTGATAATGCGCCATAGCTTTAACATTAAGTAGCAAACCACTTTCTAATTCCCAGATATAGATCTTGCCTGATTCAGTCGATGCTAACAACAAGTACGAATCTTTATTCCCTGTGGCATAATCTCCTGGTACTACTTCCAGACAGTTGGCAGCCTCTGGGATGGGTATTCTTTGCTCAACAGATTCCCTCTTATGTGAACCACTTAGATTGTACACGTTAATCAACGCTTTACGTTCTTGTGCAACGAACAAGTATCTATCATTCACTATACATGCACTATTCTTGGTCCCGACCACACACTGCTTCAAATTGGATTGTTCTTGCGAGTTCAAAGAGGTGACACACGCTGTCTTGTTTGTAGTAAATACCAACTGCTCGTCCATCTCCAAAAATCTAGCTAATCCTCCAAATATCGCCACAAAATGCGTTCCAATCTTTGCGATGAGCTTCGAAAATTTTTCCAATTGATAAAATAAAAAAAACTTTAATGAAAAAAGTTGAAATAGTAAAATTCAGTAACAACAGCACAAACAGAGATGCCCCTAAACATTATAGGTACAGCTATCTTTGACGGGACGGACTCCATACCTTACTATGAAACCATCAAGAAGAACTTGCCCTACCTGTTGGCCACCAGTTTGGTGAAATGGTGGAGTCGTGGTGCTTCAAACACGTGGGAAAGAAAGTTACATGGTAAAGTGTATATCGTTACTGGTGCTACTAGTAGGTCCATGGGTAGTAATGTGTTGTTGCAAATGGCACAGGCAGGTGCTCAGTTGATTATCTTGGCCAGAGATACGGATCAGTGGACCATTGACTGGGTGGATTCGATTAGGGAACAAACTGGTAACGAGCTGATTTATCTCGAAGATTGCGATTTGAGTGATTTGCTCAGTGTGAGGAAGTTTGCGACAAGTTGGTTAGACAACTCTCCACCAAGAAGATTAGACGGGGTGGTTATCATGTCTGGTGATATGGAGCCATGGGGTATACCATTTGTTACATCGCCGGTGAGAAAATTTTCCAAAGATGGGTTAGAATTGCAAGTGGCTGTTAACTATGCCGGTGTGTTCCATTTATTGAATTTATTACAACCAAGTTTTAAAGCACAACCACCAGATAGAGACGTTAGAATCATCGTCACGACATGTTGGTTGCAAGTCTTTGGTGACATTAATGTTAAGGACCCACTATGGCAAGAAGTACCATATAAGAGAGCGTGGAAATTTTTCGCTTCCAGTAAAATACAATTAGGTCTTTGTATGATGGAATTACAAAGAAGAATGATAACAGATATTGAAACGAAGGCAAAAGAGAAAAATGTTGATAGATCAGGTAAAAATATTAAAGTAGTTATGGTACAACCAGGTACCATGAGATCGCCTAGTTTGAGGCGTATAATAAGTAATGGTTCCATATTCATGTTATTAGTATTATACTGTATAATATTATACCCATTTCTTTGGTTATTTACCAAGAGTGGATTCCGTGGTTCACAATCAATAATATATGCATTAAATACACCAGAATTGGAAGCAACAAACTTGAAAAACGCCGATACTAAATATGTTACGGATTGCTCCATTATAGACTTCCCAAGAAAGGAATTCAAAGATTTAGATTTACAAAAACAACTTTTTGATGACACTGAAAGAGATATCTTGGCATTAGAGAAAAAAATGGCACAAAATAGGAACCAAAAGAAAAGTACAACGAAATCTAAGGCAACAAAGAAAAATAAAGCATCAAAAAAAGCATAAATAGACTTGATAGATTACAAAATTGAAATTTCACAATTGCACAACCTGATGATATTTTTTTTTGGTGTTTTTAGCTTATCAATAAACCAAATTATTGAAGTATTATTGCATTAAGGTACGAAAAGTTATATTTAATTCGAAATTTATATCGTGTAAAAATTCAATTACATTAATATAGTCTCTATCTAAGTCGTTTTTCATGTTTTTCAAAAGATCATTAGATATAAAGGTGTTTGATTATAAATCAAAATGGGGATGAAGATGGTTTAAAAAAAAAAAAACATAGTGATTAATAAGTGAATTAATAATTTGAATATTCATTTTAATGCTAATCTTGTCCCCCTGTATTATACAATAATACAATGTTTTGATTTTTTATTTGATTTAACACTATTTGTTGTTGTTCTAGAAACACTAGTATTTGTCTTTTTATTCTTACTTGAAGATTTCTTCTTAGTTGCTTTCATTGGTGAAGTGATCTTTGTTGAAATTAGGTTATAATTAGGTTTGGTAGATTGTTCAGATTTAGCGGATTTATTTGATTTTGTGGATTTGGCAGATGTCGCAGACTTGATTGATTTTCTTGAGGAAACAGGTTTCAAAGGATTCTTAACATTTTCCACTTGTGCAGCCGGCAATGCAGCACTTTTATCAGTTTCAATCGAAGCTGTATCCTTGGAATTTTCCAATTCTAAGATTTTCCTTTGTGCTGCCATTTCTTGTTCAATTTCTAATTCTTTATATACTACAGCTTTCACAGCAGTTTGGAAGACCTCATCAACACCAGTTTGATTCATGGCAGAGCATTCACAATAAGCCAATAATTTATTATCTTCTACAAACTTATTAATTTCATCTGAATCGGTTATTTCTATTTTACTATTAGAGTTTTCATTATTAATAGTATTATTATCCCTAAGATCAGTTTTAGTACCTACTACCAACACTGGTAAGAGGCCAGTGTTCTTATAAAATTCTGATTTATCAATATTTGCATGTTGTTTCAGTTCATTTAACCATTTATCCTTTAAGTTATTGAATGAAGTTCTATCTATTACAGAGAAACAAATTATGAAAATATCAGTTTGTGGATACGATAAGGGTCTTAACTTGTCATATTCATCCTGTCCTGCTGTATCCCAAAGATTTAATTTGAAGAATTGAGTCTTAAGCTTTGGAATTTTATTATCTTGTTTACGTTTCGGTACTTCATCAGTTTCTATATGCATATTAAAAGTGTCAGTATTATTAGATTCGATGCTTTTTTTCCTCATTTGTAAGGACAACGGCGGTTGTACTGCAATTTTTGTAGAATAATTATCAAAAACTGTTGGTACATAGTCTGTGGGGAAAGTATTTGTAGTATAAGAAATTAAAAGTGAGGTCTTACCCACTGCACCATCCCCTATTATAACACATTTTATGGATCTCATCTTTTTAAACGTAACTGTAGTGCGATTGATTCCTGTTATTTGTTTTAAAGTTGCTATATGTGGCGTTTTTTATGATTATTAATTTATTAAGATATGCTTACTCTTTACTGCCTCTGTGTTTATTTCAACGAAAAGAGAATGTCTTTTAATTATGTGATATTTGTTCCTTTATATAAACAACGCAGAATAGCGAGTGGAGTAGATGCAAAAAGTATAGACTCTGTGCAGGAGGAAGAACAACGATAGTGTAAATAAGGTAACGAAAAAATCAACGAGAAAAATACAAATAAGATATATATATAAATGGTCGATAAAACAAATGCGAAACACAGGAACAATTATGTGTTCAAGAAGAAATACGAAAAGCGGAAGAAACCGATGGAAAATTCAATTGGGATTTGAAAAAGCTTAATTGAAAAATTGATAATAAACTTTAATTCTAAATTGGCAAACTCTAAACGTAAAAAACTTAAAATCCAGTAAACTGCTGTAGTAGCACACGGAACAGCCAAACTGTAATTTGGCCCCAAAAGATTAGCTTTCGCAATGTAGCAGAGGAGGTAGGGAATATGTGCAATTTTTCCTTTGAGTGAACCTCAATTTTGAAATCCACTACGGGGAAAACACAGTGTACCAAAATAAAGTTAGGCACAATTAGCAATGATCAGATTACCCTTTTTGAGGGAAGTAAGGTTTTACACCTTGAAGAAAACCACGTACGATAAAATTTAAAGTTTTTTTCTTGGGAGCAACGCGAAGTAATCGTCAATGCTATTCCTTAAACTTTGTATCCTGAAAAACACATAAACTGTACTCTTAATTATTACGTACTTGTCTGCTTCCTAGAAATTCTTGTTGTTCTTTTTACTGACTGAAATAGGAATCAGTTGGAGAATTCTCAGCATTTTTTTCTACAAAGATTTCTGGTCCCTATACACACATACACTGTTCCTTTTCTCATATCTTTGAATATGGGGAAACAATACAATTATGGGGGGAGGGAAAGCGGGACCCAAGTTATGTCATATAGGATAATATACGTCTAAGGTATGTGGGGAGGTGATATCTACATTTTGTACGACTACTGTGTTATGTGAAAGCTCGGCCTTTAGAAAACCGGAATCCGGGGAAATAATCGGGAATTATAAACTATATAATTCTTATTAAATTTTTAAAAATTTAAATTAGGGCTCGATTACCAGATTGGTTCGAACCTTGCATATATTGCCATATTGGTAAAATATGCTAAAAAAGCAAAACGTACCCTAAAAAGAGCAACCACCTTGATTTGAAGAGTAATTCTATCATCAATACGAACACAAAATGGTAAGCCTTCTAAAAATAATCAATATCTCCAATGTAACAATCTCGTACCTGTGAGAAAACGTGTTGTTATTGATGCATTAATTACGAACATTGCTGATAATAATTGTGTCTTTTCGCTGGCCGTAATTGGAAACATTCTTCACAAAAGAAATGGAAAAATCGTTTCGGACACTATCATTTACTACGGTGCTGAAGTTTGACAACGGCAAAGAACATACTTAAAAAATTCAAAGAATGCCACGGTGACTACTTTTTTAATAGTACACCCGTACATTCAGCTTTTCAAACAAATTCTTTCATGGATATTTTTTCTCTACGCAATTTCCTCTTTCGGACGACGCATTTTAGGTACGGTAAATTTTCCAATTTTCACTGTATTCGTCGTTCAGCTGTTTGGTATTGCTTTCATTATTACAGAATTTCATATTGATTGTTTGTTGAATCTTTTCGTCCTTTTTAAATCTTCAGTCAATAGCAAGATCAAATATATTATACAATGGTTGCTTTAATTTCCAAGAAGAGAAAGTTAGTCGCTGACGGTGTTTTCTACGCTGAATTAAACGAATTCTTTACCAGAGAATTAGCTGAAGAAGGTTACTCTGGTGTTGAAGTTAGAGTTACTCCAACCAAAACTGAAGTTATCATTAGAGCCACTAGAACTCAAGAAGTTTTAGGTGAAAATGGTAGAAGAATCAATGAATTAACTTTATTAGTTCAAAAGAGATTCAAGTACGCTCCAGGTACTATCGTCTTATACGCTGAAAGAGTTCAAGACCGTGGTTTATCTGCTATTGCTCAAGCTGAATCTATGAAATTCAAATTATTAAACGGTTTAGCTATTAGAAGAGCCGCTTACGGTGTTGTCAGATACGTTATGGAATCTGGTGCTAAAGGTTGTGAAGTTGTTGTTTCTGGTAAATTAAGAGCCGCTAGAGCTAAATCTATGAAATTCGCTGACGGTTTCTTAATCCACTCTGGTCAACCAGTTAACGATTTCATTGATGTTGCTACCAGACACGTCTTAATGAGACAAGGTGTTTTAGGTATCAAGGTTAAGATTATGAGAGACCCAGCTAGAAACAGAACTGGTCCAAAGGCCTTACCAGATGCCGTCACCATTGTTGAACCAAAGGATGAAGAACCAATCACTGTTGCTTCCGTTAAGGACTACAGACCAGCTGAAACCCCAGCTGAAGAAACTGTTGAAGCTACCGCTTAAATTAGTTAGTAATTCAAAATATTATATATTTATATGATTATATACACTTTTATTTACTTTAATTAATTCATCTACATTTTCATTTCCCGTTGTACTATGAGTATGTGATTACTTGTTGAGATATTTATGATATTTACAAATTTGATCCATTTTTTTACCATTTATACGAATTACATGGCATCCCTCTTATTGGAGCATTAGCTAATTGGACCCAGGGCTTCTTCTTCTTTTGTCTCAATTCTTCCTCATAGGCAAGCCTTTTTAAAGTAACGTTTTTACTCTTCAATATACATTTGATATGAATATAACGATGTCTAATGATACCATGTCTACCACGACCTTTAATATCCAGTCTTTTGATCCAATCACCATCACTACCTGTCCAAATCTGTGCAATATATAAATCTTCTGGCCTTAAATTCAATTTAGAACATTCATTATATCCACGATCCAATAATTCAGCAACTTCACGCCCGAGTGCCTTCTTAGTGAAATGACATTGCGTTATAGCACTATGTAAATCAAGACCTCTGAATACTCTTAAAAATAAAGTAGCTTTCTTCATTGTGGATTTTATTCTATACGATTGTAAATAAATTGATGGCTCTAGTACTTCTAACTCTTCTTTACTTAGTTTCAATTGGTACTTTATCTTATTATTAGGTAACTGAACGATAGTACTCCTCTTGTAGAACCCACCACTTTTCTTACAATTCAAATCATATAATTTTTTCATCATGGGGGTCAATAAAGTCTCAGTTGTAGGTTTCTGCTTGACTTGTTCTTCCTTGATATAAGCCTGAAGGAACGTGTCATTTGCTGGTGTTATTTCATTCGTAGCGTCAGGATCAGCATCAGCGATTCTCGAGGAGATATCATCGACGTCTGTGTTGCCAGATCTTTTGGTAAGAGACCCAAATATTGAGTTGTTGGAGACAAGACTAGTATTCGTAAGCGGTCTCACAAGACGCAACTGAGGGGCTCCCAGTGTACATCTTTGGTAAAGTTTAAGCATGCTTAAGATGCTTATGAGTATTCCTTATTCATTTCTTGTTGAAAAAATCAAAAAATTGGATGTATTTATTAAAATTACTTATATAAGAGGTTGAGAATTATATGCAAACACCATTGGTGTTTATAGTGGAATACGAACGTTTAAAATTGGGGTATCTATATTTATTGTTTACAACGGAGTAGCTTAAAGGACTTCACGTAGGAATCCCTGTGGTGGATTTTCTTCATCTTGAGGAAACGTTATTGATGAAGATAAAATAGTAGAGTAGTCTTCACCTGATGAGGAGTTATAGGACGTACCATTATCTGAAGACGCATAGGAGAACCTTTCATGATGGTGGTTGGAGTTTAAGTTATTATTGAAGTTTCTTTGCAGCGGAGATAGAGGTATATTTGCGTTGTGTCGTATTTGGTCACCATTGGCGCCTAAAGCGAGACTGTCAGTAACGCCTTGGAGAGTAGTAGGAATATGTTCGTTGATATTATTATTATTAGTTACAATGTTGTTTTTACGTGGGTTAGGTACAATTGGTGGGGTTTTATCACCAATTTGATTACTTACATCAATATTGGCGTTAGTCGAGTCTTTCCTTTTATCGAATTTGAATTCGTTTCTAAATGGATCCACTTCTTCAATCTCATTATCCGATCTCATTGTATCATAGTTGTATCTTCTACCTCTACTATGAGAGAAAGATGATGTATGGTTAAAAGTATTATTTTTATTACGTCTAAGTCTTTTCACAATAAACCATATTAGTATGCTACATAATAGCACACCACCTACACTACCAACAACACTACCAATAATGGCATCCTTATTAGTCCCTTTCTCTGAAGGAGATGATGATGACGATGTTGAATCGAGATTACCTGTATTCAAATAATGTTGGAAAAGCTCCACTGGTGCCGTTACAGTGGCAGTTGGGACAACAAATTCAAATTTGCTAGTACTTTTACCAGTCTCAGTTATTGCTGTTGAAACACCTAGTTCAGTTAAAAATGATGTTGAAGAATCAGTGAAAAAAAATCGTTGATTATAGTAATAGACTTGAACATTCTCGCTTGTGGAGACCATATATGGAATTGTTGAGGTGTAAACGACTGACTTAATTATAGTAGAGGTACTTGTAGTGCTTGATATCTCAGGGTACGTACTTGAATTGAAGCTATGAGTTGTTGATGAGGGTGTAGAGAATTTTGAAGATGAAATTGCCGAAGAAGAAGTAAATAAAGGTGTAGACGACACCTTGTTGAAGCGTGGTGATGATGGTTCTAAAGTAGTAGTAGATGTGCGGGATGTCGTCCTGATAGAGGGAATTATGCTTTCAATTTGAATAGATGATAAAATGGAAGTAGAAGGGGGGAAAACTGATGTAGTAACATTTTCGATTTCAGTAAATGTCTCGATAGTTTGAGTTGAAATAGAATATGAACTTGTCGATTTGGTAGTCATGTTTAATCCATCTGTTTCACTAGTTAATGATGGCAGAGAGGTGACTTGATCGGTTACTATTGCGGTAGAGGTCAATTTTTCTGGTACGTTACTAAAACTAGTAAAGGTTGGTACCTGAGTTGAGGAATTTGATGGAGTTGAAGAAACGGACGTAGGAGTCCAAGAACTTGGTGGTAAAATATTATTAATGGTAATTTTTTCATTTGGAGAAAATATTGTTGTAGACTCCTTTGTTGAAGTCTGTATTTCGTGTGTTTGCTTGCTTGAATGATGTGGAGTTGCTTGAACAAATGTGAAAGGAACAGAAGTTATTGTGCTAGATTCATTATTACCCCCTTCTCTAGAACTAGAAACGGTAGAAATAGTCGTGGAAACTGGATTAATTGGTGAATGTAGGCTAGAAAACTGATAGGTACTCGTCGCAGCATTTGAACTTGCAATGGTCGTCACTGAAGGTGAAGTTGTCAATGATTGGGTTGCAGCAGTAGCAGAGGTTGTGGTGCTTGCAAAATTGTCCGATTGTGGAATAGTACTTGTCGCAGAGCTACCAAAAGAATTTAAAGTATGTGAAGATGGAGAATTTCCCCAAATTTTGTCAGCTGTTGAACTCTGATATAAGCTGACTAGGGATTTAACCCTAGACGTTGATATCAATCCTTGAGCTATACTTGATGTTTGCTGTGAAGCAGTTACTGCTGAGCTTTTCTGTGATAAGCCTCCAAAACTGGGTAGTTGAGTTGTTCTTTCAGACACCAAGTTCATACTGCTTTGCTCAAGCGTACTGCCATGCACAGATGTACTAACAAAGCTACTGGCTCGTTGGCCTCGATTTGCTGTGGAGCTCAGGATGTTCTGTTGGGTAAAATTCATGTCTCTGTTCCAAAATGTAAAATAATAAAGCACTGAAGACGAGAGTTCCTATGTCCCAAAGAAATACTAAAAAATAGCAGCAAGGATCTGCCGTAAACGAATGTGAGTAATAAATTTGAGGTTAGAAGGATGCTCAGGAACTTCTCTTCGAATCGCTGTGCGAATAAACAAAAAAAACTTCTGTAAATCCTCAACTCTGAAATGGATATTTTTCAATTTTCAAAATTGCCTAATCGGATCATTTTTCCAGTGTTTATTTTTAGTCCGTTGGTAAACAAACAGGAGCGTCCGTGGCACGAACTTCGTGGTTCGTGTCTCGCCGTTGCCTACGTCCCTCTGCCAAAACGGCTCTGGTGAGCCTAGCAAGGGGGAGGATTGGCGTGTTCCTTACAGGGCACACTAACATCTCCTCTTGTAGTTCGCAGTGCGAACTTCGCACGTGGAGGAGAGGCTACTGTACTCGTCCGTATGGCGTTTCGGAGTTGTAGCAAAAGTGTAAAAGAAATGTCTGCTTGAAAAGTTGTGTCATATAACTTGTATTAGCCTTTCAGTGTCAGTACTTTCCCTCGTGAAACAACACATTTTACTTAGATGTCCGAAGTAGCGTGTATTTCTTTTTAGTAGCTTTCGGAGTAGAACAGAATTCAATGTTTTTTAATCATTCATTCTTACTCAACAAAATATTAATTGTATACTGAAATAAATTATGCATAAATCCATTGTCAAGCAAATAGAAGCTTGTAACGGAATAAATCAAACCAACACAGTCACATTAAATGATGTCGCCGTGTTATCTACTATGAGTTTTAAATAATACATACATACTAATATACAAAAAATGCACTATAACTAAAATTATATTCTCTCTAATCAAAAGTAGTTTTCTTACCTTTTGATGGAACAATTGCAGCTGAACCTCTTTGAGCAGACGCTAATGCAACACTACTTTTTAAACGATTATTAGAAGCCATATTTGCGTTATATCTTGGGTTTCTATTAGGTCTATCTCTATGCACTGGTGGCTTGGCAATTTGGCTTGATGGTTCTGAATGATGTTCTCTTGCAATGTTTTGATTTTCATTTGGTAAGTCAAATGATTTTTTTTGTTGCTCTGGCCTTCTTCTTACCTGTCTCTTACTTCTATCTTCACCATATTCCATTCTTACTGGTCTCATGGCAATTTTTCTAACAGTCTTATCTTTTAATGCATTTGTAGCACCTTCTTCATTTTTGAAATCGATAAATGCAAAACCTTTACATTTACCACTATCTTCGAAAGTGGCCATACGAATTTTGATAATCTCACCACAATGTTGAAAGTGACTTCTTAATAACTCATCAGTGGTATTGTAGGATAAATTACCAACAAACAATATTCTTGATGGTGGATTTTTGGACATACTGATCAAATCATCCTTATCTGGTCTACCTTTGTAACTTTTAGAATCCTTAATTAATAAGTTTCTACCATTTAATTGAGCTTCAGATAAACCAATGACAGCTTTCATATGTTTTTCAGTTTTGAAATCAACATAACAGAAACCTTTATTTTTGTGTTTACCATCTGTCTTTGCTAATGGTAATTTAATTCTTATAATATCATCTTCTGTAACTATATCTTCAGAATCTTCAGCATCCTTTGTTTTGGCAACAATGAATTTAGTCAGTTCTTCAGAAGTGGTATCGAAGGAAAGGTTCCCAATCCAAACACCAAATTTCTCTTCACCAGTCTTGACATTTTTTTTTTCACCGTCTTCAGTTTCTTCGATGTTATTATCATTGCCCTTTCCAGATTTAGATTTTTGTTCTTCATGAAATTCAGCAATGGATGCAGGATCAATATTGTATTTCTTATTCAATTCCTCTAACGTGATCTTGCCTCTTCTCAACAAACGTTTTTGCTTCTTAGAAAGTGGGATAGAGGAACCTAAATCAATTTCAATTTCATCTTCAGCTTTTCTCTTCTTAGTAGGATCCAGAAGTGCCTTTTCGATTGCTTCTTTACTTTTCAAATCGGTTTTAGTATTTTCATCAACTTGGGTATCCTTACCGGTCTTAACTTCGGTGTCTTTCTTTTCCTTTTTCACTTTTGTCTCCTTAACGTCCTTGGTCATTATTTATTTGCAGTTCTTTAATTAAGTGCAAAAAACTGAACTCATCGGAAAATTTTTCATTTAATTTTTTATATTAAAAAATTAGTGTTTTTTTAAATTACAGAGGAAATATAAAAATTTACATAACAGTAACAATCGCAATTGAAAATATCTGTTGTTTGATACAGCAAGAAAGCAAACATTTTTGTCCATCTCGGTTAAAAAAGCAGATCTGGTCAACTTGATAGCTTACCAGAATGTTTTCTTCAATTTTGAAAAAATACCATCTTCTTGTTCAGTGGTCTTGGAAGTAGTTTTGGCACCTGCTGGCTTCTTAGCAGAATTAGTAGTGGTAGTTGCTTTCTTTTTATCTGCTGTAGATTTAGTGCCGGCTTTTGATGTTGTTTTTTCTTTAGCGGATTTTGCTTTGGTTACCTTGGAGTTAACTTCATCTTCTTTCACTTTTTTCTCTTTCTTGGATGTTGCCCTTTTTGGTTTAACCTTATCTATCTTCTTTTCTTTAGTCTTTTCAATCTTAACGTCTTTCACGCTATGTTTTTCCTCCTTTGGTTGTTGTTTCGATTTCTTAACTTTTTCCTTCTTTGCCTTTTCAGCTTCAGATGGTGCAACTTTAACTTTTTCTTTCTCTAAGTCATCAGTTTCAAGTTCACTGTTTGAACTACGGGCATCGGAATGCTCACTTTGGATTTCATATAGTCTAGACTGCGAGCGTGAAGCTTCTTCTGACATTGTTCCTTCATTAGCCCCCTCTTGGTTTGACGGTTCTTGATTATTTTGATGATTCAAAGCTTCATCCATTGAAGAGTATTTACCAATAATATTATCATTTTCATCATATTCATAAACTTCTTGTGATATTACTTCTTTAACATTAGTCTTCTTATGTCTTCTAATTTTCTTTTTAATCTTAAATTTTCTTCTTTTTTCGAACTCTTCCGGTTTCGTCCCTTCAGCAGAATCAGGAATTATATCCTTATCAACTTCTGCACCTTCGTTAGATGTGCTATTTCCAATTATGGGCTTCTCAGCTATAAATACATCATCGCTAGAAACATCTTTATGGTCTGCTACAGTTGGTTCAGTTATAGAATCGTGATCGTTCCCTTCTGTTGCTACCTTTGAGGCATTCCCATTTTCGACAGCTCTAACTTCTGTTTTCGTTGTTTCTAAATTATTATTATTATCTGATGGAATTAAATTTTCAATCGGTTCGTTCTCAATAGGCTCTTTAATGATAGGATCTTTAATAATGACAGGAATATGTTCATGTTTTTCAATAGCTTCTTCAATGGGTTTATTTTCCATTGTCTCATTAAACGTACCAATCTCGATGACTGGTTCACTTTCAGCCACTTGAGGTGCGGCTCTTTCATTCTTTTCCTCTTGGCCAATTTCTGATTCATCTTCTTCAGAAAGAGAGTCTTTTGGTACTGAAACATCTGTTGGTGTTAGATCTACATCTGATACATCCTTAGTGGTATCAACATTAACTAATTCCAATTCAGATGCAGTAACTGCCTCGTCAACAACCTCATCCTCATCATTCTGATCTGCAGAGTCATATCTTGGATCTCTAGTCTCCCCCGATTGTTCTATATCCTTGTTTATTACATCTCTCATTTGCATAGCTGCTTTGAGTTCTTCATTCAAACTAGCTGTATCATCCCTTTTCAATTCAGCCGTTTCCGCTTGCTTTATTAAATCATTACCAATAATATAGTTATTTTCATTCCCCACGGAATCCCTTTCCGCTTTGTATTCATCACTCAAGACCCACTTACCATCTACCACAAACTTGAAGGGGAAAACACCTTCTTCATCCCATTGAATGGGCAACACGACCTCCCATTGATTATCGGCCTGGTTGAAAGTTAAACTGGTGCTCTTGGACCAGTTATCAAACTTACCAGTAATGTAGACCTGTTTTGGACCCGCGGGCCACGTGAAAAGATATGTCTCAGACATGTAGTATGCAGTGTCTTTAAAGCCTTGTGTTGCTTTGTGGTGTCTTGGAACGTAAAGGGTCAAAATTTCATTGCCCCTCAATAAAAAATGTTTGAAATTTGTAATTGTGTCACGTGGGCTTTCGGCGGCAAACTTTTTTTGATAAGTTCAAATTGCAATAAAAGAAGGTTTTATGGTACTCCAAACGTAGAGTTGTAGTGGAAGTTCACACGCTAGAGGGTGTATCTGTGTGTTTAGGGTAGAATTGGTATGGAAGATATGGTTGAGGGAACCACCACTCAGTTTGATTATGGTGAAGACAATGCTAGATCTGAGAATGTTCTGGATTGTTACAGATATTATGAAGCGATGCCTCAAGGAGAAATTTGGATCTCGAAGGATAGATTTACCCTTGAATGGCTGGTAAACAATCGATTGATAAGAAAATTTGAGTACAGCAGAATACCGGAAAATAGAATTATAGATGCGGGCTTCATCGATTTCCATAAGAAGAAAAATTGCCTGATAGTAGTCTTGAAGGATATAGCTCATGTTTACCTTTTAGATGATGGTACTTCTAGTACAATTTGTTTCCCGTTTCCCATAAGAAAAGTCTTTTGGTTTGAAAAGGGTTTGCTTCTTGAACGTAAGTTTATTGATAAGATAGACAACATTGATTACGATCACAGATTTATAACGTTAACAGATCCCCTGTCACCATTTGGTACCATTTCATTCAATGCTTCTAAAAATAATAGTAGTAACAGCAACACTACAACGAATTCGAATATAATCTCAGAAGATTTCGAACTTTTACATTTCCCTAAGAGTAAAAAGTTCAATATTGCAGTGTTTTATAATAGACTATCTAATGTTATATCGTTTTATTATACTAGGATTATGTTAAACAACATTAACTCCACTTTTCCATGTAGTTCTAGAATACCTTCAAAAGCTTCAGCTAAGAAAACGTTACCGCAATCTATGGCTGAAAATTTGGAGATCAATAAGAACCTGAGAAAAACTTCCATTTTGAGTAGAAGAAATATTGCCAATGATTTGGAAGTAAATAGCATAGATGAGACAAATTCCTTCAATAATACCTATAAAAGAAATATTTCACCAGCAGTGGAAAGAATTGGTCATTATCTATCTCCTTTAGATTCCCCTTTAGTTTCAACCAATACTAACAATAATAATATTATTGTCAGTAACCCAAACCAAACACAGTTACCTCAAACTCAGGAACAACCAATTTACTCAAAGGATATCTTGCTAGTGGAAATTTCATCTATTGTACTGCCGTCCTATCTTGACAGGAGCTTCCAAAATTCTACTAGCATAAAAATACTACCACTATTTTATAATCAACAAGAATCAATTATCATTTTCGATCCTGTCACTAAGTTTTGTAAAGTATGGTTTATTGATATGTTGCCTGATATAGTCAACTCTGTTTCGTTTAAAATCTATGGCAATTCACCACCTGATTTGATTAGGTTGTTGAATATAAACATTCCTAATCAATTACTGATAGATGATGTATTACCGTATCTACGTTCGCCGATCAATAATTGTGAAGAAGTTTTTGGCAATTCTGTCGCAATTAAATTCAAGAATTTTTCTGATAAATTTGCATTTTATAATCCATTTGCACAAATTTTGTCACCATTTTGCAGTGTAAGTTATGAGCTCTGTCATGAACAGATGCTTGTCAAAGATTTGATTAAGTCTGCTTTCACGAAACCTGAATATGATAATATCATATTTAATCAGATGTATCATAGAAAAGTTTGTCCAAAAGAAAAAATTGCTAAGACATGTTTTCAAGCCATAAAAAGAATTTGTTCTTCCGATATCTATTTTGCAATTTTGTACCTGTGGCAATATGCTCTCAATGAAAACCATATCTTAGAAGAGTTTGACTTGAAAAGAAATAATACCACAATAGAGCTAGATTTACTCTTTATTATTTTAAAATCTTTGATTTATTGCAAAATACCAACTGGGGAAAATCTCATATTCAACAAACCAAATAATCTAAATCAAAGTACATTATTCTTAAATTTATTAACAGCGAACGATTCCTTCGACATTAGCATAATTTTACCTAAGATAATAATGGGTATCCATTTAATTAGGGAAGAATTATTGCTAAACATTTTTTGCCAAAATGAATCAAAAAGCATTTATGCATTTTTAACCTTTGCCGTTCATAGTATGGATTGGCCGCAATTATGGAAAAAATATTATAGTAACATAGAATATCAGGGCTCTTACCCAAATGTCCAAAACAATGATATTTTTGCTCATCCACTTGAAGAGCCTCCATCTATTTTGAAAACACTATATAGTGTTACAGCTAAGAGTCAAATATCTTTAACCAAATTTATTAGTTTTTCTAAACTAATAGAAGGAAGTTCAGATATAGATTTATTGATTACACCAAGAAGCTTCAAAGTTTTGCGATTGTATGAGTACATTCATACTCCAGATTTCAAAAATGATTATATTTTAGATATTTTAACCAAGTTGAAGATTACTGCAAGTGAAATTAACACCTTTCCAGTTGGTATAGCTGCTCCCATTAAAAATATTTTGAATATTGTAGAGAATAGCATCGTTCAGCCAAATTCAAATGTAGATTTATCATTAATATCCAGATTAGATATTGAGAGATTCAGTAGTATAATGAATAAAACTAGTATTGCAAAAGGCTTAGACTACAGAATTGATGACATTGATAACAACAGCTCAGAAAATTATTTATCATCCGGATCTCGCCTTACTGAACCAAAAGATGTTTATCATTTAGTAACAGATATAATTGCTAACACATTAGACTATGGTTTAGCATCAAATTATAGTGCATTGTCTAGGGACCGTGATTTGATGAAGAATAACATTGAGTTTATCTTCCCGCATGATAAAAGATTTCAACAAACCTTAACTCTTTTAGATGGTACTATCTCACATAATATTCATTTTGTTACAATCGATACAGACTATAGTGAGACTCTTATCAGAAAAAAAATCTTCTCTAAAATTATTGCATTAAGGACATTATCATCAGGTATTGGATTAGCTGCTATAAATTTATTCACTGAGCAACCTCTTACTTCTCAAAAATGGATAATTAAAGATTTGAACTTTGACTTGCATTTTCCAGATGGATCCAAGCTTACTACTGATGGTAGTGAGTTGAAGAAGGAAATTTTACAATGGGGAGAGTTTCATAACGGTGTGGCATCTGCCTTGAAAATTGCAAGAAATACACCAGGTATAAATAGCAGTTGGATATCTTTGAACAAACCTAAAAAATTGAATGCAACTCATGGTGGATTTCTATTGGGTATGGGTTTGAATGGTCATTTGAAAGATTTGGAAGAATGGCATGTCTACAATTATTTGAGTCCTAAGCAGACATTTACAAGTGTCGGCCTTCTATTAGGTATGAGTGCAAGTTGTAGAGGTACTAAGAATTATAAATTAGTGAAGGTGCTAGCTGTTCACATAGTTGCATTGTTACCGAAGGGTTCAAGTGATTTAAATATCAACATGAGGGTACAAATTGCAGGTTTGATTGGTATGGGATTACTGTACCAAAGCTGTAAAGATAAAAAAATGAACATCTCTTTGGTAGACGAATTGAGTTCGTTTATCAAGATAGGTGATGACCTTGTAGCAAATGAAGCTTACCGTATGGCTGTTGGTATTGCAATCGGTTTGAATAATTTAGGTAGCGGGAACAACAGGATGACTACTGAGGATGAACAATATGACTTTAATGACGCAATGCAAAACTCTGACGATGATTCTGAATTAGATGAATATAACCTGGCCACAAATGCTACGTATAATCATGCCAGTTTCAGTTACGATACAGACTTGGTAAACTCTTTGTTATCTCTCATCACCACACATTACGATCGGGAACCAAGTTGGATACCAGAAAACTCTCAAATAGGATCTATAATTGCAATCATGTTAATCTTTCTGAAAAGCCATAATGACCAAATTGCTTCTAAAATTAGGTTGTCTTGGCATAATTTCAGCAAAAATGTTTATTACAAACCCGAAATATTCATGTATCGAGAATGGGCATATTTCATGATTAATTGGGATCACATTGAAAGTTCTCTCGATTTTATCCTCCATGATATTCCACCCGAATCTATTACTTCTTTAGATAGTGATTCCTTACCAGTGTATTACACTATTGCAGGTAGAGTCTTGTCGATTGGAATCAAGTACGCATCTGCAAACAATTTCTCCATTCGAACCTCCATCCTTACTTTATTAGATCGCTTACTACCTCTATATCAGTTTCACAAGAAGCTTATGTCGGTAGAGTATCGTTTCGTCATAAAGGCTATCAGCATGTTGGTAAATGTGTGTATCGTTTCTGTAAGTATGATTATGTGCGCAACTGGTGACCTAGAGGTTTTGCGCAGGGTGAAATACTTGCATGAAATCGTTACGGGCAAACACTCTGATCTTTTCAAGAGAACTGCAGCCGTATATAAGGCCAAGTTAAACGGCGAGGCTGATGAGAAAATAGATGAATTTGGAGTTCCAGAGCAAAACATTGCCGATTCAATGGATGACCTTCCTAACGCAGATGCTGAAAGTGTCGATCTGGATAGAGATGGATTTGCTGATCCGTCAAGTAACGATGATAAGGATGTCGATCGAGAATCACATTTCGGGAAATATATGTGCACTAACATGGCTCTAGGATTTTTATTTCTTGGTTCGGGCCAATATGCGTTAAGGACCTCCAACCTGGAAAGTATTGCATATTTGATTCTTTCTATTTTGCCTACATATTCAACACCATACCCACTACAAGAATTAAAGCATTTTTGGAGTATGGCGGTCGAACCTCGATGCCTGGTCATCAAGGATGCCATAACAGAGAAACCGATAAATGGTGTTAAATTAAGACTTTTGGTGAAATCCAACGAGAGGCATAAAGCAAAGCAAATGGAGTTGATTACACCTTGCCTGTTACCAGATATTCGTACTATTCAAGAGCTCAACATAGAGATCAACAACTACTATCCGTTATATTTCAAATTCAATAAAAACTTCATGGCGAAAAATCTATTCAAAGAAGGCATGGTTATTTATTTACAACCGAAAGATAAAGAGAATATCAAAATTCAAACTGCAAAGGATATAGAAGTTTTGCTAAATAAAGAAGTAGTTGAAAATGGCAATGAAGCTGATAACATTAACGACTTGGTAAATAAGTTTTTTGCAGATATGAATTTAAATGATACTACAATGCTCGAAATGCAAGATGTTTTGAGTCAGCAAAAAGATGGTATTCCAACTACAAGCTCCGATGGTTATAATTTAGAGATGTTATGCACGGATGAGAATAACGGCGATACCATTGATTATCAAATCGAGTTATGGAAATCAGAACAGTCTAAATATTGAGGTATGCGTTGGAATAAAACGGAACCAATCTATTTACTCTTCGTGTTTGGTTTTTTAAAGAAAATTTGCTCAACTTATATACATATAAAAATGAAATAATATTCTTTAATAAATGTATTAAATTTATCTGTATATAAGGATATATTACTTTTTTTGTTTCCAAGAATGAAAAAAGTTATTTACAGTTATATTATTGGATATTTCGTATTTTAATTATCCAGTATAGTACCGATTTTTTCACCTAATTTAATCTTGTCACCAATTTTACAATCGAATTTGAAGTTATCAGGCGCTTCAAAACATAAAACCACGGTTGAACCTAATTCAAACCCACCCATTTCTTCACCTTTCATCAATGGCATACCATTTAAAATATTTGAAGCATTATGGAAAGTAGCTTCATAACATGTATGTGGTTTCGAATGACGATTCTTTTTAACATTAGTAATCAAGTCTTTGTCAAAGTTCAACTTAATTGAACCAACATTAGTAGCTCCAACTGGTGTCATACTGAAGAATCCGTATTTCCAATAACCTAAAAGTGCCACTCTTTCATTTAAGATGAATAGGTTAGGAAAATTTCTTTGGAAAAATGGCGATACGGAGAATAAATCACCTGGGAAATGCCTTCTTAATTGACACACCCAATTGATTGGTGAATGAATATGATGATAATCACCAGGGGATAAATATATGACGGTGAAATATAAGCGAGAGTTGGATGGTTCATTATTTATTTTTTTGCTTTTAATTAGATCATTTGTATTATTCT
Source organism: Grigorovia transvaalensis (assembly GCA_003708445.3). NCBI lineage: Eukaryota > Fungi > Ascomycota > Saccharomycetes > Saccharomycetales > Saccharomycetaceae > Grigorovia > Grigorovia transvaalensis. Next base: position 162,628 of record PPXN03000003.1, on the reverse strand, counting down.
TGTTATTATTATTATTAATAGTGTTAGTATGCGAGAATGGGATATTTAGTGATAATTCATTCAATAAGTTCACTGTTTTAGATTCATGTGATGGGTAGCTTTGTAAAGATCTATCACCTTCTAATTCGAAATCAATTGGTAACGTCGAGTTGTCGTCACCATTATTTTTTTCACTGACATGAATCTCATTTTCAAGTTCATTGTCACTTGAGAAGCTAGATGCGCCTGAAGATAAAGATTTTATATTTTCTAAGTTTAGATTGTTCAATTTGGCGAACTTGATGTGTTCCAAATCATCGACAGCTAAATTTAAACTTGATTCAGACTTATTTATCAGAGGGTGGGTATGAGTACCTAAAAATTCCTTAATAGAATACGTTAAACCTTTCACTTGTTCGATTTCACCTGTTTCTGAATCTATTATACCCATTTGTAAAATTTGCCCATCACTCGGTGATACGATGACATTATTACCCCCCTGTATAGGTCTTGATTCAGGTTTAATAGTACGATAAAAAAATTCAGATAAGTTTTTATAATGATATAAATTTGGATCCACCATTTCATCTAAATTTACATTGAATAAATAAGAATAAAATTTATAACCGATCGGTCTCAACCACATCGGTAATGTTAAATGGTGAATTTTACCCCAAAGTCTTGAACCAGTATTTAAGGGTAAAGTGGAATAAAAGAAGAATAACCAATCGTTTCTAAAGATGGTAATTCTTTGATATTTAGTTAAATTTTCTTGATTTTTACCATCAATATTATTTTTCTGTTGATCGCGTCTTTTCCTTCTTTGTGTATTATAATTATTGTTTTTATTTACCAGTATAATAGTACCAATTACCAAGGTCATACCTGTAAAGAGCCACCATTTATTATAAAATTGTTGTTTATTCAAGGTTTGAAATAAGTTATTTGGATTTTTGGCAGCTTTAGCAGTAACAGCAGCGACAGCAGCAGCTTTCTTAGTTGTGGATTTTTTATTTGAAGAATGAACAGAGCGTACCAAGGGACGTCTTTTCAAATAATTTGATTTTTTTGGTAGTTCTATTGAGTAAAAATTAGCTTGCAAATTATTATAAAATTTATTCTTTATTGACCAAAAATGTGCCGTTCTATTTCTAATCTTAATCTTTGAGGTCAAGTTTCTTACATTCATCGTCTTGGGCAAATTATTAAACCATATGGTCTGTAGTAGCGTCATGAAACTCCTGATGGAATATGATCAAAACTAAAACTGAAATGTGATTAAAGACACTGGTTTATAATTAAATTCAATATCAAAAGTTAAAATAAAAAAACAAAGTTGATAAAAAAGAATAGTAGAAATTATATAAATACTTTTAAGTTGATTGTATGTTGCAATGAGATGTTTGTTGTTTGTTTGTACACGTTATTTTTTCAATAGTGACAATTTTTAGCAATGGGGTTAGGTCTTACAATTTTTTCCTGTGCAATGCCCTGACGCGTTTCTGATTATCGAAAAATTGAACCCTATCAATGTTCCTTCTGGATGGCTGGGTGTTAACTAAAAGGGACAGACATAATCGGAGAAACGATGACATTTCCGACGGATTTGAGCTGGAGAAAATGAAAGCAGAAAATGTAAACATACAAAACTTTCCTCCTAAAAATGTCCAAACAGAGTCAATTAAAAAATTTCCCATGAAAGTCTGTGAAGTTGGATTCGGCGTCGCTATAAGCTCCATTCAGAATGGCCCAATGAGGTCTCAAATTAGATAAACATATTCTTCTTCTTTTATTCGTCTATATATAAATATAAGGGTAAGTACACAGTGCATCATAGTATATGCTATGGAGCATATCAAAAACAAAAAACACATTAGCTTGGCTTATAAATATAAGAACCTGGCTTTTCTTCGCAAGGGAATTCAAAATCAGTTAAAAGCTTACCTTTATAACTTAATTGACCAGTAACTATATCACCAACTTGTAAATTACCTACACCAGCCGGTGTACCGGTTAAAACAATATCACCTGCCTCTAAAGTCATCATTTCACTAATCTTTTGTAACATAACATTCATCTTAGTCAACATCAATGTAGTATTACCATCTTGTCTCTTGACACCATTTACAGATAATAAAAGATGGAATTCATCTTGGAAAGTGTTTGGATCAAGATTTGGTAAATCTGTAATTGGTATCATCCCACTAATTGGGCAAAAAGTATCCATACCCTTTGCCATTGTCCATGGTAATCCAACTTTTTTAACATCGCTTTGAATATTACGAGCTGTTAAATCAATTGCTAGGGCAACACCTTCAATAGAGTTGATTAGTTCCAAAGTAGTTAGTTGACTTACATTTGAGATCTGTTTCTTCAATATCAATGCTAATTCAATTTCGTGATGAACGTTAACATTCTTAGGAATTAAAATGGCCGAAGGTCTAGAGCCATCCTCTTTTAGGGGTTGAAATGTATCTGACGTGGAGTCGTTGACATTTGATGAATGTGGTGGTGTAATTATACTTGATGTAGGTTTCAAGAAAAAAAAGGGCTCCTTTGGAGTATAATTATTTAATTCTTTGATATGTTCTGCATAATTACGACCAATGCAAACAACCTTACGACAATTTTTCAAAAACTGGAAGGACATAATGTAACTTGCTCTTGCTTTGCTCTTTCTATTGTATAACTTAATTATTCAATCTTTTATTTTTTTTTCGAATGACTAAATTTTTCAAAAAACTTCGAGAGTCATGCGCCGAGAAAAGTAAAAGTCGTTAAGAATTTCGAGACCATCGTTGGAGAACGTTATTTCGCATTTTGATCCATCGTATTGTTATTTTCGTTATTGAACTGAACAGGTTCTGGGTCAATTGGTGCTGCACCATTTCTCTGGTAATATGATGTGCTACTCAGTATGCCCTTCAAATGATTCAATACCGTCATGGCACCTGTCAAATTATTCTTCTGTATAGAATCTTCTAACTGGTATAATAGTGATGTCGACTCCACATGTTGGCGGTCATTATTTCCATTATTTTCAATAGGCGTGTTTGTCTCTTGGAAACCGCAAATTTGTGACATTACGTCACTTAATTCGTTATATTCTCTTTCATAAACTTGAATATAGTTTTCTATCTTTTGGATATATTCTTTCTTTCTTTTCCTAAATTTGGATGCAGCAACCCTATTTCTTTCCAGAAATTCTTTACGTTTACGTTCATCTTCATCTTCAAGTAATACTGTATTATCATTCTTATTATTGTTATCTATTTTCTTAGTCTTACCACCAGTACCAGTACCACTACTATTGGATTTTCTCTTATATTTCCGTATGGGTTTCATATCAATTGTAGATGTGAAAGAAATATTATTATTATTATTTGAAGTGGTAAATGTATCACTTAATTTACGTTTATTTTTATTTACAGGTACAGGTACTGGTACAGTTTCATTTTTATTGCTTTTATTTGAAATACTACTATCACCACTACCGCTGCTATTAGTAGTATTAGTAGTTGGATTAGAATTAATAATATTACCACTAATATTACTACTAGATAACCTATTATGATTTGATTTCGGTGATTCCAAAGATACCATTATGGGGCTTACCATATTCCGTTGATTACTATTAGTAGTACTATTATTAATGTTGTTACCTCCCGTCACACGTGTATTGTTATTGGGCACATTGTTCAAATTCGTAGAATCATTGTTAGTACCGATGGAAGTAACAGTATTTGTGACATTAATATTATTGGTATCAGCATGTGGTAAATTTGATATACCATTGATAACCGGTGTAAATGGTACCATAGGATCTAAACTTGCTCTACTTGATTTTGAAGTGTTATGGTTACTGATATTACCATTATTAGAATTACTAGTATTGCTATGAATACTACCATGAATATTATTATTACTATTATTACTATTATTATTACTATTAGGGTTGTTGTTACTACTATTGTTGTTGTTGTTATTAATATTATTATTTGTATTAGTGTTAGAATTACCATTCATAAGGTATGTAGGCATTAGTGGGAAAATACCTCCTGGGGTCAACCCTGTACGTATATTTGATTCATTTGGAGTTAACCCACTTCTTGGTAAATATGATAAAAATCCGTTAGTGTTTGTATTAAGGCCGTCAAAATTAGAAGTACCGTTAATAAGATGATTAGTACCAGTACTATTTGATACCATGAAATTTGGTGATAGCAATGGTGGTAATTTTTTGGTACCACCAGGTGTCAGTGCACCTGGAGACATTATATTTGGTCTTTGCTGTTGTGAAAATAAGAACTGTTGTGCAAATGAACCTGAATTGAAAATATTTGGTGGTTTGTCCTTGTTCTCAGAGAAATTATTTGGTGGTTTATCTTTGTTCTCAGTGAAGATATTTGGTTTATTGGTCTTATCATCATTTAACTGCGTTGTCAAGTCTGATATTGATATACTTGACAGCTTGTTCATTAACACTGGCCTAACATTTTCAGCATTATTGCCATGGTTGGCGTTTACAGTTGCTGTGTTCTTATTTATAGTGTTGGCGTTATTTGCAATATGGCTAATTTGAGTCGTACCATTACTAGTGTTCATATTCTTAGTAGTATTGTTATTAGCGGTTTCATTCATATTGGTATTAATAAAAGGTGTCATACTATTACTACCAGGTGAAAACATACCGGCAGTGGGTAAATTCAAAGCTGGACTCAAACTAGAACTAGCCATCAAGGTATTCGGAATGTTGTTCTTCAAATCGGACTCTTTCTCCTGTGGTTTCTTAGTAGTTGCGAAACTTTGCTCAAACGGATTGGGTTCCAAATGTAAAGACGATATGGCAGGATCCTGTTTAGCAGCTAGTTTATCGACGTTGTTCATAGTTATTATGGATATCAATCGAGTATTTGAATCTCTCTGTAGTTGTTGACACGATTGCTAGCAAGGCACTTGCACACGTAAGACGCTGTTTCCTGTCCACCGTAGTACACACACAGTCACAGCTTCTACCCGATAGACACAGCAATCAGACCAAACACACTGCTTCACCAACGAGGAAAGCTTTAATTGGAGGTCTTTTGGTTCGAGTTCGAGTTTTCATCCATAAAAAAATGAAAAAGTTTCAATTCGAACCAACACGCCAATTCCACTGTGTAAGTCTTGCTATACACATAGAGGAACACACTTTGTTGGGTTCTGAACCACAGGGAAACTGGAATGGGACTACCATTACATTAAATTTACAACTACAGAAAGTTTTATATACAAGACTTTCTCGTCTATGCCTTCTTTTTATACTTGATTAAGATACGAAAACGTTCATTTCACTTGGTGCCAATCCAAAATTCACCGTTTTCACCCATATTGATCTGTTTCCTCAATTGTCTACTCAATTTGACACCAACTTCGTATTTTTCCTTCAGTTTCAAGTCTAAGTAATCCTGTAGTTTGATTAATGCGATTTGTAATTTTTGACCATCTTCAAATGATATAGACGGATCACTTTGTAATGACGTTAGATATTTGATCTCTTTCGATAATTTGACACATTTGTTTGCTAAATGTTCATGCATATTTTGCAACTGTGTTATGTTATCTATTGTCGTAGTTCTTGCATTATTCATTTTTTCACCCGAGTCCGTAGAATGTTGGTCACTATTCTTGGGAACTGTATTATTTTCTTTACCGCTAGTATTACTCTTATCATCAAAAACTTTTGTTGATGATGAGGATGACGATGATTTCCGATTATTCTTATTTGATGACACCGACACGACACGGAATGCACTTGTAACTCTTTTACTCTCTGCTTTATGTACTTCAGGTTTATCACTCTTAACAGTACCTTTATCTAGAGATTTACCTATGGTGTTAATTTTTGGAATTTTATCGGAACTAATAGTGGTAGGCGGGGGAGTTCTTCTTGTGGTATGTTTTGGTATAAATATAGATGATTCCGTTTTTTGATTATCAGTCTTGTTAATAGATTCAAAATTTTGTGCAATACTTCTTACGCCCGGTATGGTAACATTAGCATTTACTATGCTTGAATTTTTGTCGTCTTCGTGACTGATTTCTTCCCAATCATCATTATCATCATCATCATCATCGTTATTAGCATCCTCATTTTTCAAACTAGGGTTATTACCTGTAAGTGTAGTATCGGTTGTATCTTTCTTTAATTTCATCGACTGACTATGCGCTTCTTGAATAAACTTATTGATATCTGGTTCTAGTGAAGGTTCATTGAATTCTGGTGATTTTTCAATAGAGTCGTCTTCGTGTTCACTTTTCTGCCCTTGTTTCTCTTCATTATCTGGCATCTTCTCTTCTGATTTTTGATCATCTTTAGAGATAGCGACTTCTTGATTCTCAGTTTCTGTAGAAGTTAATATGTTATTTTGCTCCAGTGCGTCATCCTGCATATCAACTGATTCAATTGCATCTTGTATCGCATTGACTTCTATTTCTTTATCATTCTGTGAATCATCATTTGCTATATCTTCTTGCATCACCGGTATTTGATCATTAAGTTCCTCAATAAGCTCATTAACATCATCTTCTGCTCTCTTTGGGACAATTTTATCTCTGTGCGCGACTAAGTCATCTTGCGCATTGATATCGTTATTTATCGCGTCAATTTCAATCTTGTTAGACATATTTTGGGTTAAATCATGCATTTCCTCATCAGTTGAAACATTTGCTTGAGAAACCTCTAGTTTTATTTGTTCATCGATAGTTTCGTTGGTGTTCAACTCATCGTGATCAATAGAATCTTCTATTGAAGCAATCTCACTAGCAGCATCGACAAAAGAAGTACGTGAGGAATTCTGTACATTAGCCATTTGACTACCTTCAGTATGATTCACATTCTCATCCAGGCTTTCCTCCTCTTTCTCATCCATGACAGAATCTTCATGCACAAACGAATCTTCATTTGTTAAAGACTCATCGCCTTGATTTCCATCTAATTGCAACTGCAAATTATCATCAATCATCTGATTCATCTGCTGTACGTCCAACTCAATCTGAGACAGCCTTTGTTTCAACTTATCATTATCCAACATAGTGGCAAACACGTCCCTCACTGTTCAAAACAGTAACTTAAGATTTTGAAACTCCAAATAAATTCATCGAAATTTTTCCCAACTGAGGTTCAACCGCCATTATAGAAGGAAACCTCTTGGTAGGCAGACACGGACCCGTACTAGGTAGGACAAGATCGTTATGGCACTTACCATATGGGCGTTGTTGTCTGGAAACGGTCTACTGGTGGTAGCTTGGCTCGCTAATAAGTAAATTAGTATATATGTCTTATACAGATAGCTAAAAGATAAACAGAATGGCATTATTGCCATGTCGCGTATCTCCTTTAAAATCCCAATAGTAGTAGGACTACCATTTATTGCTTGCAAACTGTTAGACTTGATAAATATAAAACAACCCAAGATACAAAATACCCAGTCAAAGAAGTTTGTTTTATCAAATGTCTCGTTTCCTCCTTTTATTTACACACATATATACCGTGATTAACAAATTTTTAAACTAGTTGTTAACAAATATATAAGTCCTTTTTATTATTATGCATGAATGTAATGATTGATGAACGTCGTACTAACGATTTCTCTTATTATTATTATTATTATTGCTATTGTTGTTATTGTTATTATGAGAATGATGTTGATGCATGTCCCTAGACGGCGGCATTCTACTATAACCGAATGAATTATTATACCATTTAATCATATTTTTAGGTGGTTCACCAAAAACCATGTAGTATTCACAGAACATACACATTGGTTTATCATGCTCCAATAAGATGGAGAAATTTGGTTTATCCACTTTAACCGGTATATAGTTGAAATCATGATAATTATAGTTTTTAAATCGAGATGGACCTCTGTGTCCATTTGAATTATTTACACTGTTTTCATTTGTATTTGAGTCTGGTTCATGGCCAGGATGATATCCACTCGGATGATGCATACAACAGACTTCTTGCTCCATACTCGCGTCAGGTTCATGTCCTGGATGATAACCACTAGGATGATGTTCACAACAGACTTCTGATTCCATATGAGATTCATTATCGCTACTTTCATTTGAATGGAAATGTTGATGATGATGATGATGATTATGTTTATTTCTATTTGTTGCACTACTCATAGCAATGTCATTTTCAATTAAATTTCCATGTATTATATCATCATTTTCATTGAATTCGATATGTGGTGTATGAACTGGGTTATTATCTTGAAGGAGTTCCTCTTCATCCATAATTTCTTCGATTATATTATCATTGTTGTTACTATTTGGGTTAAAAGTATGATCATTTTTCAATTTTGTCGTTGTTATCTTAATATTCGGGCCATTGTGTAACTGGGCATTATTGTTTAGTATTTCTGTAGCATCATTGATAAATCCACCAGGTAAAGCGTTTTCAATCATTTCAGAAATCCTTTTACCAATATCTTCATTATTTTCACCTTGCAAATCAGTTTGATAATCAAAAATAATCTCCGTATCTTCACCATTTAAACGTAGTTCTGGATCTAGAAACTCTTCATCTATAAAATCTTGTACATGTCTTCTCAATAACTCATCATCATCCTTCTGTTTCCTTTGCAATTGTTGTTGTGTTAATTTTGGACTCGCGTTGCTGGGATCGTTATTATTTCTGATAACAAACTGCATAGAATGTGGCTTCTTGTTATCAAACACTTTCCTGTCTTGCAACTGGTTGGACAAAATCTTCGTCAAAGCTTTGACACCTTCTTGCATCATGACGTTAATCGGCAGAGGACCATCGTTGGAGACTAACTCTATAGAAGTATTATTTAAATTCCTCTCTTCGCCAGTAATGTTGTTACTATTACTGGCACTATTATTATTACCGTTATTGCTACTCATTGGTGCTGTGTGTGTGTTATTTCACAGGTTTCGATGGCATAAACTAACAAATACGCCATTGTAAACAAAAACAGTTTGTTTAGTTTTTGCAGATTTGTGAACGCATCGGTCACGTGGCGCGGTAATCTAATTCGGCTACGCGGAACTCTGTGGGACTTGGGTTGCTACATAAGAGTGCTATATTAGATCGGTAGTTGCTTCTCAGTAGGGTCTAGTTTCTCTTCAAGGTTCTCTGCTTCTCGGCGTTCTGGATGACCTTCTCGTCGATGAACAAACCCTTGCGTCTTCTGATGTTGTTCATGTGTCTGCGTGCCACGTTTTCTTTGTCGGCAGTGTCTCCCAACTCTTCCAGCTCTTCCTCCGTCGTGGGTACCCAAAATGGATCGAGATCTATACACTCGAAACCAGAAAACATTAGCTGTGGTTGAGCAGCACCTGATGTTTTCTTCCTCAAATCTTCACTAAATCCAAAGGCTTCCACTACAGGAATATGGGCCACAATTTGAAAAAATGGTGTACCTTCTTTCATCTCTTCAGATATAATCTTACCTTGTCTTTGTTGTACCACAGCATAAACTTTACCTAATGCCTCCATCGATGTTTGAATATCACATGTATACATGGCCCACATGATACGTGGCGACCAATCTAAAAATAGTTCATGTATCTTATCTCTAATGGTAGTAATAAACCTACCTGAAAGATTAGGCTCTTCCAATTGATAATATGGATCTTCAATGCTTTTGATTTCATCTTCATTCATCTCATGGATATCTTCAATGATTACACACATCCCTTCGACTGGCTCTTTCGCCAATGGACCTTCGTTAACAGACAATTGGAACCCATTAATTACTGAATCAGAATATTCAAAGTTTGCTGACTGCTCCGCAAATATACTGTTCAATATATGATTCTCTGACATTAAAATATTACAACCAATTCTCTTAGGTCCAAATGCGGCGATCTTTGAAATACTGTCCTTAGGTAACAACTCTTTCAAATTTTTAGTCACATCATCATCCTCTGCAGTAGCTTCGCCCAGATATTTCACCAGTTTATCTTTCAATTGACTCTTAGTTAAAATAGTGCTTTCTAAAGTCTCATTCAAATCATGATTATTTTGATTGAAAATATTCATCATACTTGCTTTATTCTTGTTCAAGAATTGAATTAATTGATGGCTCATGGGTACTGTTCTTAGCTTTATCTTATAGTTACCCAAATTGTATTCTGTCACACTTCTACCCATATCTGCATTCTTAGGTGGATTCATATCATCTGTGAATAAAAATGTCTCCATATATGGAATAGCAGGTTCTGAATGCGTAATTTCAATACCAGCAAACCTTTCATGAAGATCTTTCAAACATCTCTCAAGATGTAATTCACCAGCAGTACATAAGATATGTTCACCATTATCATTAACATATGTTTCCACACATGGGTCTGCTTGGTTTAGTAATTTCAGTCCACGAACTAACTTGTTCATTTCCATCGGATTCACTGCTTCAACTGCAACTCTCACAATTGGTGTAGTATGGAAGTTGACACCTGCAAGGTTGATACCTTTGATACCTTTTTGAATTAATGTACCATTCTTCAAAATCTTACCTGCTAACCCGCCGATACCAACAATATTACCTGCGGGACATTCATCTAGTGAAACTAATTCTTTACCCATAAATAGATATAAACTTGTAATGGTGGCAGTTTGAATATGTTCAGTCGGATTTTCAGGATCATACTTGGGACCCAAAACTGATATTTCTTCCCCAACTTTCAACATACCACTGTAAACTCTAGCAAAACCGATTAGAACTTCATCCTTTTCGTCAAATAGATCATCCATATCGTCTTCTGGTTCTATCTCATATTCAAACTGTAAATCATCGATACCATCCACATTGTTACTAACCTGAAATGGGTCTGTTTCTTCATACTCGAACAGGGCATTCATTGGATCATTAGGATCAAGTTCATCAACAACAAATTCAGGTGCCATACCAGTTTTAGCATCATTACTAACTAGATTGCCTTCATGTTCATTATCAAACATGGGATCAGTAGCTGTAGTTGGTTCCAATTGGTATTCAAATGCTTCTTTTTTCAAAGCATCATCTTTTGACATTATTTGAATATCTGGAGTTACAGTAACATTCTTATCTGCTCTGCTATATAAATCGGAATTCTCCTCACTGGTATTTTCTCTACCGATATCTAAATTTTCTAATTTTTCACTTAATTCAGCTTGTTTTGCAGCTCTTAGAGCTTCTTCGCGAGCTTCTCTGTTTCTTTCAAATTGATCTGGTGTAACCACATTGTTAGAACTGCCTCTAACTGGCAATTCATCCCTAGGTATAGATAAAATCTTAGACACATAAGCACATAAAGGACCATTTCTATTACATAAGGTCATGGAGTCAATTAATTCTGGCTCAATATCGGTAGAACTATGATCATGACCCAAAATGGTATCCAACCTTTGTTCTTGTGATTCTAACGGAGATGGTAATTTCTCAATAACAGTTAATAAAACAGCAGTACTAACAGGTAACCATTGTCCCATAATCGTTTTCAATAACTGCTTATCATCTTTAGTCTTGAAATCACGAGGTAATAAATTGATATTCAAAGCTTTAATGATCTTATTGATTGTGTCTAGATCCTTCTCTTTGATTACGTTGTCATAAATTTTCCAAATGTTATCCAAGATTAATGAAACGAATAACGGCTTTAAACTTCTACCTTTCAAACCCTTATTATTTATGATTTTTTTGGTCTTAGGATCCATAAAGAAATCACCCCAAAGTACTTTTTGTAAGTTTTCTCTTTTAGCACCCAATTTTTGTTCATAAAATTTAGCCAATTGACCAATATTGAAACCCCAACCATCAAATGCGGATGCAAATATGACATTGTTATCTGTAGGATTGAAATAGATATCAGAATCATCCTTCTCGATGAATTCAGCATTCGCATTCATTTCTAACTGTTCTCTCCATGACAAATCATCTAATTGTCTTTCCCCAACATAAAATGATCCAATAACAGAATTAACTTGTTCAATAACTTTTGATAAATGAACATATGCTTCATGAGGAGTCAATTGCAATTCCAAGATTAATCTATCAATCTTATTCAAAACCAAGATTGGTTTCAATTTTTCAATCCAACATTGTCTTAACACTGTAATCGTTTGTGAACATACACCTTCCACCACATCAACTAAAACAACAGCACCATCACATAGTCTTGAAGCTGCACTAACTTCACTAGAGAAATCTATATGCCCCGGTGAATCAATCAAATTAATCAAATGTTCATTAACCAGGGGTTCATCGCTATTTTCTTGCTTATGTAAAACCCTAAAATATAAAGAAATGGCAGAAGATTCCATGGTAATACCACGTAATTGTTCATCTGGTCTTGAGTCTAAAAATCTAATTTTACCAGCTAATCTTTGAGAGATGATACCATTCGAAGCTAATAGTGAGTCTGATAATGAGGTTTTACCATGATCCACATGTGCTACGATACAGATGTTTTTTATGCATGATGGATCATTTTGTAACCTTTGAAAGGTTTTTGGTCCTACTCTTGGCATGATTCTGTATAGGTCTGTATTGTATATTGGTAAAAATGTAAGGGTGATATGAATTTTCTCAAATTCTATCAATTTTAACCTTTGTAAATTAAGATTCTTTCGATTTAATTTTTAATTTTCACAAGTTTTAGACTCATCGATTTGAATCAGATTTAAATACAAAGATTTCTAGAAGATCGAAAATACGAAGTCACCACAAGAATACGAATAGCATATTCTCTGATATTAGAAGATGTCAAAGGCCAAGAATACAACTATTAGTTCAAGTACAGCTGATCAAACAGCAAGTTCCATTGAATGTCCTGATTGTCATAGTAAATTACAGAAGTGTCTTATACAACAAAACTATGCCATGGTGGTATGTCCCAATGTGGACTGTGGGTATCCATTTACACACAATGAAGTAATAGATAATCTAGTGTATGTAGATGATAACGAAATCATTGAAGGCGCCAAGGAAAGACTGAGAAACGAGTAGGCGGTGATGTGACTGCTCGGAGAGTTGGTGCAACATCCGAACACCTTGCGAGAGTATTTACTTTTTCTTTTGGTGTTTTTTGTTTTAAATTGTGTTTCCGTTTTGGGAAGGAGATTTTTTAATAAAGGAACTATTTGTCCAATTCCGGTAAGCCATTTTGCGTGGTTAGTCTGCTTACGTTCAATGGGCACGGCAGATTGCTGAATCGCACAGTCTCTCCCGCACAAACAGGTATTCCCCAGTAAAGAATTGCTCTCCCCACCGGAAACTTGTTCATTTTTTCCTGTTAGCCGGAGAGCTCCTCTACGGTTGCGAAATCTGGTAGGAGCCTCCGTGTAGTTTTCACCCTCAGGACACCCATCCCGCAAAGACGCAATACGATTTTACATTTTTCAGAAACAATAATTAAATTATTTTCTGCTTTAGACATTATCAAACTAGACCGTAAAAATAACAAGCAACAGTCGAGATGGGTATGTAATATACAACTTTATTCAACGCTACAATATGAAATGTTACTCTAATGAAATTAATATATCAATGTGTTATGAAAATATATATCACTTGGAATGCAAAGGAATCTAATCAATGATCAATACATAGATCTTACAATAGAAGAAACATAATACATCAAAGACATATTGTTACATTTTGTAATGCGTCATATCACAATTACCAATTCACAGAATTCTTTTTACTAACAAACAAATATTAATTATTAAAATATGCTCTTTTAATAAAACAAATTCACAATTTCAAATTAGTTAACGTTCCAAAAACTAGAAAGACTTACTGTAAGGGTAAAAACTGTCGTAAGCACACCCAACACAAAGTTACTCAATACAAAGCTGGTAAGGCTTCCTTATTTGCTCAAGGTAAGAGACGTTATGATCGTAAACAATCCGGTTTCGGTGGTCAAACTAAGCCAGTTTTCCACAAGAAAGCTAAGACTACCAAGAAAGTTGTCTTAAGATTAGAATGTGTTGCTTGTAAGACTAAGGCTCAATTAACTTTAAAGAGATGTAAGCATTTCGAATTAGGTGGTGAAAAGAAGCAAAAGGGTGCTGCTTTACAATTTTAAGCTTATTAATTATTATAAATTATTTTCACATATTATCTTATAATTATATATTAAATAACTAGCTTTAAATTAATAAATATCATACTTTTAAGTTTACCATTAATGTCTCTCATGTTCTTTTATTCGTTGTAATCTATATAGTGTACCTCCATAATACCTATTTTGGCCATGTCAGTTGGATATTTTTAGTTCGTTCATTTAATATAGGATCACCGTTACCCGGCGGATCGTTGAATGGAATGTTTATTAATAAACACTGAAACATTTACAAATTCCACTTTTAGCAGAAATCCTACATTCAATAGGATATTCGATATCTTATACCCTTTAGGATGTTCGGTCACTCTTTTGATTCAAACAATTTTAATGAAGAAGAATATTATCAACAACGTCAACAACAACAACAACAGCAACAGCAACAACAACAACATCAACAAAATGTGAATTTTCAACAACAACAAAATCAACATCAGATCCTGAATCAGCAGCAAATTCTTAACCAGCAGCAACTATCAGGTCAGCAACAGCAACAACATCAACCAAATGTCAACATTTCTTCACAAATTGACGCACAATATGTTAATGATCTAGACACATATCAACATATAAATAAACCTCCAAAGAGTAATTTCGATAATAACTATTATAACCAACAAGGCTCTTCAAGCTCTTTAAATGACCAATCGAATTTATATGGCAGTAGTTTCAACAGTAATCATAATTTTCTTAACTCAAATAATATATCCAACAGTAATAGTAATAGTGGGAGTAATGGTAATATTCAATTTCGTCCAAATGCATTTAATGATGTCCCACAACTAAATTATCCATCCACTCCGCAGCAACAAAGTGTTCAACCTAGCTTGGCTTATTTACAACAAAATCAAAGTCTAGAAAACTTTCAACAGCCTATTGCTGGCATTTACAAGCATAATAACAATTCGAATAGTATAATCAACCCGGTGGATAGTATTAATACTGCTAACAATAACAATAACAACAACAACAATAATAATAATAATAATAATAACAATGATAATGCTATCGAGAATAAAACTCAGCATCCTGTTTCAGTTGATTCGGGCTATAATAGTTATAACTCAAATATTCAAGGCATTAATGGCAAGAATACAGGTAAAAACAGCCCATTTAAACAACCTGCATATGGTGCTAACTTTAACACAGAGATTGCCTCACAAAACAGTCCCACTGTTAGCTTTACTAATTTACCTTCGTCACCCATAATACAGAAGCAAACCCCAACACAACAACAGTTGAGTAATATTTCAAATCCAGTCAACACCAATTCTCCTCCTGTGAGTGGTCATAATGGGAATAATATGAATGCTGGAAATAACTACATGTATTTTGAAAGAAGACCTGATCTTTTAACAAAATCTACACAAGATAAGGCAGCAGCAGTGAAATTAAAGATTGAGAATTTTTATCAACAATCAGTGAAATATGCCATTGAAAGAAATGAAAGACGTGTAGAATTAGAGACAGAGTTAGCATCGCATGATTGGTCAGATGAAAGACGTTCAAGACAATTAGCATCCTTGGGTAAAAAAGAATCACAATTTTTAAGATTAAGAAGAACAAGATTATCTTTAAAAGATTTCCAAACTGTTAAAGTCATTGGTAAAGGTGCCTTTGGTGAAGTCCGTCTTGTACAAAAGAAAGATACTGGTAAGATATATGCAATGAAGACATTATTGAAATCTGAAATGTATAAGAAGGATCAATTAGCACATGTGAAGGCTGAAAGAGATGTGTTAGCTGGTAGTGATTCACCATGGGTTGTGTCTTTATATTATTCATTTCAAGATACACAATATTTATATTTAATCATGGAATTTCTACCTGGTGGTGATTTAATGACTATGTTAATCAGATGGCAATTATTTACTGATGATGTTACCAGATTCTATATGGCTGAATGTATCTTGGCAATTGAAACTATTCATAAATTAGGTTTTATTCATCGTGATATCAAACCAGACAATATTTTAATTGATATTAGAGGTCATGTTAAATTGTCGGATTTTGGGTTATCCACTGGGTTCCATAAGACTCATGATTCAAATTATTACAAGAAGCTATTACAAGAGGATGAAGCAAATAATAAGAATAATTTCAATATGAATGCACCAAATAGTAATAATTTAACACCAGGTAGTAACAAGAATAATAGACAAACAATGATTGTAGATTCAATCAATTTAACCATGTCAAATAGACAACAAATTCAAACATGGAGAAAATCACGTAGATTAATGGCATATTCCACAGTAGGTACACCTGATTATATTGCGCCAGAAATTTTCTTATATCAAGGATATGGTCAAGAATGTGATTGGTGGTCATTAGGTGCTATCATGTACGAATGTTTGATTGGTTGGCCACCATTTTGTTCGGAGACACCACAGGAAACGTATCGTAAGATTATGAATTTTGAACAGACGTTGGTGTTCCCAGACGATATTCATATTTCATATGAGGCAGAAGATTTGATTCGTCGTTTATTAACACATGCTGATCAAAGATTAGGTAGACATGGTGGGGCAGATGAGATTAAGAATCATCCATTTTTCCGTGGAGTTGATTGGAATACGATCAGGCAAGTTGAAGCACCATATATTCCCAAATTAAGTTCCATTACAGACACAAGATTTTTCCCAACTGATGAATTAGAAAATGTACCTGATTCACCAGCGATGGCGCAAGCTGCTTTACAAAGAGAACAAATGATGAAGCAAAATGGCGGCAATGGTGTTAATAACGGTGCGCCAGTGAAGGAAGATTTACCATTTATCGGTTATACATATTCACGTTTTGATTACTTGACAAGAAAAAATGCACTATAAGTTTAAGTGTTTTTGTTATCTTATATATTGGCATATAGACTTTTTATTATATTACAAAAAAATTGTTTCTTGGAGGCAAGGTTCTTCAGAGGGAAAGACAATACAAAAAATTTTTAGATAGCCGCTGAGTAATTTAAGTGTTTACATCAAGGGATAGCGAGATAGGGTTCAAAAATGAGATTTTCGTGGATATCCTGTCGGTGCCAATATTGTGGCAACCCCTAACCTATGGGTGGCGGAGAAGTGATAGTTGACTAGCCCTCGTTGTGGGGCGTGACGTGAGCTTGTATTGGGCATGTGATCATAAACAAATTCATGCAGGGGGGGTCCATTACGCTTCCTGAAAGGGTAATCATCCTGTTTGTGCGATGACAAAGAGGGTGAAACAAATATCCTGCTTCCCGTTTAGTCCAAGGGATTCCAATTGGAATTTCCGAACTGAAAAAAGAACTCAAATGCAAAAATTGCGAAAGGGGCTTGGAAGGCAAATTGTTAGTGGGTTGTCCGCGTTGTTAAGATATGAGCCGCTATTGTATTTGCCAGTATTTCAGTTGGTCCATTCGATCTCGTTCCCCTTTCGGGCATCGGCAATACCGTTTTAGGGTCGAAGTAGACCGATTTAGTAACAGCCGTGCCTATGAAGTTCTGGATGGGAACTTGGGCTTCCGATGTGAATGGGCATCACAGTGAACTTAAGGAGCATCGAATAACGATACTATTCTAGAAAGGAGATTTGCTGATTTGCAGAACAGACATTAATTCATATATAAGAGCCTTTAAAATGTCTTCAAGAAAACCTTTCATTCAACTCTTTCTTTTCTTTACGAAAAATATCCATCAGATAATTCTATCAATCTAACCACTAATCGTTTTAAGTACCATAGTACATTAATTTTTAATTGATATATTCTGAACAACAAAATAAAAAATGAAATTAGAAATCTTATTAAGTGCCTTATTGACATCCGCTGCAGTAGTTGAAGCTGCTCCATTCAATATTTTGGGAAGAGCAAGAAATAATAAAGCTGCAGAAAATTCTTCAGATCCAATAGCCCAACTTCTAACAAAAACCTTCGGTGCATCAAATTCCACTTCAACTAAGACTTCAGAAGCAACTGCAACGGGCACTCTTTTCAGTAATAATACAGGTTCTGCTTACAACTTCACTGGTTATTCAAACCGTACTAACACATCCTCTTCTGAAACTACTCTACAATACATCATCACCGGTGGTAATGTTCCAATTAGAAATAATGTAACTGCTAATTACACCAGAGTTAGTAACTCTACACGTTCCTTAAATATTACTGAATTGTATGATGTTGCCAGTAAGGTAAATGCAACTATTTATAAGAAAGATTCAAAGGGTGTTGTTATCTTAGCTAATTCCAAATCTGTAGTAGGTTTAGGTTTCTTAACTGATTTAATTTTTAATAATGATACAAAACCAATTGTTATTAGTGAAGATCCTATATTAGGTGGCATCGTAGCTCAAGATAAGAGCAGTAAAGGTCGTGGTACAGTTGTAGTCGATAAAGATGGTATTATCTATCAAGGTTCTTTAGCACCAAGTGAAAAAGATTGTGGTATCCCAATTGGTATCGTTGTAGGTAAGGAAGTTCAATACTACTATGATAATACATTAAAACCATCGTTATTCAGTAAAGAATCAGCCATTGTTAAAAATTTCACCAATTTCACAAATTTTATTGACTTCGATGAGGTTGTTACCCCAGTGGTACCAATCATTTACGATGATGATTCTTCTGCAACTATTATCGAAAGCTTATATGATGAAGTTCAGGGTTTAGTTGTTGTAACATCCAACGCTACTGAATCCACTATTCAAAGTTTGGATTTACCAGTCGTTTACGCTTCTGAAGATGCACCATTCGCTATCGTTTCTAATGATGATGTTCCAGAGAACACAATTGGTGCTGGTACTTTAACAGCTGCAAGGGCCCAATTATTATTACAAGTTGCCATTGCTAATGGTGTCACTGAAGTCGACGCATTAAAGGAAGTCTTTGCTTAATTATGATGATATGTAGGTTACGAAAATCTTCAATTTTTGTACATATTCCAATAAAAAAGAAGAACTGTTGTTATGTGCAAGATTGGTTTTCAACGGCAGATGCTGCAAATTGTTCTTTAGTTATGAAATTTAGCTAACTGTTCTCCCCTTTAATTTTATTCAATACCCATGGCTGTTTTTCAGCTGTATATGAGTTATTTAGTTCGTTTCTCCGCCTGCGTATGCTTGTTCTGATTTCATATAAATCTATATCCTTTTCAATAAACTATTTTACACTATAACTTTTGGATTCTCTCTGCTAGAAAAGGCAGTACTAACGAGAGAAAGATAACTTTATCTCAATGGAAGTGGGAAACACTTTACGAGTTATCTACATTTCTTGATTGGTTCACCTCTTTTCGATTCCGGCAAAATCTTGAAAATCCGAAAAATTCCCTTATCGCTTGAAGGCAATTTGATTTCCGCTTTGGGAACCGCATTGTCCCGTTATCAGTTGACAACTTCCACTTTCGGACTACCCTTATCTTCAGAAACCAAGATTTGATAACATTTTTCAAATAGATAAGACCAATACGGTCAAACAGCCACACTTTTGTTTAGATAAAGATTTATCCACTTTGTGCTGGAGTCTTGCTAAACCCCTCACAAAATCTCGGAGAATGGATTTTATTCAATTCAGGCAGGCTGTCAATATTTTCTTGTTATCAGATCGTCAACATCGAAACGTTTCCATTGGAAGCCGGTTTCCAAAAACCTTATCTACTGATTGTAGTCCATTTTCGAAATGATTAGTCACTTCGTTGTTTACTTATAACGCCCTTGAAAGTATGTTTTGGACCCTTGATCGAAATGACAAGATTATAAATACCAAGCACTTCACGAAGTTCTGTGCAGTTGTGAGCAGTAAGATCATTCACATACATAAATAGAACTACTTACAATAATAAATAGAAACGAATGTCATTAAATTTTACAGGAACACCTACTGGTACGGGTACAGGTGGTAATTCGCTAACAACTGATATGAACACACAGTATGATTTAGCAAATATGGCTTGGTTAGGTGTTTGTGCAGCCGGTGTGTGGATTATGTGCCCAGGCATCGGTTTATTATATTCTGGTCTTTCTAGGAAAAAGCATGCCTTATCATCATTATGGTTATCATTAATGGGTCTATCTGTTTGTATCTTCCAATGGTTCTTTTGGGGTTACTCGCTGAGCTTTTCACATAATGTTAAAGGTAATGGTTTCCTTGGAACATTACAATTCTTTGGTTTCAGGGAAGTACTTGGTGCACCATCATCTGTCAGTACAGCTCCAGATATTCTCTTTGCTGTATTTCAAGGTATGTTTGCATCTGTGGCTGGTGTTTTGGCTGTTGGTGGTGGTGGTGAAAGAGCTAGATTATTCCCCATGATGGTTTTCTTATTTATTTGGCAAACGTTAGTGTACTGTCCCTGTGCTTGTTGGACTTGGAATGCTAAAGGTTGGTTAGCCGTTTTAGGTTCATTAGATTTCGCAGGTGGGATTGTCCATCAAACTGCAGGTCATGGTGCTTTAATGTACGCTTTGATGTTGGGTAAAAGAGATAAATCAAAGACTTCAGAAAAGAAAGTACCCAAATATAAACCACATTCTGTAACTTCAGTAGTCTTGGGTACAGTTTTCTTATGGTTTGGATGGCAATTTTTCAACCCAGGTTCTGCAGGTAATGCCTCAATTAGAGCTTGGTATGCAGCTATGAACACTAATTTAGCCGCTTCTGCTGGTGGTTTAACTTGGATGTTTGTTGATTATTTCAGATATGATGGTAAATGGACCACCGTTGGGTTATGTTCTGGAATTATTTCTGCATTGGTTGGTATTACACCAGGTGCTGGGTTTGTTCCAGTTTGGGCTTCATTCATCATTGGTGTAGTCACCGCCATTGGTTGTAATTTTGCGGTTGATTTGAAAATCTATTTAGGTATCGACGATGGTTTTGACGTTTGGGCTTTACATGGTGTTGGTGGATGTATTGGTTCTGTATTGACCGGTATTTTTGCCGCTGATTATGTAAATGCCACTGCTGGTTCATATGCAGCACCAATTGCAGGCGGATGGATCAACAAACACTATAAGCAGGTTGGATATCAATTAGCTGGTATGTGCGCCATATGTTTATGGACTTGTGTTATCACATGTATTATCTTATTCGTCATGAATAAAATTCCATGGTTAAAGATTAGATTAGATGAGGAAGATGAAGAAAAAGGTACTGACGCTGCAGAAATTGGTGAATTCACCTATCAATCTGATGAAGAAGATTATACTTTTGTTCCTCAACCTGTTAGATCAAATTTATCTATCGTACAAGAAATTAAACAGACATTTTCACATCAAAATGATACCATTGAACCAATACAAAATATTGACGAACAATTAAATCAAAGTTCCACTTCAGACGAAAAATCAATTGACAAATAATTTCTTTTATAGAAACGGCAAAAATTCAATAAGCTTGCTAATTTTAAACTCATAATTTTAAATAATATACACAGTAATATAACTTCATATAAATGAAGGCATCATCATTTTAATAAATAATACAACTATAATACTTTCACTAATCATTCTTTGCATCAAGGGCTAAAATATTTCGGTCAATGTTCTTTTGTTGTTAGGTCAGTGCACTTATATAAAGTATCTATGAAAAAATATAGTAATTTTTTTTATGCATATGTAGAAACGGGGGCACGGTTGAGCTTGATTAACGTTCTAAATTAATATTGTCACCAAATTTAGCATACAGTGTTGTCTTTAACTCACTAAGACGAGAGTCGATCTCCAATTGTTCATTTTCTAATTTTGCAATATTCTTATTGATCATTTCCGTATCCTTTTCCAACTGCTCTAAGACATCAGATTGCTTCCATAAGACAAAGATTTCTCCAATTTTATAATTGACTAATTCATCTTCATCTACCATCTCTAATTCAAGCGAGACATCATCCAGATATTCTTTCTCTTGTTGTTCAGTTTTCAACTTACTTGTCAAATTGTCCTTTCTTAGGATCAATTTTGAGAACTCATTGATCAACTGTTGATCTTCCCAAGTGACTTGCGTGTTATTCTGTTTCCCTTCTGGCAGTAGCTCCATCTTACGTTGGTTTCTGGATCTTTCTGTAAGTTGCTATCAGTTTCCAAACAATGACAGAACAATTACAGAACAATAATATTCGAACAATTTCAGGATCACGTGGCCCCAGCTCACTTTTTCAGTGAAAAGGCCGTACAAAAAATTCAACGATGCAATGAAATCAAAAAAATATCTATCTCTTCTTATATACACAAAATATACCAAATCTGTATACCAACAAACGTTCAAGTAATTGAGATGGCTCAGTTTGCATGCTTGGCAAGTACTTGATCTACTTTGTCTAGCAATTCGTGCTTTCTCTTGCTGTCACACCATGAACCATTGATGGCATTCTTGGCGATCTTACCCCAAACTGCATGGTCCCAGTGTGGGAAATCTTTAGACACTTGTAAATAATTATCCAAGATGTAACCTCCAAAATATGATGGATCATCAGAATTGATAGAGAAGGGAACGTTGTTATCTAAGAATTCTTGTAATGGTAGTTCTTTCACTGATTGAACTACTTGTAACTTAACATTAGATAAGGGACAAACAGTTAACATAATTTTTTCGTCTGCTAATCTTTTGATTAATTCAGCATCTTGAATAGAATTGATACCATGGTCGATTCTAGTGGTATTCAATAAATCCAATGAATCAGTAACGTATTTTGCAGGACCTTCTTCACCAGCATGGGCAGTTAATTGTAAATTTTCATTATAACTTTTAGCTAATTGATAAGATTCTACGAACAGATTTGGTGGGAATGGTTTTTCGGCAGAATCTAACCCAATACCATGGATAGTACCATTTTTAATTAATTCTTGAGCAGATTCAATGGTTTTCAAACAATTCTTTGGTTCAATATGTCTTAAAAGACACATAATTAATTTAGTGGTGATACCAAATTCTTCATATGCCTTAGTACAAGCCCTTTTGAAACCATTAGTGACAGTTTCTAAAGAGATACCTCTACTAGTATGAGATTGTGGATCGTAAAAAACTTCAGCATGGTAAAGACCTTGCTTAGACACTTTCTTGAAATATTCCCAAGCTAAATCGAAAAAATCATTTTCTTCAATCAAGACATTAGTACCAATATAATAATAATCTAAGAAATCTTGTAAATCTTTAAATGATGTATATTTTTCATTTAATTCTTCAACAGTCTTGGGGAAAGTATCAGGTAAAGTGATATTATTTCTTTTAGCTAAAGGAAATAATAAATCAGGCTCTAAAGTACCTTCCAAATGTAAATGGTGTTCACATTTTGGTAATTCGCACAAGAATTCTTCTGAGACAACAAACATGGCGTATTATTATTTTTTGAGAAAAGCTTATTACATAAAAAAAAGAGAGAGCAAGAAGGACAAACAGAAAAGTAGAAAACAGATAAAACACAACAACAGAGAACGGAATTTTGGAAAAAAATGTTGAATCAATTTCATCAAGCGATGTGCTTATATATATAAATTTTTTTTTCTTCTCTGCAAGATAAAGAATTTTCTTCGAGATTAACAAATTCAATGGATCAGTGAAATTCCACTAAAATTGCGTAGAGAAGAATTTTCAATAGCAGAAAATTTCTTTTTTCTTGGAAGAAAGTGAAAAAAAAAAATTTTTGATTTGAAGGGCACGTGCTCAGCCGTTCTTTGTGCACTCTCATCACGTAAGCTGTTTTTCTTTGTTTACGTGAAGGCCACACAAAAAGTACTTACGATCACGTGCTGTTTGCAAGAGCTCAAATCACCTTGCACGAACCTGTTTTTGTTGTTTCAAAAAAATCATTCGTATTTTTTCTTTTGGAATCAATAAAAAAAAGATTAATTGACAACTTTGTAATTCAGAAGGAAGCAATTGAAGATAATATAAAGGGGTTACTCCGATTTGTTTATTTCCCAACATACACTGGATAGTTATATAACGTTTTGTAATAGTGTGTGTCGTTTTTGTCGTTCCTTACAAACTCACGCTCCTGTCCCAGTATATTACATTGTCTAATCCTTTTTTGATCATTTCCACAAGATATTCTCTTAGATAGGGCCCCAAAAGGAAATTAGGAAGCAGATTGTTTGAAAAATAACAAGATTAATTTGGCAAGATGAATCCGGCTCAATCCAATGCGATTACTTCTAATGATTCATTTCAAAATATTTCGAATGTAAAGATCATTAACGGTAATGTTCACGCTCACCCAAATTATAATAATAATAACAATAACTCTAATGGTAATGCTAATAATTCCGTGAACAATTTAAATAACACCACAATAAATAATTTGATTAATCAAAATCGTAATGGTTTAATTAATACACAACCATCTAGTTTAACTAATAATACTGCAACAGAAAGATCGATTAATACTGATTTAAGTAATCAAAACTCAAGTAATCCAAATAATGCACAAAATAATAGAGAAAAGGATAATTCAACAATTGTCGGTTTACATTATAAGATTGGTAAAAAGATTGGTGAAGGTTCGTTTGGTGTTCTTTTTGAAGGTATAAATATGATAAATGGTATTCCAGTGGCCATTAAATTTGAACCAAGAAAGACTGAAGCACCACAATTAAAAGATGAATATAGAGCTTACAAGATTTTAAATGGTACTAAAGGTATACCACAAGCTTATTATTTTGGTCAAGAAGGTTTACACAATATTTTAGTCATTGATTTATTAGGTCCATCTTTGGAAGATTTATTTGAATGGTGTAATAGAAAATTTTCAATTAAGACAGTGATCCAAATAGCTGTTCAAATGATCACTTTAATTGAAGATTTACATTCACATGATTTAATTTATAGAGATATTAAACCAGATAATTTCTTAATTGGTAGACCAGGTCAATGGGATGCAAATAATATTCATTTAATTGATTTTGGTATGGCAAAACAATTTAGGGATCCAAAGACAAAACAACATATACCATATCGTGAAAAAAAATCATTAAGTGGTACTGCACGTTATATGTCCATTAATACACATTTAGGTCGTGAACAAAGTAGACGTGATGATATGGAATCATTAGGTCATGTCTTCTTTTATTTCTTAAGGGGACAATTACCATGGCAAGGTTTAAAAGCACAAAATAATAAACAAAAATATGAGAAAATTGGTGAAAAGAAAAGATCCACAAACGTTTACGATTTATCTCAAGGTTTCCCCATTCAATTTGGTCGTTATTTAGAGATTGTAAGAAATTTGGGATTTGATGAAACTCCAGATTATGAAGGTTATCGCCAATTATTATTATCTGCGTTAGATGATTTAAATTTAAAGGCAGATGGGGAATATGATTGGATGAAATTGAATGGTGGTCGCGGTTGGGATTTAACTATAAATAAGAAACCAAACTTACATGGCTATGGTCATCCAAATCCACCAAATGAAAAGAGAAGACATAGATCAAAACAACATCAACAACAATTTATTCAAAACAAACAATTACCAAATTCACCACCATCACAACAACAGCAACATCATCAACAACAACAACAGCAACAACAGCAACAATTACAACAATTACAACATCAACAGCAGCAGCAGCAACAACATTTGCAACAACAGCAACAACAACAATTACACCAATTAAATATGAATAATGGTATTGATATTCATGGCTCTAATAATATTGCTAAATTAGATCCTACATCCTATGAAGCATATCAGCAGCAAACTCAAGAAATGTTAAAGAAGCAAAAGGAGAGGGAAAGGCCACCACAAACAAATAAATTGCAGAAAAATAAACAATATAATTTACAACAAAATCCAACCACGGTACATCATGCCAATGTTAATAATACTGGTATAAATGAAATTAATCAACCAGTTCATGAAAATGATGAAGAATCTGAAAAGGGTTTCTTTGCCAAATTAGGTTGTTGCTAAATGTTAACTGTTTTTGTAAATTTTTTTTAATGGGACACACTTAATAGTAGTAATCAAAAGAAAAATAAAAGAAAAAGAGAAAAAATTTAAAAGTAATGAATTCTGATAATAGTTCTTATTATTATTATTATTATTATTATAGTAAAAAACCTAAAATGAAAAGTAATAGTACGGATAATAATTAACTTTTTCCAAGAGAATGAACAATTAATTATTAATTAAGTAAGGAAAAAAAGTTTTAAAGCAAGAGATGGAAACGACAAATATATTTATTTTAATTTTAAGAATTAATTCTGTAATAATTTACAATTTTTATAGTACGTTATAATAATGTGATATATATAATATAATGTAATATAGAATAGTATCGTATAGTATAGTATAGGATAGGATAGTATAATATAATATAGTATAACTTTTTTTTATTTTATTTTACCCCTAATTAAATATAAAGTATCTAAATTATTAATATTTAAATTAACTCTATCATTAACTTTCAATTCAATTAAATTATTACTACCAAAGGGACAATTATAAATAAACAATTTTTCCTCATCTTTAGTATCTACACCAATATTTTTATTCGAAATATTAACTCTTTGTGCTAAAAAGTCCAATGCACGACCAATGGGCCATAATTTATTAATATAGAATGGCTTTGGCTCTATAGAGTTATCCTTATTGGAATCATCAATCTTATGTACATAGACATAAATTCTATTTATTTCTGGTATCTTATCATCCCCCACTGCAATTTTCCTTAATTGCAATAGAGAAGTAGTTGAATTTGACGATTTAAAACGTAGTGAGGATTTCTTCTTTGAATTAGGTGTCTTATGTCTTTGGAAGAAACTTAGTAATCTATCAAGTGAAGATTGATTTAATTGTGATTTGATTGTTCTCTTGGTACTTGTTGTGGAGTTTGTTGTGGAGTTTGGTAGTTGTTGTTGGTTTTTGACTCTGATGTAGCCCTTTTCAGGTAGTAAACTTTGGAAGAATTTATCACCATTACTCTTGGCCTCTGAAGAAGATGTGTTATCTTTATTATTATTGTTTAAATTTGCAATCAATTTAGTACAATGATGGTGTTCCTGTGTTCTATGCAATTCACAAAAATTGAAATGGCAGAAAGCACAATTGAAGGGCAAAAAGTCAAGTTGTTTACAATAATGACAGTGTGTGCCCACATCTAGCATACCAGTTTCTTGTATCATTTCAGTCTGATCTTGTGTAAGATTCTTTTCATATAAGATATATATGGGATATATATATATTCGTATGAGTAAGTAGATGGCAATTTTTTCAATACAGCCACAATTTGTACCACATATGATTACTAAACATGGCTAATATTGCCACCAGTGTCAGTATAAGCAAGAGAGTTGGGTACAGTTCGTTGGGAACACCCGGTATAAAGTTCTTGTGGATAGATACGTTTATCTGGACCGGGTAGCGTAGACTCGGGTAAGTATCTGCTGTGTATTGTACCACCAACAGGACTTTATGTGTCTTTGTGTGTGTTTCTTCGTAGTCGTAGAGTGCCACCTGCTCTATGCTGATGGGGTCAATGGCTGTCCAACACACCTTCACAAACAGAGGCGACCCTGGAGAGAAGTGCACAGGCAGAAGCAGTGGCTGTTCCCAGCTGGTGGTAGTGGTCTCTGGCTGTGTGTTCGTGGCGTGTGCGTGCAGAGTCAGTGTGTTGGTGTCTTGCCAGTCTGCCACGCGGGTCCAGTCGCCAGGGTGGTCCCGCTGGTGGTCCAGTGGGTGTTGCAGGCGGAGGTGGAACGTTTCCGTGTTGGCACGTGCGTGGAGGGCCAGCAGGAGCAGCGAAACCCCTGAGCGTTTCATTTCCCTCTGGTGGCGTTTTCCTGGTTTTCTTACACTGTTTTTACGAATTCTGTGTATATATATGATTGAAGGTGTATGCGTGAATTTCTTGTTGTGTTATTTTGGACAACCCTACTTGCCCTGTTTTAGCACGCCCTGTGCGGTTCTTGACACTTTCAACCTGCTTCAAGTAATACCAGTATTACACCACATAACCGGTCTATATAAAACCGCAGCAGACTCACATATCAGAGTGTAAAGTCCTTTATCAATTCTTTACTATCTCTTATGAATCAAGTATCCCACAATATATATACCACATATTCTCATTTTTCATCTTTATCACAGAAAAAATATAGGTTAAGATACCTAATTTAAGATATATACCAGTTTCATGGAAGAGAGCCATCATTCATGAATCAAGATGACCGAACCGTATAGTAGATTTGTCAGAGAAATGGATCTTCGTCAGGGGAACTCTAACAATTCCAATACAAACAGTACTAATAATAACAACTATAGTAATACTAACATTAATAATATTAACACTAACACTAACACTAACACTAATGGCAACATTCCTGTAAACTTGTATGAAATAATTGATACAATTAACGATGAGGTATTTGAATCTTTAGCAAACTTGCCTAATGCTAACACTGGTAATGGTACTACTGCTCGTGCTCCATCTTCTGTTCCTGCTACTTTTCCTGGTACTAGTTATAATAATAGTATTAATCATACTGCAACCAATACTACTAATTATAATAGTCCAAATAATAACAATAGCAATAACAATAATAATAATAATAATAATAATACTAATGATAATATTAGTAATAATAATATCCTTTTCAACAATGCAAGACCAAATATTTGGCAGTTGATAATAAGAAATTTATTATTGTTAGATTATATTATTATTGTACTTTTAATGCCCTTATCATTATATAATTTACTTCGTGGTGGATTTAATACAATAACTTTCACTAAAGATGACTTCATTTTAATTATAATTGATTATTTGAAAAATGGATTAATTATTTCTAATAATGGTACTAATGTTATCATGTATCGTGAAGATAGTGAAATGAAATTATTAGGTAAATTTCATAATATTATCATTTTTTATACTATAAATCTAATAAGATTTATTAATAAATTAACATTAAATAATTCAAACCTTGATTCATTGACCAATCATTACGATAATAATACAACTAATGAAAATGATATTACAATGATAAGAAATTTTTTATTGAAATCTTATAGCATCTTTGTGAAATTTTCTACTGTATTAATTTATTTAACTTATGGATTAATCGGTTCAGTTTATTTGTATAGTGCAATATTTTTCTTCATATTGTGTTTAACACTAACATTAATAAGACGTTACAGCACATTATTCAAGTTAACCATTGGTCAGTTGAAATCCATGTTACAAGGTTGGTAAAAATTAAAATATAAAATATAGTCATCATATATACTAGCGTATCACGTAATCAGCAGCTCCCTATATTATGTCAGCAATGATTTTTCATCAGGCAACCGAAACGTTTTTTTTTTACAACTTGACATTTTTTATGGACAGACGATGAAAGGGTTCTTTCATTAATGATAGATTTGCGCAACAACTATGAAAAAAAGAAATTAAAAAAAAAAGAAACACACGGTCAAATCTAAAAAGAAAATAGGAAAAATTAGACAAAAAACCTAAACTGTTACTTATTATTATTAACTGATCTTTAGTTCAAGGCCAAATTAACGAAGGAAGAAAAATGGCTTAAGAAATTACGACAATTCGTAATCGATGGGTACCGCACCGCACGGTGCACTCTGTACCGAGCATCTGACCGGAATAATAGAAAAGGAATACAGAAAAAAAATGTAACGCAAACAAATTACCACAAATGGACAGCATCTGCCTCTGTAAAAATTAAATGCGGGGGGGTCTCACATGTTTTTCTGAAATATATACCGACATCTGAATTTGAAAATATCCTATTTTACCGACTGGATATCATAAAAGAAATTTGTGTCGGTTTGATCTCGTTATTGGATCTTATTTTATGATCTTTGTGATTTCATTAAGGTTCTTGATACTGTAGAAACGATATCTTTTTTGATCGAGGAGTTCATCAAAAAAAGTATCAATTTTTCATCTGATCATTTTTTTCACATTTCCGAGTTAGATAGATTCCTAAAGATTTGGTATCTATTTAGTTAAACAACTGATTTGCGGTAACACAAAAACGAAGGAATTTATTTTTTTCTAATTTCCATTTGATCAGAATAGCTGAGAGGGAAATATGTCACCAACTACTATAGAGAAGGAACGATTAAGAAGTAGTTCTATTCAATCAAATGAAACTTTACAATCATCAATTTTTGATTCAGATCCTATTGAACAGGATTTGATTGAAACTTTGGATGAATTGGAAAATGATAAAAGTTGTCCTTTACATAAAAATTATCTATTAAGAGATATTTATAAAGATACAAAATTTTTACAATTTGTCGATCCCTTACCTGCTATACCACCAGATTATGATACCGTTAATCCTTCTAAAAGGATAAATTTCCCCATTTTTGAAAATAATGATATTGTCGAGGCAAATGAAGTACCACCATCATATACTTCTACTATAGATAAATTAACTATAATTTCATTAAGAATGGAATTTTGGAACCCAAATGATCGTGTGGCCAATTTCCAATCCAAGATTTGGCAAAATTTTATCTTGGAATTAAATTCAACACAATTAAATTTATATCATTTAGATGATTCATTAACACGAGAAATTGATAATTATTTCAACAATAATATTCAGTTAAATGGATTGAAAAATCCATTTTCTTTAAACAAGAGGAAAGAGACCACTTTCTTAAGCAGGAAACAAGTGGATAAAATAATTAAATTGATCGAAATTGATAGAAAAAAATATGTAAATGCTAAAAAATTATACAAATCATATTCTTTACAATTTGGTATTATGGGTTTACCCATGGATTATCAATGGAGACAATATGTTAAACAAGCCAAATTTAAGAAGAATAAAAATATTATTGAATTAAATAATCTTGGTAAAAGGCCCAGTGATAAAGTCTTGATTAATATTATTGATATCAAAATGCAAGATTGTTTAAGGATTAGATTAGAGCAACAACAAATGTTATTTAAATTTTCTCATGTTGAAGAAATGATTAATTGGTATACTTATTTAAGTATTGGTATAAATGTGTCGTTAGACATAAATTGTAGACAATTCCCTAAATTTAATAAAATTATACCAAGAAGAAGAAGAAGATCACAAGTGGAATATTATTTGGAATTATTTAATGAACCTAATAAGATTTACCATAACAATTCCACAAATTCATTTTCTTCAGAATCATCATCCTCATCTGATGATTTATCAGACGATATTAGTAATGATGTTGAAAATCATGAAATTTTAAATATTGAAGATGAATTTGATGATGATGATACCACCAAGTGGAATCCCATGGTTAAATTTACCACAAGAGAAAAATATATTAATGAATCATTACGTTGTATTAAACCGATGTCAGAAAATAAATCATGGATTGGTAAATTTCTAATTAAGGAAGAAATTGCACCAAATTTTATTACCAATAATTTACCAATCTTCTATAATGGTTCCAATTTAAATAATTTTAATTTTAAGATAAAGAATCATTATCTAAGTTATAAATTTATTAGTGATGATTCTGTATTGAAAGATATTGATACCACCTCAGTTGCATATTGGAATGAAAAATATAATACAAATATTTTATAATGACAAGCAAACTAACGAATTAATGACCAGAAGAAAAAAAATCCTATTTCAATATTCAGTAAAAAGAAGAATGAAAACAAGTTGTATTTTTAGAAAACAAAAACATCCCAGCCTATTTATTTATCTCAGACGTATTTTTATGATATTATATAGTTTAAGTGAATCTATTTATGTACAAACCGCTTGATTTGTGATTTTGTTAGTGACATTTATTAAAAAACACAGTATATATATATAAACATATCTAAATATACACGTATATATATATAAGTAAGAACTAAAATTTCGATAAATGACACAATATTTTTTTAGTATAAAGTAGTAGAAAAAGATTGTAGCTGTTCGATTAGGCAATGACACAGTTACAGTGACCGCATGGATAGTAACAGTTGTCTTTATTTTCGTTGGTCTTTGGCTTTTCAGCGGCTGGAGCAGAAGTGATGATGATTGGTTGCATAGTTATTTGTTTTGTGTTTGTTTTGGCTTGTTTGACTTTTGGCTATGGTCTTGACTTATTGATAGAGAAGAAAGAGTAGGTTGAATACACCATTCATGGTGTCTTTTTATATCAAATATTTTCGGTATTCAGCAATGTGTCATTATCATAGAAGAAGTTATATCAGTATAGAAGAAGTTTAATTGAGTGTTTCTTCCCTTGAAAATGTTTGCTTATCCATTTGATGACGTGCAGATGCGGAGTAGGTGATCTACACGGTTTTAGTCATTATATATAAGGTTTAGATGACAGATAATAGCCTTTATTAGAGGTTTACCTACATATGAAACATCTCTATTGTCGGGCTACCCAGCCGCAAAGGGTTAGAATGTTGACACAAAGCAACAGAATGTTGCCAAGAAAGTCCTTGAAAGACAATAGTCTTGGTGTGATAGGTCAAAGGAGGAAGGGTGATACGGCCAACAGGCAGATGATGGTGAAGATCACCACTCTGGTGGGCTCCACAGGGTTGAAGTCCTGATGTTCGTGGACTGTGTTGGAGAATATGACCTCGATATCCTGCTTATGGATGTGCGGTATTGTCCTGGCCGTGAAAGTCTGAGTATCTTCTGGTGGTGTTGGTGAGTTGTGGTGGGGCTGCCATAGTCTATGGTGTCGTAGTGGGGTGGGCATTACGATAGCGGAAGTGCAATCGCGTGTGGTGGCCAATTGTCGCTTCAACATGGTCGTAAACAGGACAAAGAGCAATGTGTTACGCACGATGCGCTTCAATTGTGCCCAAGAAACAATAGCCATGTGCTGTGTCTTCCTGGGGGGTGTCATTGGGGGGCCTGGCAACTGAGTGGACAGAAGCTCAAGAGAGTTGTGAAAAAACATTTCAAGGCCATTTTTTATATTTACAACGAGAACTGTACAAGGACTCACACCACGGTACTACACTAGTACCAAATCCAATCAATGGCGAGACCGCCCATCAGCAGTGGTGGCACCCACTGCCTTCCATCAACACAATTCCACAAAACATTTGAATATTTCATGAAAAAAACACAACTGCTCACTGCCACCCACCATGAACGCCTCGAAACGGTCTTTGAAGGAGATCCTGGACTCTGAGTATGTCGACGACAGTGACGGGCCACACACCGATGAGGAGGGAAACGTAAGTGACGCCATGCATATGGACACAGACGAAGACACACAAGTAGTGGACCCCAACTTATGCATCGAGTGTAAAGATATGCAGACAGAAATCATCTGTAATGACTGTGATGAACACTTCTGTGTGGTTTGCTTTGACATGATCCACAGAAACGGTAAGAGAAAGTTCCACGAATTTGTGAAATTGACCAAGGATCAAGAACAAAATAATAATACCACTAATAATATCACAACCAAAATACCACAAGGTAAAAATATTAATACTAGTAAAGATGACACAAATAACGAAATTTTACCATCCACTTCAATCGACGATAAGATCCTGGATATCTTAAAGGAAAACTCTAAATTTATACCCTTGAGATTAAACTATGAGGAAAGACACCTTTTAAGACTGTTGGAAGCAGCTTTACAAGTATCAGAATACACAGATAGAGTAGATATCCTTTCTTATAAATCAAAGACGAAAAGAATTGTGGAACAATTAAAGGAAATTTGTTCTGTATTAACAGGTCTAGTCATTGCATCAGACGTTAAAGTGGGTAAAAAATTACTAGAAATGAAAAATTTTAGTGATAACGCAGCGTGGTTCCAAGATATTTTCGAAATTGGTAGACGTTATAAAATTATGAACCCGGAAAGAATGAGAGACACTTATGGTAAATTATGTTATATGGTTATGGATTCAAGATTACCACAAATTGAACAACATATGGATTTTCATCTTTTCAAACCAATTAAAACAGTTCATTCTTTCTTAAATAGTAGTAATAATAATAGTGCCGATAGTGAAAATGCTTTAAAATTATTCGATGATAAATTAACTTTATATGCCACTTCACATATTTCGCCAGTGGGGAAATCAAGATTACAAATTCAAAACCTGATTAAACAAAAGGAAACCGCCATTGAAAAAATTGCTGCTAAGTACAGTAACAAATCTTTCTCCAAAGATGATATCCGTCAAGTCTTATATTCAATTGGGGATTATAACGCTTACATCAACATGAATAGGAAACCCATCATGAGAATGTTGGAAAGATTGGAAATTTTCCAAAAACCTGACATTGCACAAAAATATTCTATCGGTATTCAATATGGTAGAGATGGTGCTCGTTTAACACATGATCACGAAAGACAATGGAACTATGTGCAACAATCTCTAACATTATGGTCCATTGTACAAAGAGAAATGATAAAATTATGGTATATTGCCGATTCTGATCTTTTTGATGGTAATCAATACAGATTAGCCTCCACCGGTCATGGTTTAAATCGTATCAAGCCATGTCCAGCAATTTATAAAGAAATGCATAAAATTTTATCTGAATGTCGTTCCAAAACAAAAACATGGGTCGGTTCTTCGGTAGTTCATTTAGGCGATGATGCTGTACCAAACGCATTCTTCTTCTTAGATAAGTATACACAAATTCCAAGCATCTTAATACCCTTCGATAATACATTATTAAAGATTAACGAATTAGTGAAAAATGATCCATACCTACTCGAATACATTAATAAAGAATATGGTTCAGTGGATGACTTAAAATTAACCATTTTACAAGATGCATTTGCACATATGTTTGATGGGTCAGGTGCTGATAATTTCTATATGAGTGGGTCATGTATTGATGGTAGATTAACCTCAGCTTGGAATCATTGTAATGAAATTTCAAAGAAGAAATATTATAATATTTTCTTAATGACTTCATTTAATGGATTTAATGGTAGCGAAGGTTTTTAATCTTATTTATTTTGTAGACTATCTAAATATATAAACATCAGTTGAAAAGAATATATATATGAATCCACAAAATAATATTTTGTTAAGTAAAAATGAATCTTAAAAGAAAATGTTTTTTTGTACTATTTTGATAAACAATCTAATCATAATATAGAAGTACCCTACGAATTATGATACCAAGCTCCTTGTAAGCAATTAGTGAAAACCTCCATGTCTCAATTAAATCATTAACTTAAAGATATTTCAGAGACCGCTTTAGTTTCAAACTCCATGCTAATAATATTCAGAAATTGAATGAACAAGAAAAATATTGAGTTTTTGATATTGTCTGAGATATATGTATATATATATAAATATATCATATACTTTCGCTGACCTTCTAGAAGAATTATGTAGACTAAAAAGTAGTATAAAAAATAACCAATGCCATTTCAATTTATTTACCCCAACTACCCCAATCTCGGCTATTATCGCAACTATCGCCGTATTTTTAGGAATTCTACATTTGGGGTCTTGGATTTAGACTCTAGCAAGAGAGCTATCATCTGATAATAAACTTCATAGAGTATTTCTACCTATAGCTCAACAGGTTTTCTTTCAAAGAGCTTTAACGCATAGGAATGTGATACGTAAAAGAATATCTTTTAATCATTATATATATGTAAAATAAGTACATACTTTTTGCTCTTGTCTTGAAAATTACTCTTCAATCACAAGAAAACATCTTAGGAAAGACTTTAATGAGTGGAAAGATCACTCAAAACCTCATTTAAACTTTCACAATCACTTTCAATAGCACTTGCAGATTCACGTAATGCGATATTTTGAATCCTATTTTTCAATTTTTCCATTTGACTGTGCTCAACTTTATGTGGAGATACTTTAATTGTCTCTTCAACAAGTGATCCATCAATTGGATCAATATGTTCACTTTCAACACTGATAACACTTTGTCTTGGTGAAGCCATTGCACCAATCTTATGATGCTTTTTCTCTTCTTCAGTTAATTCTAAGACATGTGCTGTGAAATTAACTAAAGATTTAGCACTTTTCCTTCTTGCCATTCTATTTCGAGTATCATGAATTTCAATACCGAAAGTTGTAGCAGAATTCATCTCTGATGGTAAAAATGAAGCACTTGATACAGAAGATCTTGGAGTACGTGGTAACCTGACACATGAAAGACCAACGTCGCTTATCCATTTGGCTACTAATGAAGTCCAACCTAATTGATGCGATGCACCAAGACCTCTACCAGTATCACCATCAAAATATTCAAAAAATGTAACATAATCTTTGAAATGTGGATCAGTGGATAAAAATTTTGATTGTTTACCAAAATAAATAGCACGTTCACCATTCTCATCAGGAACAAATAAATGAATCATACGGTAACTAATCTCTTCAGCAATTTCAGCTAGGTTTAAATAATCACCTGAACCCACTGGACATTCGATCTTAAAATCTGAACCATAATATAAATAAAACCTTTGTAAAGCTTCTACAATTAGGAAACTTGTGGGGAACCAAATTGGACCTCTCCAATTAGAATTACCACCAAACATACCAGAATCTGATTCACCAGGTAAGTATCTAACGGAAAATTTTTGACCATGTACATCCATCTCAAATGGGTGATTTTCATGATGCTTAGACAATGATCTTATACCATAATCAGATAAAAATTCATTTTCATCTAATAGCCTGGTCAAGATTGCCTTTAATCTATCCTTTGATACCAATGATAATAATAATCTTTCACCAACACCTTTTTTGGACATCGAGGCAATATTTCTATCAAAGATATCAGATCGATTATTAATGAACCACTCCACTCTTTTCTTAAATCTTGGGAATTGATCTAAGATACTTGGTTCTAATGTCATAGAGGCGTATAACGGAATCAAACCGACCAGTGATCTAATTGGTAATTGTTGCTTGTTGTTTGGACCCCAAGAAATGGCATCATAGTAAAATTTATCATCTTCATTCCAAAGATTTTGTTTAACCTTCTTGTCTAATAACTTTTCCATATCTTCAAAAATATATTCATATTCAAATGACATGGAGTCACTAATTAAAATAAAATGTTCAAAAAATTTTGATGCAATTGACTCATAAGTTGGATTCTCCTTAGCTAATTCTAAAGCAATATTTAACATTTGTAAACAGAAAAAAGCCATCCAACCAGTGGAATCAGCTTGTTCCAAAGTACCACCAGTTGGTAAAGGTTCAGATCTATTAAAGATACCGATGTTATCTAAACCTAAAAACCCACCTTCAAAAACATTTTTACCTTCAGTATCCTTACGATTAACCCACCAAGTGAAATTAAGTAACAATTTTTGGAAAACACTCTCTAAAAAGATACGATCCTCTCTGTTATACATGTTTCTTTCAATTTTGAAAACACGATATACTGCCCAAGCATGAACTGGTGGATTAACATCATTAAAATTCCATTCGTAAGCAGGTATTTGACCATTAGGATGCATATACCATTCTCTAGTTAATAAATCAAGTTGCCCCTTAGCGAAATGTGGATCAATCATTGCTAATGCAATACAATGGAATGCACTATCCCATGCAGCAAAAAATGGATATTCCCATTTATCAGGCATTGATAAGATATCTTCGATGTAAAGATGTTTCCATTTTTTATTTCTACCATTTGCCCTATCCTTTGGTGGTCTTGGTAAAACGTTTTTATCACCATTATACCAATTATCCCAAACAAAATTATAAAATTGTTTAGTCCATAGTAACCCAGCAAATGCTTGTCGTTGAATGTTTCTTAATTCATCTGAGATTGGTAAAGGTGTTATTCTCCAATAGAAATTATCCGCTTCCTCTTCACGATCATCAAAAATGGTATCGAAGACATCTTCATCCATGACAGCAATTTCACCAGTGTGATAAATTGTTTCTTCAGGTTTATTAGTAAATTTATATCTAACAGTAACATATTCACCTGGTGGGATATCCTTAAAATGATAAACAGCACAAGCTTTTGTACCTTCATTCAAAGGATTGACTACGTCTTCCTTACCATTTACGATCAATTCTTCAAAGGCATCCTTAGTGTAATCTGTTAAATTTTGCTTTTCGTTGAATAATTTTACTAAATTAGATTCATTTTCAGTGAAATAAAGGACTGGTTCAATATCGTCATCATTATCGTCAATATTTTCACCATCAGTTTCAATTTCTGTATTGAATCCACCAGGTGATGGTTGGAAAACTATTTGTCTTTGACCATACTTTTCGTTAGTGACATAAATTAAGTTTGATTCCTTTTCATCTCTCTTCAATAAAGGTTTAACAATTTTTTTTGATTTGGATTCCCAATTCCAAGTATTTCTGAAGAAGATTTGTGGGATAACATACAATTCACCACTATCTATTTTTGAACGATTATGGACAGTAATTCTAAAATTCAAATCATCTGGACTATCATCACCTTTAGCCATTTCGAAAAAGACATCAAAATAAGGTGTATCATCATTTGATTCATCCTTATAGTAACCATCCAATTCGTAGATTTCCTTTTCTAAATCTTGATAACCTAATTTACCATTTTCTTCCACCAATTCATCGTAAGGGAACGCTTTCTTGAAAGGATACTTGTATAGTGCCTTCATGTATGAATGAGTTGGAGTATTATCCAGATAGTAATACAATTCTTTGACATCTTCACCATGATTACCTTGTGGTCCAGTTAACCCAAACAGTCTTTCCTTTAATCTTTTGTCCTTACCATTCCATAATGCTAAATTCATACAAATTTGTTGCTTATTATCACTAACACCAAATAACCCATCTTCCCCCCATCTGAAGACACGAGCATTTGCATGTTCGAAGGGGAAATTTGACCAAGCATCACCGTTATGTGAATAATCTTCTCTCACGGTAGCCCAAGATCTTTCACTTAAATATGGGCCCCAACGATACCAGTACCTTTCATGTTCTCTATTTTCTCTTAATCGTTTCTCTTCAATGGTTGAATCAACAAATTCATCTCTTAACGAATTCATGGTTCAGATAAATTAATATACAAAAACGAACAGTGTAGTTGTATTTCTGTGTATTTACTATGATATAAAGATTTATAAAGACTTATGAAGAAAGAGGAAAATAAAAAGCAATAATGACAGAACTGAGTGAAAAAAGAATTGAAACAAGAAAATCCCCTGTAAGATACAAAGAAGATATTGAAAAAATATTCAAAACACAAAGTTGTGAACCTCACAGAGGAAATAAAACAAGTAAGGAATGCAGTCGAGAAAATAAGGGATGAAAAATAAGAACCCGGAATCTTTGAAGAAAATGACGGAATTAGTTTCGTTATGCAATATAAAGTTTTTATATAGGTGCGAAGTTTGTGTATGTTGCTATATGTGGTGTCGTTAGTTATTGTGTGGTGGTCTTCAACCACTTGTAGTAGTTTTGTTGTATTATATCATCCAAGTTCGACCCGTTGATACAACCGTTTAAGTTATTTATGCTCTTATTACGATGCACATAGGGGAAATACGTATAGTTTAAATTCAAGTTATCAATTTCACTTGCAGCTGGTTCTTGTAGTATACTATCGATATTTAGATCTATGGTGTCCACTACCTGGTTGGTAGGTTTCAGGATGGGCGATTTTAAGATATTCGGTATGTCTGAATCAAATTGTAAATTATTTACATTGTCCATATTATGTTCAATCCACTCTAAATCCATGATGTTTTGGAATTGATCTATATCTTATTTTAGTGAAAGTGGGGGATTAGGCGTATACTGGAATGTCAAAAGAATGTAAAAAAGATACTTTATTTGAATAAATAATCTTTCTAAACAACACGTACTGTTGATGTCGTAAAAATCCACAAAAACACCGCTTGTCGAAATGCGTTTAGCCGCGTTAATATGATATGATGTTGTTGACTGATGACAATATGGGCTGATAATTCAACTGGGGAATTTTTTAAACTTCGTTGAAAAAAGGGTAAAAAATGGCTGTAAGAAAAAACTGCAGCAAAATGGGCTTTGGACGGTAACCCTGGCAACGATTTGATAGATAATGGGGATAAAAAAACAGATATGCGGGGGAAGTTTAATACTAAAAACTAAACGATGTCTATGTTATCTTTTCTCTGTTCTCATTTGAAAAAAAAAAAGATATGGGAAATTCGAACCAAGCTGCTATTCCAAAAGTCATCATCACATTATATATATATATAGATATAAAAATAGTTTAGATGTAATTTAAGATCTATGATTTACCTGTTTTCTATTACTCCCGGTAAAGGGAAAGCATATTACCATCTTCGAAAGTGTTTAGAAACATTGAAAATTTGAGCTACAGATAAATGATTTAAAAAGAAATTTTTTTTTTTTTTTTGATAATTTGCTCATACATGGACGATATGATATTTTTTCCGTTTTGAGAAGACCGTGTAAGTGGTCGAATATTTTAATTACATAATATGGCTAGAGAGCTAAACAAATTCGAATGAACCATTTTTACGGTTATATAAATCACCCAACGAAAACAAGTGAGCACTTTTCAAAAGTAACAAAAGAATTCTTTCTCCTGTAATTCGGCTACCCCTTTTTAAATGGACTAGTAGACTAAACATAGCTCCTGGTCCCTTTCACATATCTTTCATAGAAATTCTCTTATTATTGTTGTTCTGCCGTTCTGGCCCACAGCTTCTGGAAGCGAACGCAAATAAGTGTTTCATATTTCCGCGAATCAAGAAAAATTCAACATTCGATTTCGAAAGTGGATACAACGGTCCTCTACTAGAACTTCTAGAATCACTATGCAATATGTAATACAAAATTTGGTTTGTTACTTTTTAGTGAAGGTTTTCTCTAAAATTTTTTTTTGGCTGTGTTTGAATTTCAGTGCCGTTTATTAAAAAATTTCGATGCCCTAGGGAGGAATATTAGCGCATCATGAGGTACAGAACCTATATATCTTGCATACTTAAAAAGTATTACCTAAGGAAAAATCATCTTGACAGCAAGTTGCTTTTGACATAAAGCTACTAAAAATAAATAATATATACAGAGACTATATTACAAGTTGAAAAATTTTCTACAAAAGATACTCAAATTACAGTTTTGAGAGGATGTACCGGGAGAAATATCTAATCATAACTTATATTTTATTCACAGTTCTAGTGAAGATACTTTCCTTGTTAAATTCGATCTAAGATAAACCGCGAGCACGACAGCATGATATCGAGTACCATACCGTTTACAAGTAGTCGAAACCACTCATAAATAAGAACCTGTGAGACGTGCAAATCGTGACTCTGGGCATCTATGAATTAAAAACATTGTATGAAACTTTCAATTGGGAACCACAAAATTCTAAGTTTCTAAAAAACTTCTCCCTTTATATGGAAAATCCCGTTGTGCGGGTTACACACAGAGTTTAGTTAGGGTTTGCATTTTGTTCTTCCTGCTTCTTCAAGACCTCGTAACGTAACTTCCAGCCCAGGGGACCCAGTTCTTTGATACGGGCTGACTTGTTCTTGGTTAAATACCTGTCGAGTCCACCTTCTTTACTTATGGTACGCAAAACATTGGTTGTGAGCTTCAATCTTATATCCTTCTGTAATGTCTCACTCCAAAGCTTCTTCTTGATGACGTTCAAGTCCCATGACCTAGGTACTTTGTTTCTAAACTCTGTTATACTACTACCGAACCGTTTCACAGATCCACCGTATAGTCCACTATCGCTTTGCTTATAAAATCGGGACTCGCCATAGGGATAATCCGGATACTGGATATCCTTGGAGGGGATATGTTTTGGTCTTTCGTCACCTATTTGGTACGTTTTAACATTATTGGGCTTGATTTTACGTAATTCAATATGTCTCCATGATCTTAAATAGGTGGCGCTATTGCAAAAAGATCTGGTAGACGACTGTATCTTCAACATATCGTTCTTGTCTTTTTGCTTTTCCTTTTCCTCCAACTAAGATCCTAAATTATCTCTTTTTTGTTTTTTAGGTTTAACAGTAAGCAAAAATATATAAACATTTACTAGGCCATACATATATGTAAATATCAACATATATATCTAGATTTATATGTGCTAACTAATCTTTTTTTCATTTGCAGAAATTTTCTGTTATATATATACTAGCAAAAAATAATTTACCACTTGCTGATTGAAAATTTTTTGATACCTGCCCAACCGAGCTTAGAATTATCTTTAAACATTAATTCTAAGTACTCTTTGCGTTCATTTGCCTTTTTCAATTCACTAATCACATTCTCATTCCTGGTAATTTGATCTTGTAGAACTAAGTTTTTTTGCATTACTTCACCATTCTTCTTAATGGTCTTATCTAATTGAGCTTGTAATTCGTTTGGTATATCATTTACATTATTGCTGCTTAATTTATTGTCATCTTGTAAAGTTTTTAGTTTCTTCTTCAATTCAATGATATCCATTTGTAATTTAACATTCAAATCATTGGTTTCTTGTATTTTCAATTTATTTTGTAATGATTCATTTGCAATGGTAATATGTTCCATATTTAAAAAAGTATAATCATGTTCTAGTTTCTTAACATCTTTTTGTAAACGATTATTTTCACTACGAATTCTTTGCATTTCTTGCTTTAATGCATTCTCACCACTATAAATTTCAGTAAATTCTTTTGAATATTTCATTAATTCCATGGGTGTAACGGTATTATTTTGCAGTGATGTTATAATGAACAGCTTAATATTTTCACTGCTGTTGATCTCAC
Organism: Grigorovia transvaalensis; assembly: GCA_003708445.3. Classification (NCBI taxonomy): domain Eukaryota; kingdom Fungi; phylum Ascomycota; class Saccharomycetes; order Saccharomycetales; family Saccharomycetaceae; genus Grigorovia; species Grigorovia transvaalensis. The sequence goes on along the minus strand of PPXN03000003.1, from coordinate 119,900 downwards.
TAGCTGTACTATGATCGGTATCATCACCATGATCAACGTCACTTTCTCTGACCCTCACTGGACACATACCTTTCAGATTTTTTAAGAAGTACAACAAGTCGTCATTGATCAATGACATTATCTTTGTTTTATTGGCAATAATTAAATCAATAATAATGATAAGCATCACTTCAATGCCGAGAAAATAGATCAAATCGATAAGCCTTAATTTATCATCTTCGCTATCTATAATTTTAGATAATAAAGTTCTAATCCAGTCAGATATAAACATATTTGATTTGACGCCTTGCATCATGAAATGATTATAAATTTCGAAATTTTTACTCTCTAATATTCTATCAAATTGATATAAGATTTGAGAAATATCATAAAATTCATCTTTTAAATAAAATTCTCTCATGTTATATTCTTTCATTATGGAAATTAATAGAGAAAAAGTTAATTTTTCATCTTGACCAGTGGTATCAAATATAGGTATCAAAATGTTTAAAATATCTTCACTATATTTAATCTCTGGATCTAAGTTCAAATAACCTTTAACAATGTTGAAAATAGTGTCAGATTTATCATTAAACTGGGTTAAAGTTGATTTAATAACGTCTTCATCTTGATCCAATTTTTTACTTAATAATGGTTCATATATTCTATCCCAATGATGTAAACCTCTGAATGTTATGGCTTGCCAAATCTGTTTCCTCAATTCGTTGGGTATACCTTCTTCAGATACGAGCTTTTGTTCAATAATGTTATATTTAGTTTTTATGATATATTCAGGGTTAATGATAATTTCATTCCAAATTGAGTCATCATCAACTTCATCTGTCTTCGCGTCATTCAAAACATATTTTTCGCTCAGTTTTAGTTCTTTGATAGTTTCATCAAGTCGATGTAAAATCATATGCTCATTGACCAATGGATCCGCATTTTCACGAGGGGGGAGTTGTGGTAGGCTTTTATCTTTATTAATTTCGGGTGATCTAGCAGGCAACGGTGGCAAACTTTTATTACTACTAGGAGTATCACCCGTATTATTACTATCATTTTCCATAACACTTGGTAGTGGTTGACGTGGAGGTAAGCGTGGTGATTTGGGTAGCTCTGTGTTTGTGCCTTCTTCACTAGGCTTTAAATTGTCGCCCCCATTAGTAGTATCATCTAAGTAATGTTTATCATTGTTAGGCTGTAATTCTTGATCTTGATCTTGTTCTTCTAGTTCGTCAATTTGAATGGGAGTGGGCTGCAAAAAAACCAATTGTTCTTGATCTGAGGTATCATTCCTATCCTGTGGTTCATCTGTAACGATTGGGTTGGTAGCTGCGGTGTGTGGCGGTTCCATCTCAGTCCCGAAAGTGGGTTCAGTCATTCCTCCTTTATCAATTTCTATAATGTTTCACTCAAAACTGGAGAAAAATTATTTAGATCGATGAAACTTTCCATGCTGGCATCATCTTCTGAAGAGGACAAGATCTCCGTTGGTGTGCGTTCCCCAGGGTAGACGTTGGCAAACACAGTACCGTGTATGATATCCAAGTCAATAAGCAGTCTTTCAGTCTCGCTTGCTGTCCTGTTGGGGAAATGAATCTTCAGTTTGTTTTGTGACTTGCTGATGGGTAAATATCCATAAGTATGGAAAATTTTGCTAATGTCTTGGTATATGGCAGAAATATCGCATATTCTTACCTGCCATTGGTTCAAATCTGCTTCATTCAACCAACGGTTATGCTCAGATAAAGTTAATGCAAAATCAGCATCTTGATCGATAATATCTGGTATATTAAACTGTACATATGATCCCTCCTGTTCAAATTGGTCTGTTTGTTTGTCATAAATTTGCCTTTGATCTTGGTCGAATTTCCCATTATTCCATTTCAATACGTCTTCCACTATCTTTAGTGTACTGATTCGTTGGAAATTAGTAATCTTATTCCAATGGGCCAAAATTCTGCCACAAAAGGCTCTATTGACTAGTTCTTTGACGTTCAACAAGGGAACATGGCGGTTGTAATTCACCAGTCTCAAGTCATGTCTGTAATTCTTGCCAATAGTGTCTGAATAGAAGTCACGTCTGTGTGACAAACTCTGGTTCCCTTTAATCACCACTGGACGTAGAGTGGTCCATTTAACCCCCCAAGAAAGCTGTGGTCTTGTATGGATCCACCCACTGCGTGTGACCCGCAGGGCAAGATGTTTCACACTGTTGAACCAGTTACCCAATTGCATGTCTTGGCTCGGTGCAATCAAAGATAAATTATGTTTTTTATACAAAACTCATCTCTTTTATTGTGCAAACTTCATAGCGCTAAATGGCTCCCAAACCATCGCACAATCTCAGACGAGAACACAAGTGGTTGAAGGAGACGCAGACCATCCAGCAGGACAAGAAGTTTCTCGTGGATATTCTGAGAAAGAAATACGAGAACAAAAGACCAGGAAATGGTACATCGGTAACTGCACGCGCGGTAACGTATTCACAGGAACCAACAGTCATAGACAACATCACTCCTCCGTGGCAAAATGTAGTTCGTCCGTCTAACAATACATCTAATTTGGTCACGGCTACTCAGAGAATGGATCCACCTAAGAATGTCTTTCCTGCAAGATCTGACAAAAATTTGGTCAGATCAGATTATGCAACAAAGAACCAACAAGAAAGGAAAACGCAACATACTGACTCTATAATAGCGTCCAGTACATTAAGAACAACTTTTACCCAACCTGTCACAAAGACTACCAAAGGTGGCTTTACTGAAATCTCAAGAACAGAAACTACTAACGCTATATCATCAACCACCGCTACTTATTTCAAACCAACGATAATAAAAAAAAGTCAAATACCCTCACAGGCACCTAGCAAAGAACTCAAACTGTCGCAGGATACACTGATTAGTTTACAAAAAGAATTGATTATAATTTTGAAGAAACAATCCCAAACTTTGATCCAAAAATGTACTATTATCGAATCAACATCACTATCCGAAGATGCTAAAAGGCTCAAACTGTTAAATGAAATTAACCCATTCTTATCAAAATTAGAATCTCAAATATCTACCATAGATGCAAACTTACTAGAGCTTGAAAAAAGTAATCCAAACAAGAAGATCCTGACGAAAGAAAATAATATTCCCATCTCTGTATCCACTCAATCCAAACAATGTAATGTACAACCATTCCAAGAAGATATTATACATGTCATTGATGATGATGAAGACAGTCTTGTTTCAGCTAAAGAAAACAATCATGGTTCTCAATCTCAAATACTGGATCCTTATTATAATAATAACAACAGCAGGAAAAACAGTAACAATAATATTAATATTATAAACAGCACTAGTGAAAGCAGAATTATAAGTGAAAAAGACATAACTGATAATAATAATAATTACTCCTCTCAAACTCAAGATTATAAACCTGATTTAACAGATACCACTATAGAACAAACACCTTTACCTAAGAGAAGGAAACTAAGAACTCATGATAAAAATATCAACTATAGAATACCAGAAAAAGATGATCCGTTTAATTATAGAGTGGGGAAAAGAAATTACAGTCAAACAGAACAAGATGATACCTCTGAGGGTGAAGACGATAACGGTTCTGATTATTTATCCACGAGAGATGAGGATAGAATGGATGATGCAGTCCATGATAGTGATAGAGATTTTATTGTCGATGATGATGGTGAAATAGAATTAGATGATTCAGTTGCGTCATTTGGTACACAATTACCTTCTATAAACAGTAATGACTCTGCCATGAATACACCCATAAAACAAAATAATACCACTAATAGACTTTTAAAGAAACGTCATACAGTCGACCATTTGAAAACAATCAATGAGAAAGAAAATATAGAAATGCTTATCTTATCATCACCAGTGAAAAATCGTAAAACAGTGGAAGAAATTGACTTGATTGATGACGAAGATCTCAAATTGTTAGAAGAAACGGCAAAAATTGGATCATCTAATGCCAGTAATCCACCGAAATCTATATCACATTCTGATATAGATTTACTAGATTCTGATAATGATTTAGATAAAAGCAATGACGAAGAAGGTGATGAAGAACAAGATGATTTTTCAGATAGTGACATAGAAGCTTTTGATGCAGAAAGGGAAAACACAACGCAAGCTGCAAATATTCAAGAATTAGATAGTGATCTGAAAATTATATCAGAAAGAAAACTTGACGCAATTGAAAGTATTGATGCACTAAAATTTTTACCTGTAAAAATCAAAAGAGAAACAGAAGAAACGCAATTTAAAGATGTCCTTGATGATATGTCCCTACTAGACGAAATTGAACTGGAACAGAAGCAAAATGCAGAAAATAGTAGTAATACTGGCAAATTTGCTTGGTCCAAAGAAGTGAGTAATCGTTTACACGATGTATTTAAATTGCCAGGTTTTAGATCCAATCAAGAAGAGGCAATTAACGCAACTTTATCAGGAAAAGATTGCTTCGTCTTAATGCCCACTGGTGGTGGTAAATCATTATGTTATCAATTGCCTGCAATAGTACGCTCAGGTGTCACAAGTGGAACAACTATTGTAATTTCTCCATTAATATCATTGATGCAAGATCAAGTGGATCATTTATTGAAAAAAAACATTAAGGCGACTATGTTCAGTTCTAAGGGTAATTCAGAAGAAAGAAGACAAACTTTCAATCTTTTCATTCATGGGCTGCTAGACATAATATACATCTCTCCTGAAATGATTGGGGTCTCGGAACAATGTAAAAGGGCAATTAACAAACTTTATACCGATAAGAAACTTGCTAGGATTGTCGTAGATGAAGCACATTGTGTTTCTAATTGGGGTCATGATTTTAGACCTGACTATAAAGAATTGAGAATTTTTAAAAGAGAATACCCTGATATTCCAATGATGGCACTTACAGCTACCGCAAGTGAACAAGTTAGAATGGATATTGTTCATAATTTAGAACTGAAAGATCCTGTATTTTTAAAGCAAAGTTTCAACAGAACAAACCTTTATTATGAAGTGAAAAGAAAGAGTAAGAACACAATTTACGAAATTGCAGATCAGATTAAGGGCAAATTCAGGAATCAAACAGGCATTATATACTGCCATTCTAAAAATTCTTGTGAACAAACTTCTGCCCAATTAGAAAGAATGGGTATTAAATGTTCTTATTATCATGCAGGTTTAGATCCTGAAGAACGTCTACAAATTCAAAAACGATGGCAAGAAGATGACATACAAGTAATTTGTGCCACAGTGGCATTCGGTATGGGTATTGATAAGGCGGATGTGAGATTTGTTTTTCATTTTACTATCCCAAGAACACTAGAAGGCTATTACCAAGAAACAGGTCGTGCAGGTAGAGATGGAAACTTTTCTTATTGTACTACATACTATTCATTCCGGGATATACGAACAATGCAAACTATGATCCAGAGAGATGAAAACTTAGATCGAGATAGCAAGGAAAAGCACTTAAATAAATTACAGCAAGTTATGGCATATTGTGATAATGTAACTGATTGTAGAAGAAAACTGGTTTTATCGTACTTCAATGAAAATTTCGATGCTAAGCTATGTCTTAAAAATTGTGATAATTGTAGAAATAAGGTTGCAGCTTCAACTGAAGAGCGTGATGTTACCGATATTGCCAAAAAATTTGCTTCATTGGTTGTTGCCCTGAAGAACGACCGTGTAACGCTTATTCACTGCCAAGATATCTTCAAAGGTTCTAGGAGTTCGAAAATCATGCAATCAGGTCATGCTAATTTAGAACAACATGGTGTTGGTAAGCATCTAACAAAATCGGATATAGAAAGATTGGCATTCCATCTGATAAGTAATCAAGTGATCAAGGAGTATTCGGTTATGAATAATAAAGGGTTTGCTACAAGCTATATTCAAGCAGGTCCCAGTTACCATAAGTTGATGTCGAACCAGTTGCGAATGAAGATGCAGTTTACAACTCCGAATAATTCAAGACCGCCAAGCGCTGAAGCTTATACGCCGACAGTTTCTCGTTCAAGAAGTTTCAATAGAAATGACTACACAACAAAACCTCCTGCGGCGTCATTCACAACCGCAAGAATGCAATTGAAAACCTTTGTTTACAACGAGAACAATAATGCTGATGATGGTCCAGCCTCTAATCAACCGCAGCCTGAACCTATTTTATTGAAAAACCGTGCTAATTTAAAATCTACTCAAGAGATGTCAGATGTAACATTTGCCTACAATAAACTAAAGGAAGTATGTACAAGCTTAGGAAATAAGATGAATCCACCAATATCTAATTTCCTGCCCGATAATGTTTTGAGAAGAGTTGCTACAATTTTACCGGTTAGTGAAGATGAATTTGCCAGTTTTTCCGACGTTGGCCCAAGGCATAAAAAGAAGTTTAAGTTCATCAAAACTACCGTCATGCAGCTTAGAAAGAGGAGAATAGCCAATATGCAAAATAATCAACTGTCCGATACCCCAATCCAAAGTCTAGGGAGTACTTTACCCGACATATATAGTCCAGTGGCAGAGACACATTCAAGATTCTTTAGGAGCTAGTACCACCAAGGACATTAATACCCAGTAAGAAGATTTTATTCTTATGGAATATAATATATTCAATAGCGGATGGAAATTTATATAACTTATATACACTCATGTTGCATTTTTTAACTGTAAAAGAACTTTATAGATATAAAATTTTTAACTATTTTACATTGTTGCTTGCACTCAGAAAACCTTTAATAAATTTGGTTTAAAATTGATTATCATTTGCAACTTCTTCAACAGTTGGACAGCTACATATCAGATTGATGTCACCAAAAGTATCATCTACCCTAGTCACTACAGGCCAGAATTTGTTATATTTCAAATATGGTAATGGATAAGCGGCCATTTCACGAGTATAACCACGCGATTCCCAATCTTTTGAATTCACAATATCTTCCGAGGTATGTGGTGCATATTTTATTACTTGTCCTTGAGGTTTACCAGCAACGAAAGCATTAATTTCGCCTTTAATAGATATTAATGCGTCAACAAATCTATCCAATTCTTCTAAATTTTCAGATTCAGTTGGTTCCACCATTAAAGTACCTGGTACTGGGAAGGCCAAAGTTGGAGCATGGAAACCATAATCTTGCAGTCTTTTTGCAATATCAATAGCGTCTATATGTTGATCTTGATAATCTCTTAAATCTATGATAAATTCATGACCACAATGTTTAATACCATTTTGTTCATTTACGAATAAAATCTTGTAGTGTTCCTTTAAACGTGTCATCATATAATTAGCATTCAGCACGGCAATTGAACTAGCAAATGGTATACCTTCATTACCCAACATTTTCACAAATGAATAAGAGATTGGTAGAACTAATGCGTTACCATTGGCAGCTGAAGAAACCGCATTAATTGATTGTTTGGAAGCCGATGGTGGTGGGGCAATTACATTGGTTGGTAAAAATGGTGCCAAATGGGCAGAGACACCGACAGCCCCAACACCTGGCCCACCACCACCATGAGGGATAGCAAATGTCTTGTGTAAATTCAAATGACAAACATCAGCACCTAGGAACCCAGGTGAAGTTAAACCTAATTGAGCATTCATATTTGCACCGTCTAAATAAACTTGACCACCGTTTGCATGAACGATATCAATAGCCTTCTTTACACCAGGTTCATACAAACCATATGTGGATGGATAAGTAACCATGATAGCGGCTAAATAATCACTGTGCAATTCAGCCTTAGATTTTAAATCCACCAAATCCAAAGAGCCATCTGGTTTACAAGCCACAGGAACCACTTTTAGCCCACACATGGCAGCAGATGCTGGGTTTGTACCATGAGCAGAAACAGGTATCAGACAAACGTTACGTTGACCTTGACCAATGCTTTCTAAATAAGTTCTGATAATTCTTAAACCAGTGTATTCACCTTGAGCACCAGAATTGGGTTGTAATGTGACGGCATCAAAATTGGTAATTGTAGCTAAATCCTTAGCTAATGAATCAGCTAATTCTTGAAATCCGGTGACTTGATCAGCTGGTTGAAATGGGTGTATATTAGCAAATTGTGGCCATGAAATTGGTAACATCTCTACGGTACTATTCAATTTCATTGTACATGAACCCAATGGGATCATTGAGTTAGCTAATGATAAATCTCTTGATTGTAATCTATGTAAATATCTCAACATAGCTGTTTCGCTGTGATGCCTGTTAAAAACTTCATGTTGCAAAATCTTATCAGTACGTCTTAGATCATTTGGTAGTTCTGGAATGTTGGTACTGTCAATATCAATAGGTACATTTTCATTGAACAATAAAACCAGTTTTTTCAAATCTTCCAAAGTTACAGTTTCATCAAGTGATAACGATATTGTCTTGGCATCTAGTTGGAATAAATTAATATTATATTTCTCTAGTGCTAAGTTTAGGAAATCACCTGAGTTATACTCTGAGTTTAGTTCGATTGTTAAAGTGTCAAACCAATTATTATTGATAATCTTATGTATACCATTTTCTTTGATTATAGTTGCCAGAATTGTGGTCAACCCATAGATTCTTTTGGCAATGTTAGTCAAACCCTTTGGACCATGATAAACAACGTAATTGGCAGCAATATTAGCCAGTAAAGCTTGTGCAGTACAAATATTGGAAGTAGCCTTGTCACGTTTGATATGTTGTTCCCTAGTTTGCAAAGCTAATCTATATGCTTTTTCACCCAATCTACCCTTTGAAATACCGACAATTCTACCTGGTATCTTTCTACTCAATTTATTTGTCACAGCAAAGAAGGCAGCATGTGGACCACCGAACCCCATTGGGACACCGAATCTTTGTGAAGAGCCTAACACTATGTCAGCGCTAAATTCAGAAGGTGGCTTTAATAAAGTTAAGGCCATCAAATCGGAGTTAATGGTTAATAGAGATTTTTTGGAATGAACTAAATCTGATATCTTAGATAGTGTAGTTTGTGAGATAATGGACCCATCTGTAGCTGGATATTGTATCATGCAACCAAAGAAATCAGTATCGTTTGCCAAATAAGGTAATACTTCATTTTCGTTAAAGCAATCTAGTTCAACAATTTCAATATCAAATGGTTTGGCTCTAGTCCTTAAGACATCCTTTGTTTGTTCATGTAACCTCTTGTCAATGATGTATTTCAATTTCATTCTTTTACTCTGGTTGAAAGATAAAAGCATAGCTTCACCAGCAGCTGTACCTTCATCTAACAAAGATGCATTAGCTATGGGTAAACCCGTCAACTCAGATATAACAGTTTGAAAATTCAATAAAGATTCTAATCTACCCTGTGAGATTTCTGGTTGATACGGTGTATATGAAGTATACCATTCAGGTGATTCCAAGACATTTCGTTGAATTACTGGCGGTAATATCGTACCATAGTAACCTTTACCGATTAAGTTTTTAACTTTATAATTATTCTTATTAGCAATCTTTGATAAGTTATCTAGTAGTTGTTGTTCTGTGTATCCCTTAGTAGGAGCATCAATGCTTAGTTTCGGTAGTTGTAAAATATTTGGTGGTACTACATCTTTGATAAAATTTGATAAATTTGAATAGCCCATCTGAGAGAGCATTGCCTTTATATCAGTGGGTGACGGGCCCATGTGACGTCTCAGGAACGTATCCAATGGTGTATCTAGGTCCTTGTTACCAAATTCATATAGTCTCTTATATTGTTCAGTTGAAATACTGGAATTAGATCTAATTGGAGTCACTATTGAAACATTTAATGGATGAGATCTAAGTCGTTGTGTTCTTGTTTGATGTTTGACTAAGTTAGGTAAGAGTACTCTAGAAGTGTTGACACTTCTCGAACTTAACATTGCTTGCTGAAAGATATCTATATGCTATGTAATGGAGTCAACGAGTAAAAGATGTATGAAATCTTCAGTCTCAGTACTTTAAGGGCAATCGTCCAAGTAAAAGAGAGTATGAAAACAGAGAAATACAAAATGTGCGCGTATATATATAAGTGTATTATATTTAGGTGAAAGTAGATGGTGATGGTTGGTAGAAGAGTCAAATTGTTTGTGTGTATGTTTGACTCTTTGTTCAAACCGATGACTATGGCATAGTGGATCTATCAAAAGAGACAGCATAAAAGAGTAATACTCAGTTGGTAGTTTGAGCTAGATGGTTGAGACACAGTATGGTACTTTATATCATACTACACCTTTTTCATACAACAAACTTAGAGACAAACTGGAAGCGTTATCCACTATTCAAGTCATCTCTTGCTTATCGCAGTAGGGTGCCTGTTGAACTCTCCGGAAGGTGGAGTCAAAATTGGGCATCCCGTTTGTGGAGAAGTTCAGGGAGAAGTCAACACCGCATTTTTTGAAAAATCCAGGGTTTTAGGTTTGTTATGTAGGTTAAACGTTAGGGCTGAAAAGATAAAATGAGATCTGAATTTTGAGCCCTAAACTAGATAATTGGCTCCAATTGGAAATTTGTTGACATGAACTTGAACAATTAAACTTTTGAGTCAGATAAGTGAGATATATCCATAGCAAAGCAATCATTCATCATGGCGAGACAAAATTTTATAGGTATTGTGATTTCCCAAGGTAAGATGCAGAAAACTGTAAAAGTTAGGGTGGAAACAAAGAAGTTCAATAAGAGAATTAATAAAGAATTACTACAACGTAAAGATTATATGGTACACGATGAAGGTGAAGTGGCTCGTGAAGGTGATATGGTTCGTATAGAGTCTACTAGACCTTTATCTAAACATAAATATTTTGCTATTGCTGAAATTATTAGAAATAAAGGTCAACAATTCGCACATTTCGAAAAAATTGCAAAGGATAATGTTCAAAAGGAGGAACAGATAAAGAACGAGGAATTCTTAAGGCAGAGAAATAAATTAGATAAATTATCACAAGAGAAGAATCTTTTACATGATGTTAAGATGATTCAAGATCATTTGAAAAATCCCATGGACCAATTCTTATTAGCAGAGATTGAGAAGATAAAGAAAAAATATCAAATAAGTGATAATTTCTCTGAAAATACGATCAAGCAAATTTTAAATTTGGACATCATGAAGATGGAGCAGAAATTAAAGGAGGAAAAGGATTTGTTGTTAACTTTGAATGAAAGAATAATGGCAATCTTGAACGATAACGATAACTGTATCAAATTCTTAAAAGACAATAACGTGGAAAATCCAGAATCTTTGAAGAAACACATAAAGAAGAATCTAATCAGGAAATACTTGATCAAAGAAATCAAAGAAGGTGTGCCACAGTTCAATACTGCACAATGATCCACAAGAATCAACCTCATTTATCTTTCTTCATTATCAGCTACTATGAAATAAACGAAGAAATCAAAAAAAATAAGAAAAATTTGAAAAGTGAATTGAGATTATAAATTTCATGCCTTTTTTTACACTATTTTCAAAGTCATCGCAATAATGCTTTATGATTCTTTGACATCTTTCAAACCTTGGCGAATAACTAAAACGAATACTAAAGGTTATACTTGCTGGATATGTCTTAATGATGCTACAGAGAAGGATTCTAGTGCAGACTGGATAAATCATACCTGTGGTTGCAATTTACAACTCCATAAGATTTGTTTCATACGACTCCTATATAATAACTTAGAAAATGAACCCTTCAACCAACTGATGAAAAAAATTTATGGTAAGATGGATGATACTTATAATTTGATCAATAATATAACAGAATCAAGATTGATAGTCATTTTATTCAATAATGGTAACAGTTTTTGTTTCATTTTAAGTAATGGAATCAAATTTCTTTTCAGATTCGTTTCGTTATTACATTTACCTATTTTAATCAAACTAACAGTTTGGCCCTTCCTAGATACTATAAATGCAATAACAAGTTTAATAACAGACTTCATTTACATTGATGATGACGAAAATTCTTTCTTCATAAATGATTCTCTTTCCATGTGTACTACCTTTGACTTAAATTGTCCTCAATGTAATAAAAGTTTTGTAAATAAGAAAAATTTAAATATCGTACCACTACCCATCTCATTAAGACTATATAATATTTGGGATAATTGTGTTAGATTAATGGTACCAATATCTTTATCAATAGTAACTCTATTAAATCCATTCAAAGTTCTATTCAAAATTGGGTTATGGCAATTACGCCTCTTATTTCCAGAGAGTCAATTAAAACTACTACTAAATATTCAAACCACTAAATCATTAGATGTGTATATCCAAAATCCATTAAACGTAAGAAATATTAATTGGTTGAACATATTGATCATTTTTGGATTCCCCTTATGTCTCATTGACATTATAAGACCAATCAGTATCAATTTCCCATATGTTAAACTGATTTGGAAATTAGCCCTATCAAGTAGACTTAGATCATGGGCCACAACAATCAAAGATAATAATCTTAATCAGATTTTCAAGAAAGAGTTGATTAACCAGATCAATATATTACAAAATTGTAACAAGATCCTAACAATAGGTACGGTTTTGTATCGTTACGGTTTAAGACCACTTATCAATAAGATTTTTGGTAATATTGAGGATAACACTTTTGTAGACTCTAAACTAAACGTTTTTGCAAGAAGTTTAATTTGGCCCTGGGTGGGGAACCAAATGGGTAGACTATTATGGAGGGGTTTCATAAAATTTAAAAAAATATTTAATCTAACCAATTTTGATATCTTCCATAATAGTTTAAAATTATCCACTTATCAATACATCATGATATTCAATATTTTAGGTTTTACAATGGTAGGTATATCAGGTTCAATAATAACAAGGATTATTAAAAGGCAACGCAATGATCGTATGGAAAAAATTATCAAATTGGTTAGAAAATCTTTGGACGATTCAAGCTAATTTAATTTATTCTTTCTGTAAATAAAATATATATAATTCAAAATGAACAATTTTATTGAAAAATAATAGTCCTTCTGGTCAGGAATTCTGACTAAAGTTTTACAAAACAATTATATTACGACAACCGATAATAGCAAGAAACTCAGACAATTTTAAATGAACAACAAATCTATTAGTCATTATTTAATACTACTTATATAGTTTTTATTCTTTGATTTTTTTTACATGCATACAATATTTTTATTAGTTCAACTAATATGAAAATTAATCGACTTCTTCCATTTCGGTGTCAGCAGCAACTTCTTCGACTGGCTTTTCTTCAGTAGCTTCTGGAGCAGCAGCGGTTTCTTCTTCTTCCTCTTCTTCATCAATGTTTAAACCTAATGAGATTAATCTGTTGATTCTAGAAGCAAAAGAAGTTGGTTCTTCTAAAGTGAAACCAGAAGTTAGTAAAGCAGTTTCATATAATAAAGTGGTTAAATCTTTAACAGTCTTATCTTGAGCACCACCTTCAGCAACTCTGTTCTTTAATTCCTTAATAATTGGAGATTTTGGAGAGATTTCAAAAGTTTTCTTAGAAGACATGTATGAAGACATTTGAGAGTCTCTTAAAGCTTGAGCTTTCATAATTCTTTCCATATTAGCAGACCAACCGAATTGACCAGTTCTAATAGCAGCTGGAGCACCAGCTAATTTATCAGAAACAACAACCTTTTCAACCTTTTCACCTAAGATTTCCTTTAAGGCAGTAGTTAATGGTTCAAATTCTTTAATTTCAGCTTCTCTAGCAGCCTTTTCTTCTTCAGTTTCTTCTAATTCAAAGTCCTTAGTGATATCAACTAAAGTTTTACCTTCAAATTCTTTTAATTGAGTGAAGGCATATTCATCAATTGGATCAACCAAGTATAATACTTCAAAATCTTTAGCCTTTAAGACGTCTAAGAATGGAGATTTTTCAACAGCCTTTAATGATTCACCAGTGATGAAATAAATGTTCTTTTGATGTTCTGGCATTCTAGTGACGTAATCAGATAAGGAAGTTAATTCGTCAGCAGATTTGGTAGAGTTGTAACGTAATAATTTAGCTAAAGCATTTCTGTTTTGAGTGTCTTCATGAATACCTAATTTAATGTTTTTAGAGAAGGCGCTGTAGAATTTTTCAAATTGTTCAGAGTCTTCAGCAATTTCATTGAAGGATTCGATTAATTTCTTGACAATGTTCTTTCTGATGACCTTGATGATCTTGTTTTGTTGTAAGACTTCTCTTGATAAGTTTAATGGTAAATCTTCAGAATCGACAACACCCTTAACAAATGATAACCATTCTGGAATTAAATCTTCAGCTTCATCAGTGATGAAAACACGTCTAACGTATAATTTGATGTTGTTCTTCTTCTTTTTAGATTCGAATAAGTCCATTGGAGCTCTCTTTGGAATATATAAGATGGCTCTGAATTCTAATTGACCTTCAACAGAGAAATGCTTGACATATAATGGGTCTTCCCAATCGTTTGAAATGGATTTGTAAAAGGCATTGTATTCATCTTGAGTGATTTCAGATGGGTTTCTGGTCCATAATGGTTTAGTTTTGTTTAATTCTTCTAATTCTTGAACTTCTTCTTTAATCTTTTCAGTCTTCTTTTCTTCCTTCTTTTCTTCACCTTCTTCATCAACTTCTTCTAATTTTGGCTTCTTGTCATCTTCTTCCTTCTTTTCTTCATCTTCTTCCTTAGTTTCTTCAACTGGGACTTCCTTTTCAACTTCTTTAGTGACTAATAATTGAATTGGGTAAGCAACGAATTCAGAGTGTCTCTTGACAACTTCTTTGATTCTCTTTTCTTGTAAGTATTCTAATTGATCTTCCTTTAAGAATAACCTTAAGATGGTACCTCTACCAATTCTTTCATTAGTTTCATCTTTGGTAACAGAGAAAGAACCACCAGCATTAGATTCCCAAATATATTGGTCATCATCATTGTTCTTAGAGATAACTTGAACGTTATCAGCGACTAAGAAAAGAGAGTAGAAACCAACACCGAATTGACCAATCATAGAGACATCGGCACCAGCAGTTAAAGCTTCCATGAAAGCTTTGGTACCAGATTTGGCAATAGTACCTAAATTGTTGATTAAATCAGCTTTAGTCATACCAATACCAGAATCTCTAATTTCTAAAACTTTTTCTTCTGGTTTTGGAGTAATTCTAATGAATAATTCTGGTTCGGTTTCCAAAACCTTTGGATCAGAAAGAGATTGATATCTAATTTTGTCGATAGCATCAGAAGCATTAGAGATCAATTCTCTTAAGAAAATTTCTTTGTTTGAGTAAACTGTGTTAATGATTAAACTCATTAATTGAGTAATCTCAGCTTGGAATTCAAAAGTTTCAGTAGACATTGTTGTTCACTTTCAATATTTTTGAGGTTGTTTATTTTGGTCTATATGAATTGTGTATACAAAAACTACAGAACAGTGGAAAACATATGTAATTATTCTGCCTTTTATAATACGTTTTTCTTTAACCGCCAAAAGAGAAAAGAAGCTGGTGGAAAATTCTGGAAAAACAAAAAGAAACTATTTTCCATCACGTGGCGATTCCATCGAAAACTTCGAAACCGACAAAACTTCCCGATTGGCTGCACAGAAACGACGCAGCTACTTAGTCCTGTTGTTCTTGCCATGGGGACACTTGCAACTGTGTGATGACTTCTATCACTTTGCTAGCTTGTTCACATACCAGGTAATCGGTATCATGTGTCTTGACATACTCTAATAACACTTTCATCCTTGTTGCATTGTACTGCTCGGGGAATAACTCCAGACCTGAGCTCAATAGTAAGTCATGCACCAAGTGAACAGCACTTCTTCTCATTATAAATGCATGGGAATCAATCTTACCATTTACATTTCTTTGATCTGACGTCTCTAACTGCAGTATACCAAATACACAATCAAGCATTTCTGGTACACGTGACTGAACTCCAAGAGAGTTTACTTGGAGACACATACCAAGGATGGACATGGCTGACATCCTTAATCTGTTGTCTAGGTTATCATGTTCTTGTATTTTGGATAAACAAATGTCAATGATTTGATTGGCATAATTACCTTGAAATAGTTCATTTTGTTGCTCAATATATTTGACAATAACTTCACCAACTTTCAGTATGTCATCTAACTTATTCTTCCTTGTATCTTGATAAAAATTTAATAATTTATCTAGTGTTTCATCTTGATGTGACTCAGTTAAAGAAAGCAAATTCTTAATTACATTCAAATAGATAAATGGATCTGGGTTTTTCAAATTTTGTAAATAAATATTTAATACTCTATCGATCGTAACTACCTTAGATTTCTTTTCAATTAATCCTCTTAATTCTGAAAGTCCATGCGCTTTAATCGGAATCAATACATCACTTATATTGATTAAAGCTCTGTTCAAGATATCATTGTCATTACTTTCTTGAATGTTCGTTGTATTCTCATCCTTCAGAATTAAGTCTATCTGATGTTGAAGTTCAATCGCTTCTTTGAATTGCGATTCGTATAAGTCTAACTTATTCCTAATATCACTTAAAAGAGTGGAATACTCTAATGAATTCACTAATCCATTTAATATCAAATGTAGAAGATCAAACATTATTTGTAGTGCAGTAGACGATTGCTTCATAATAGATGCCGTTATTTCCATTTCTTTACCAACTTCATCTTCTTCATCATCAGAATCAATTTCTTCTACTGTATCATCTATTTCCTCCTGTAATTGTAAGTTACTTAATAACTTGTCCACCATCCTCAGTACATCTTTTCTATTCTTTATTATATCTGTTTTGAAATCCTCATTCATCTTTTGTAAAATTTTTAAATCTATGATTATTAATAAATTTTTACTTAGTTCATCATTGTCTAACATTTGAGTACCATTATTACTGGAAGTGTTATTAATCCATCTCTCCAAAATTAAAAGAAACAAATCCGTAATTTTTTCATCGTTATTCACTAATTTCAGTAGATCGATAAATAATTCAATCGCTAAATCCATATCTTGAAATAACTTGGACATTTCATCAATTTTATCAGTCTTTTTTGAGATATTGCCAATTTCTTCCTCTTTATTTTCCTTTAATGCAATGTATGGTAATTGCGTTTCTAAATCAATTTTATAACACCATCCTTCATGTTCCATATTTAACAAACTTAAAGTTAAAGTATTCAAAACTCGATTATTATCTGTAAGAACTATAAATGTCTGTATAAGTGACAAAATTACCTCATAGTATGGAGAGTTGCCCTCTTTTTTCAAATTATTTGCTACCAATGGATCTAACGTTTGATTCTTCTTCAAGAAAAGACAGTATATCCAAAGATTTGAATAAAATGAACTTTCATTAAAACCTGCGGTCAAATCGACAATTAAATCTGTAGAGGTATTTTTCGATAATGATATTAATACATTAACCATATCGTTTAAATCCTTTATTGAGTGGGTTTTCAAGGGAACATTGAACAAAACCTCATAGATCTTCTGGAAAAGAAAATCTTTTACAATTCTTTTATTTTTATAGTAAAAGTTAGTGACAATATTGTTAACACAACTGATCAAGATTGGCCTATTAGTAAACGTCAAACACTCATAAATTTGAACAAATAGTTTGCTAAGATATTTGAGATTTGGAATTGTCTTTGGTCTTGATAATATAATTTGACTTACTCTTTCAATCTTTTCTAAATCAATTTGTTCATCTTCCCGTACCCCTAAAACAAAATCAACTAAACTTATCAAACCATTCTGTGATCTTCTTACGGGAAGTGTTGATAACCTTTCTAGAATTACTGATTTAGCTTTGTGATTACTGACGACCTGTGCTAATAGTGTATACATAACAAATAATGAATATGTATCTTGAATATTTTCTAACGTGGCTATCCTAAGGTTCACCTGGTCATTATTAGGATCCATTAATTGAAAGTTTAGTAAGGCCAGATATAAATTGGTGTAAATGGACCCTTTCAAGATAATTGATCTGAGATAGTCACCTCCTCTATGATTGAAATTATTAGAATTTTCATCATGTAAGATATTGAAGAAGGTATCAATAACATTATTTAAGGTCTGTGAATTGACTTTATGGCTCTTCGGTATGACGAACTTATCATCATTATTTCTAAACGTATTTAATCTTTTAGAATCCAATGGTATTCTTAGATTCAGTGGTAAATTTGCATCAATACCGTGAACTATTATCTGTGATAGCAATTGATCAAGAAATTTTATATCATGTAATGAGATTGGCAGAACATCCGTATTGCCCTCAATTTTATCATTATTACCCTCTTCATTTGAAGCATTTAACAATCTATACAACTCCTCAATGTCATTCAACATTCTCTTAACAAATTGCTCATTATCTTGAAGTTTCAGATACACGTAAAGATTTCCTTCCTGATCAGTGCTTTTGAAACTGTTCACTTTCTTAATGAAATTTTCATTTAGATCTTCAAAAAATTTATCAAGTGACGTATTATTTGTAAATTCTGGGCTACCAGTGATTATCTTATTATACTTGCTGTTCAAAGACATTCTTCGATGATCCACTTGGGTTGCTGTGGTTTTGCTTTAAGTAATTTTGTAATAGCGATGAGTTGAAAATTAAAGCTGCAGAATAATAAATTTTCAAAAAATATCATCTATATCCATACGTGCATGTTAACATATATATATATATGAAAAATTGGGATACACATGTATATACATATCGAAAGGTGTTTTCTTTGGTTCACCTTTAAAGGTGCAATAAACCTGTGATCAGTGTATTACTTCCAAAGTGTAAGGCGAATTTCGAAAGTAAAAAGAACTTAGATGAGGATGAAAATATGTATATATATATAATTTTTTTGGCCAAGAATATTGTTTTGTAGGATTTTTGTTTATAAAAAAAAGGTGAACTAGAACGAAGAAGCATAAACGTTGGCATGCAAAATGGACGGAATCATCGCTGAGTCATTCAAGATTAAAAAGAACTTGCTGTAATTTGATCATCTATTTTAATTTACTCGAGTTTCCATGAAGCCTTTTCATTTTAACAAGGTAAGATGAATACGAACTGAAACATACAATGCTAACTTAAAATGTGTGAGAGGACAGCTCTTTTATCAATCTTCGTCCACGTTTTCATATATTTTCAAAAAGGCCGGACACCAGTTTGCAATAGTAATGTCATTAATCATCCATTTTCTTAAATAATTTGTAGCAACTAATTTATTATCTTGCAACTGGAAAAATTCTGAAATAATATTTCTTGTAGTTTCTTGCAAGATGCTCTTCTCTAAATTCAGATCAATCTTCTTTTTATAAAATTGAAATTCCTTTTCAGACAATGCAGTCTTTGTATTTAAGATATTATTAATTCTTTCCTTGATTTCAACTTCATTCATTGTTTTCAAATCCGCGAGTTTAGAGGTTGAGGTGTCTGTTGTCAAAATTGATACACTAGAATTATTCATACTGATATCTGAACCTGTGTTAGAATCACAAACATCATTCAAAGAATCACTAGTTTTCCTCTTCATGGGAGGCGGTGGCATAGATGGCAATCCGTTAGTGTTACCGTAAAGATCTCTAACTGGAGTTACTATTCTTTGTTGTTTCCTGCCTGATGAATTCTTCTTGGAGATTTGGAATAGAAAACTTGGACAATCATTATAACCTGGAATGTCAGTTTCTTTACAATTTTGGAAGGATTTCAAAGTTTCAGTCATTTCTATGGAGGCGATTAACGTTTTTGTTTAAGTTGGAGGTATGTAACGATAAAATTATGTAAATATAGCAAAATCAAACAAGTTGTTGTAAGTTACTTAATTAAAAAAAAAATTTAATAGGCAAAGCAAAGGGAGTAGATAGGGGGACGGAAATAAGCTATAAGAAATGCTATTTATATGTGAATATATTATAGACCACAAGTTTTCTTATATATATGTTAGCACTTCGAGAAACAAATTTTTATGCAAAAAAATTTTATTTTTGATTTAGCCTAACTTATGGTAATAAGAAATTTCAGTACTAGAAGTTTTTAATCAAAAAATATTTATTATATATCAGAAGCTCCTATATGCCAAAGGATGTTGAATCATTGGTATATCGAAACAAATTTTACTGAAACGTTGCAAATACCAAAAGAAGGAAAAGGATTGCAATGTTGACTATATATAAAGTATAAAAACATGCATCATCTATCTTGAAATAGTAAAATAATAGCATCATCATATAAAAATATACTATCTTGAGAGGAAATCTTTCTAGGCCTTGTTTACTTTTCTCTCAACATGCCTAGTACAGAAATTGGCTGTAAGTAAATCCGAAGATCATATAGATCCGCTGCATTGACCGGATTTAAGACATTTAAAAAA
Organism: Grigorovia transvaalensis; assembly: GCA_003708445.3. NCBI lineage: Eukaryota > Fungi > Ascomycota > Saccharomycetes > Saccharomycetales > Saccharomycetaceae > Grigorovia > Grigorovia transvaalensis. The sequence goes on along the minus strand of PPXN03000003.1, from coordinate 99,627 downwards.
TTGTTAACGGTTGATTTTTCGATGACTATGTTCGAGGAAATTGAAAATGGTTGTGGTAATTCTTCTTCTTCCCATATTCGCGATTACTCAAGGTTATTGATAGGAAACTGGTGTTGCAACTATATCTAAATTAAGATAGGAACGGACAACATAAGCAAGATTGATCAAATGATATTGGGTTTCATGCAGTAACAACCTCAACATGTGTTGCCTGATCAAGCAGCTCGATTCAAACTGCCCTCGTATCGCAGAAGGACTGCGCCAACCGTCTGGAATACAAGAAAATCAAAAATGGAATACGTCTCTTATTATTTATGGGTACTGATTTGTTATTTTCAATTTCAATGGTTTTGGAGAGATCACTACCACTCTTGATGATCGAAGATTCTGTCTCATTTTGGTCAAAATTCTTTGTTTTCTTCATTAGACTTGTAGTAATGGAATTTTGCATATGCGAAAAATCCAACTGACCGATTGAGTAGTAATTCTCGCCCCACCTTCCAAAACAAGGACAGATTCTTCTTTTTCCGGAAAAGATTGATGTGTTCATGAGGATTTCGTACTAATTCACTAAAAAATATAAACGAAAACAGATATAATCCTAGGATTCTAAATAGTACAGACCTCTAAGAAAAATAGATTTACCCCAATAGACACCAGTCTGTAATCAGGTTAGTTTTTTTACCTCTTGCCTTAGTAGATATGAGTAACCCGAAGATTATTTGTGGCAACACAATGTTGTCTGAAACAAGCACCAGTCAATCTTTGGTGAGAGTATCTAGATACATGCATGATAATAGCTTTCAATACCTTAATCTGTCAGATGAAAAAGAACTCGCAAACTTGATCAGATCTAACGTTTAAGAGATTACTAATCCTAAATCTTTTTGAAGAAAGGTCATTGTTTAAAAATGAAAACTTGGCGCTTGGTATTATATATATGTATGAGGTTCTTTCGTTGGCTTTATTAGTAGATACTCTTGCTTTTAGGCAATTTTCTATGTCAACATTTTTTTATGTCTTGTTTTTTAAGTGGGCATTAAGCAAGATCCCATACTACCCAAAAGAAATAAGATGAGCGAAGAAACACTGACTATAAAACAACTCAAATAGATGAGACCTCAGGTTAGTTAGGTTAATTGTAAAGATGTGGCCCTTCAGCAGGGAATGATGTGGTTCAAAGGTTCAACTTTACCTACATAAAGTTCTGATTTGAGTTTATTTAGACTATTAGTACAACAAGAATTTCTCTTTGATTTTACATTGAACTCTCTTTATTATCTATTAATTCATAAATCACTCTGCTTCAAGTTGCGAATTTAGCAGAGGCGGAAATTAATGTAATTTCTGAAATTCGTACAGTTTGAGAAACGGCATTAGTTTAGGAACTACTAACAGCCCTTGGCACCTGACTCTGTTAGTTTAGGCATCTACGGGGTGTACATGAAAGAAAAGTAATGAAGCTAATATAGGCAATGTTATATTATATGCAAAGTAAATCAAGGATATACAGAAGTTTAACCCTTTCTCATTCATTCACTATTTCCGTTTCAGTGCAAAAAAGTAAGATTGCGATTTTCAACAAGCTATTCTTTCATAAATTTATTATAATATATTCACCCAATGAAAACGAAAATATATTGTTGCTCTTGAATAGTTGAAGTATGCGCGAGATAATTTAGTCTTTACATAGTTTATGTAATGAAGTATCGATGATCGATTACTTGTTTATTGTATTCGCCTGCCCCCTATTTGGATCTAGATCTACATTGTTTATTACTCCATTTAGTATAAAGAGCCACTATAGTTTCATTCATTTATTGAAGATAGCTATTTGGCAAGCATTTTTCATCCAGCCTTCTGCCACTTTCGGAACATATATCTTTGAATTTGTAGTATATTTTCTTACTGTTATACAATATAGTAAAAACAATATTCTGTATGAACAAAGAAAGAAAGGTAGAAGTTGATTTCTAAACCTTACTTGCTGAATATAGTTTAAGTGGTAACACTGACATCATTTTCTGATGTTAGCTTATTAATAATAAGGTTTTTGAAATGAAAACACATAATTTAAATTTCTGTGCACAGTTTTAATACATTTCATAAAACTCAGCCGGCTTACCAATAAGTTTAAAAATTTTGCATCTTGTGCCTCTCTATCTTTTGAAGCAACATGTTGGAAAAACCAATCAAATTAGAGAAAAATTTCACATGAGGGAATTCTTCGCTAACCGTTTCTCCAATTAAAACCAATCTGGGACAATAATTTTCATTTGTTTATTTCATAAATCGGGCGTTTATTGTACTTTAAAGAGAAGAAAGTATGAAAAATTAGATCCTGATATTTTCCCTAGAAGGATACGAATATGTACGTTAGAAGGGCAAGTAGGACATTCATTTTCCTACTTTTCATTAATGTTTTCGTAATAATGCTTTTCCTACGTGCGTTTCTGGGAGTGAACTGTTACTTTTTCCCCTTACTGAAATCAATCAAATTCTCGTAGGAGAATTTTGTCATTTGAAAGCCCTCTTTAGGGTTTTCTCTATATTTTTGGAAACAAAGATATCAATGTCTGGAGATCCCACGTTTTGTCGTTCAAACGATAAAATGGTGTTTTGTTAAGTGTAAAAAGAGCATTCCTTCCCAAAAACTACTTCACTATGAGGAATATCTTGGAAGATGTACCCTTTGCTGATTAATCACAGCTTGTGATTCACATGGTCAAATTAGATGTTGAAATAACATGTTGAAGTTTCTAGTACTTACTGCGGTAATGCTTCTTTTCCCCAAATATGCTTTACTTTTTCTACAGGGAATTTGGAATATTGTTCTCTGGGACATATTTATTGTTTTCAAACATTCCTATTTCATTCTCGAACTCGTACGTTACTTTTACCGGAATCTTTTATAGTTACTGGAAAAAGTAAAAACCTTACTGTGTTTAACCATTTTGAGAATGTTCTTTTTCTGTAATGCACTACTAATTCTTGTTCCAGTCGGAAAACACTATGTTTTCTTCAGCAATTTCCAATTAAACTTTTCCATTTTTGAACTAAAAGGATTTGAACCGTATTTTCCTTACTGAATCTTAGTCTTTGAAAATAATAGGTACCAATTTACCTATTTTTTTGCCATTGTTTATGCTGTTAAACTTCTGATTAAATTAAAGTTTTCTACAACCATTATTAAATTTGATTAATATTTCCAACTTTATTTTAAATCAACAATGCCCGTTTTCAGAATGACATTCTAGGGTATCTTTTGGTTATTGAAAGTTTGTTTTTCTCCCAATCTTATATTTAAATATATATATATATACCATTGGCATATTTGACATATTGTTTGATTCTATCAAATATTTTATTATCTAATTTCAGATTGGATTCTTCCTTTCCAAAGTTAATATATAGAAGAGATTTAATCTATTAAATTAAGTTGATATTACTTAACTGTCAATCATATCGACACCTTTTCCTTTACCTATTATAAAAATAAGCTTTTAATGTATTACCTACGAAGTTAACAGAGAGAAACATTTACAGTAAGGGAAATAAAACAAAAAGATAAACAATAAGACACTTTATCTTTAGTAACGAAAATAAGAAGAGAATTCTAAGTTTCGGTAACAATCTCATCAGCCAACTTTTGTATTATTGTTGTTTCACACAACAATGCCAAAGAATTCAGTACACAAAGATAGAGAGCAGTGCGATCAGCCTTTAATCCAACATTCTAGGGACCAGTATGTCCAAAATGAACATCCAGAGAGGAACAACAACAGTGAGAGAATCAATAGCAACAAGAAGAAAGGCGCGGCTGTGACAAAAAAGAACAAAGAACCCAAGATATTTCAATGTACTAGATTTACCAACTGTAACATGTCGTTCTCCAGGGCAGAGCATTTAGCAAGACATATCAGGAAGCATACTGGTGAGAAACCATATCAATGTTACATATGTTTGAAGAATTTTAGTAGAATTGATAATTTGAAACAACATAGACAGACAGTTCATGCAAAGATTAATCTACCGCCTTCTTTTTTCTACAGAAAGAGACAACAAGAATTAACTGTTGATGGCAGTAACGCTATTGACAACTCAGATAACTCAGTAGAGACCCAGACCAATTCAACACGATTGGATCCCGAAATTTCGAGCTACTATAATAATAATACAAGAACCAGTAATGATATACCGAATTCTGATGTTTATCGTGAAAGTACCGCTTATCCCAAAAGAGCTTTACCTCTACCTGCAAGTTATAACCATCAGGTACTTAATACCAGATCTATTGACCGACTAGATCGACAATTCCACAATGCGAATAATCATGTCAATCATTTGAATCAAAATGTGGCAGGACAGTTCTATCCTTATCCTTTGCCCCAATTCCATAATGTCTCACATGGGTTCTACCCACAACCTTTTTTTTCACCAAGTGTACCACAAGAACAACCATATGCATCTCAGAACTATGCGGTGAATAATAATTTCAGCATTAATGGTAATGATAATACCACTAATAACCACCCCTATATCAACAGCATCATGTATAATGACGGCATTAACTATAATAGCATCAATAACCCAAATAATAATATTCAAAAACATAATATGATGTTCTTGAATAAAAAACAAATAAATAATAATAATAATATTAATACTCACTATGGCGAATCTTACGGTCCTTATATCAGTTTGCATAATGACAATGCTAATAGTATGAACAATAGGATAAGTATGAACGGGAATAATCGTGCCATGAATCCAAATAAATTAAAATTTTCTGGGCATCATAACCATACACGAAATAATAATAGTCACACTGCAACAACTGCTAATTATAGCAGTCCCCAATTCAACAATAGTAACACTAAATTCGTTAACCCATTGGATACTTATTACACTATCAGCGATGGTCAATCCAAGACCTCAGTTAATAATTTTGATGACAATAATGTAACGAATGGTATCAATAAAAGGTATGCAATCACTGCGTTACCTGTAGAAATTCATCAAGATACTAGTGTCTTGTTACCAAAAATTGATCGACAAATTGATCAACAAATTAATAATCGTTATCAAATACAAAAACAATTTTTAAATGAATTTCAAAGTAAACAACAATCACCAAGATTATTCCATGATGTGATTAATATGGAGAGAAAACTATCGAACATGAATTTACAAAATAATGCAAATACTTGGCATGGTAATCCAAACATAGCTGCTGAAAATAAGAAACATACCATACCTAATCTTACAAACTATTTAAACACAGAAGATACAACGAACAATAATCCTGATACTAACCAAAATGATTCCAATAATAACACAATTATAAATGCTCACGACTCTGAATCAATTAATAAGAATAGTTTACCATCAATAATATCGGGTGCTAATGCCATAAACAACAACCATCCTAGCAATACGTTAGTTTCTGCTCAATCAAGGTCAAAAATCATGGCTCCATCTTATGACACTAACACCATCGAAATTGAAAATGTAAATGATAGTAAATACGTGAATAATAACAATAATGCTAATTCTAATCAAAATTCTGCCATTGAGCAATCTGCTGGGGAATCATTGAATGGTGCTTCCTTGAGCGAAATCCAACACTTGAATAAGAATAAAAAGAATAAGCCATTTCCTGACAGTGATCTTACCGCTAAGAATCAAGAAACCGGTTCTAAAAAGTCATTTTCATCATCAAGAACTTTGGTTAATGATGCTTCAAATTCAAGTTCAACTACCTACAAGATAAGCGATGTAGTTAACGATGGTATCTTAAATTCTTCATCCACATCCTTTTTTTCTAGTGATAATAACCCCACGGTTTTTAGTAATAATGGTAATAATGATGCTCCAACAAGTCGTAATATTATGACGACAACAACTAGTTCATCAACTTCTTCCTCACGAATAAATAACCCTTTGAGAAGGATCAACTCAAAAGGTCTCACATCTACCATATCACGAACTTCTAGTACTAACAATACATCTGTTAATATGACTAATATGAATGAGAAAAGAGCTAAAAATTCCACTTTGAATATGACAAATAATACTGGATCCAGCTTATCTGGTGAATCAGATAGTAACTCAAGTTCCAAACTTAGAGGCACCTCGATCATTTCGTCGTCATCATCCTACTCCTATAATAATAATAGCCCCTCCGCAGCGGAATCTGATAAAGTGAATGTTAAATCAGGTGTTAGTGATTTAAATAAATTTGTAGCAGATGAAAGAGACCAAATTGATAATTCAAAGTCAAATAGTGAAGAGAGTGACGAAATTAGTGGTAATGGCAGTGTTGCTGATAGTCCACTTAGAAGCAAAAACTCAAGTAATAATAGTAGCAGAATTAGTTCACGCAGTTCAAATGATAGTATTGACAGTAATGGCAGTACTGGTAGTAACAGTAACAGTAATAGTAATAGTAATATTAATAGTAATAAGAAAGCTAGTCACTTGAAAGCAACTAAACCAAGACGTAATAACAGACGCAAAAATAAGCAGAGATTACCAACTGGTGATTTAAATCTTAATCCAAGCTCAAATTATACATGCGATACATCTTCTATTGATAATGATGATAAAAAGTATAAGGATACCTCAAGTGAGGTCTCTAGTGATTCAGTATCAAGTCCTATTTCAAGTAATGATTCAACTACAAGTTCAACGTCTAGCTTGAATCATTCTAAGTCTAAGAGAAAGTTAAAGAAGAAGAAGAAAATGAATAAAACAAAAAATAGAAGAAAAGTGGACATACCCACAAACTCTATTCCTTCCAATGATATCATGGAAAACAAAGGTTCGAATAAAGTAGAAATATATAGTAATAATGTTTCAACGTCCATTAATGTCAGTAGAATAGCTGAAAGTACTAACAAGCAAAAGAAGTCTAGACTAAGTTTGGATTATATCATGTCGAAGTAAAGCTGTTTATTTTTATGATTTGAAATGGAGTACTAAACATATAGTATATATAGTATATATTGGTCATACATATAACAAACTAGCATGAACAAAATAACTAATGATGCAAAAAATGTTTTAAATTTTCTATCCACTTTGATTGTAGGGCTTGCCAGTCGTTGACTCAATGTCCATTCTTTTTAGAAGACTTAATATTTGTGAAAAGGACTCCTTCACAACCTGAAATTTATAAACGTTTAAAGAAATTGTGATTTATCCAAAACTGCTCCAATTTCCAAAACAGGTATTTGTCTCAGTGTTGATATTGACTCAATTATCAACAGAATGTTCACAAAATTGCTCATGGCAAAGAAATGATCGTCAGGGAATTACCTAAATGGAAATATTCTTGAGACTATTCGTCTTTCAACAAGTAGTATAATGAAGTGAGAGATCTTAAAAAATTCACCTACTTTTTCCTCACTGCTTTATGTCCAAATTGTTGTAAGTATTAGAGCAAGAAATCCAAGTGATTTTCAAAGCTAATAAATCCACATTACAGCAGGAAAAACCGTTAATTGTCACTTGATTAAAGTTGCAGTATGATATTGTCTACTTTGGGTAACCAATGCTGTATTTTGAACTTTTTACATAGAATTCTGAGAACTATATGAGTTTTTTCAAGATATGAAGGTTCTTCTGAATAAGCAACGCTGAAGTTGACGGTATCGTAAAAGTATTCTTTCTTGCCAATTGGAAGGCTCGAAGTTAATATCTTACCATATATCAATTACCAGAAGTAGTATAGACTCCAGCCCTCTTTACGTCTGACAATAATAGACATAAATTAGCCCACAGATTTAATAGTTGAAAAACGCGGGCTTTTTAGGATATCTGAAAATGGAAATTTCAAAAAAATCAAATAGACAACAATGTCTACTTTTTTTCTCTGGTGTAGAGAATTTTAGTATCTTCCTTTCTGCCAAAGAGTCGGGCTTTACACAATTGTAAAATTGTATGGTTCTTAATAATGAATAAGAAAAGAAAGAAAATAACAAAAATCTTAAAGATTACTTAAGTGATAGAATATTGGATGAAGATGGAAAAAACCCTTTTCAATAGAAAAAATTTCATTTTATATACATGTGCTTCCTGTTACATAGATTTCTTGTAAGCTAGAGTTGATCAAAACTAAATTCTTTCAGAAATTTATGATAAATGAATTGGTCTCAAAAGAGTTGAAAAATGATTGTTAGCAAGGCTTTCTCCCAAAACGGAAGGTGAGAAAAATCGGCGGCATCCTTTATTTTATCTTTTTCCTTTTCAGGCTTCCAAAAAGACCCGCGATTTTCGAACGTTAACGCAAAATTGAATTACCGAATGTGGCGCCAAAAACCCGAAAACCAGACGGAACGAGTCGTTTTAAATGACCGCCGGAACATCTCCGGCACACTTCTGGAACTTCCAGAAAGAAGCCGCCGTTCCGCATCACGTGCCTGGATTTGCCGTCGGTAAATCACAATACCATCAAAATTCAACATGTTGCAAAATACAGCCAGGTTTCCCTGCCTTTAGGGATTTTTATTTTGTCCTATAATTAACTCAATTGTGTAAGCGTTTTTAATTTTCTAAAGAGATCTTTTTACAAGATTCAAAGTTTATCAAATTCAATAGTTTACCAAGTTTTGAACACGTCTTTTATTTTATAACAAAATATATTCAATACGTACCAACAACAACAGAAACTATGTCGAATATTATATACAAGAATAACAATCCTCTGTTCAATAACAACAATATGTTATCTCCCAACGATGTCTTCATAGATAGTAACAATAATAATGGTCTAAACAACATGGTGCCACCATTTGTGCTAGGAAATATTGCTACTAATAATAATAACAACAGCAATAACGGTATTCCGAATAATTTTATAATGGATGAAAATAACGCAATGAAGTTTTTCAACAAGAACACTTTAAGAAGTGACTCAAGTTCTTCAACAAACTCATCAGTGATTTCAAGCTTATTTTACTCTGATTCAGATCTAAAGAATAAGATAGAATCTTCCAAATTATTTGAAGATGATATTTTTTTCTGTCCTAGAAATTTGTTAAGTAAAGATGAGTTAAAGAAATCTTTAATGTTAGATAATTTTTATTTGAGTAGTTTAAGTTTAAATTTAAACAATACTAGCGCTGTTAGTACACCTATTTTGGAAAACCCAATCATTTCAAATAGAAATAGTATCATAACAAATAACTATCTCAATAATACTATCAACAACAGCAACAACAACAGCAACAATAACAATACCTACAGTAATATGGGTCCTAAATTCAATCCATATAAATCAAAAAGCTTCAATCCTACTTTATAAGAGGGAATCAGGAATAAAAAAATTTGTATTTTGAAGTTAAGCATATTTTACTCATTGTTTATTGTCCATTCGTTTAACACCTACATTCATCATTATCAATCCAATTCATTTTTTTTCTTTCATTTTATTATTATTCGTATAACAAATAACCAAGATAACAAATTACAATTCAAAAATTCACATTAAGATAATTAGACATACCAACACAATAATATTAATAATTAATAAATATTCTTAGCTTCCCAATTTTAAAACTTTGATAAATTTCATTTGTTTAATGAATTCTTTTACTATATTCCTGTATCCATATCATGTATTTGCCTCATTTATGTTTTAAATATCCATCCATTTTTCATCTTTCTATTCATTTTTCTTCTCAAACGTAAGAGAACCCAAAAAAAATTGTTTTATTAATTCACAATTTCACGAATTATTAATATCATTTTATATTACTTTTCATTTTGTACTACCTTTTATATACCTTATATACTATCATACTTACTTATTTTCAAAAAAATAAAATTCAACATTATCATTCTATTGTTCCAAAAAAAAGGTACTTCAGTAGTGGTACGATGTTGCTGTTGCAACATTAGTTCGAAAGGACAGAAAAAGAAAAAAGGGCAGTTTTTTGTACAGTCCTTACTTACAACTTGTAAGTTACAAGATATCTTTATCTATACATTATCTTGTAAATAAGTGAATTACGAAATAAATTTCTATTACTATGCTATATTGTGTTAGACTATGCAAAAATTATATTTTTTTATCACTAGAGTATTGTTGAGTATGATCACTACTATCACGATTGACAAATGATGAAAATAAATCATGTACATCTTGATCTTCACTGTAATTAAACATCATATTGGGGGAAGATGGTAATATCTTATTATTTTTGTCATCTGTGGGTGACGTAGGATAATTTACTAATAGTGTAGTATCACTACTTGTTTGTGGTATAGTGTCAATATTATTATCATTATCATCTTCATTGTTATTATTATTATTATTATTATTATTATTATTATTATTATTATTATTATTATTATTATTATTATTATTATGATTATTATTTCTGTTATAATCATTATTATGAATATTATTATTACTTGAAGCGGTACAGTTACTGTTCCTGTTAGTACTTTTGTCTGAATTGTTTGATGGAGTCAAAATTGGTAATCTATCTAATTGCTCTTGACATGTAGTAATCTTCTTCTTTATTGGATATTTATTTTTATCTTTACCGCTGTTATTATCTATTCTATTATCTTTGTTATTGTTGTTTTCCGTATCTTCTTCCAATTCCATCAAAGGCATAGATAATGTATCTAGTGGTGATGTTTTATCCAAGTCTATAGAGATGTTGGTATTAGTGTTAAAGTGGGATACTGGATTTTTAGTACTGTCAACAATAACATGATCATCAATAATATCATTATCATTGTTATCATTATTAGTATTAGTATTATTATTATTATTATTATTATTATTATTACTATTATTATTATTTTTCAAGTCGAATGGATTAGTTAAATCATTTAACCAATTCATTTCATTAAACATATTCAAATCTAATTGATCAGTAGGAATATTTTCAATTGGTTTTGTATCCATTCTTGTTGCAATTGGTGGTATATTTTCTTTATTACTACCGTTGTTAATACTGTTGTTATTGATATTGATATTAGTATTAGTCATATGATTAATTACATTAGAGATTGTTCTATTAGAATTTTCTAAATCTGCATCATTGGGAGTCAAATGGTTTGTAGTGTTATTTGGTTGAAGACTTGTTGTATTTGAATCAATATTAGTAGTGGTATTGGAGGAAATATAGAAATTTGAACTGTGTTTCTTTGGTTTAGATGAATTCTTTTTCGATTTAGTAGTTGGTTTCTTCTTATTTAACATGAAATCAAATCTTTTAGAGATTGAATCTTCATTGGTTTTTTGATTGTTATTATTATTATTAATTTGATTGCTATAACTATACTCATTTTGTTGATAAGAATATTTATTATTAATAGTTGTGGATGCATCAGCAGCATTATTTTTATTTTCATAATTGTAAGTATCAATATTATTGAAAGTGTTCATATTGTTATTGATTTCTGTTAATTTATCCGCCATGTAAATTCTTTGTGCAATTGAATTTTTTTGGAACCCATTGCTGTTTGGTTTAATATTCCAAAGTGGTAAAGATTGGGTTCTTTTCGCCTTTGGAGCTGGTTTGGGGTTTGTTTGCCTTTTAGGTTTCATAATTTTTTTCTTGGGCATCACGTATTTTGGTTTATCAAAATCATCGTTAACCACGTTTGTATTGATAGTATTAGTCTTATTGATGATATTATTATTGACGTTGTTGTTTGAGTTCCCGTTATTGTCGATATGTGTTATTTTCGATACTATCTTAGTCAATCGTAGTTTAATCTCTAAAGTTTCATCCTGAGAGCTGATATTAGAATTATTCATCATCATATTTTTGTCAGTATTTTGTGAGCTACTGTAAGATTTTCTAAACATAGCAGCAAAATTAGAACAAACTCTACCAGTAATGACCATAGAATCATCATCCAAATCCAATTCATTATTTAATTTAGATCGTATTTTGGATAATAGCCCCACACTTACCAATGGTTCATCAATTTCACAAATATCTTTGTAGTATAGATTATAATCTATAATATTTGAAGTATGATCCCCAATCATTTCAGGTGAATTGATTAATATTTCATTTAAGATATTTGATATTTCAATGGCACCAATCTTTACAGTTTTCATATATTGACTCTCTGTATGGATATAGTTGGGGTTCGGTATGTTCATTACACGTACTTTATGATTTTTCTTGGAACGCGCCAAATAACTTTGATGTGTGTTAAACCCATCATCGATAATATACAGTATTTTCAAAGTCATTTCAGTGAGATTATTATTCATTTTTTGGCTGTGATGGTATTGGTAAGAAAGATACTGTATCCTTTTTGCGTTATAGTTTGTCTGTTTATTTTATTTACCTTCAATGAAAAAGACGTTAAGTGAGAGATTAACATTTGAATATATTTATATGTACAGATGATTGACGCCTCGATAAAACAATTTGGGTATCACAAAGTTAAAAATGTCAATAACGCGTCTTTTTTGGTAAACATTTTGAATAATTTCGTGTTACGCGTTTTGCTGTAGATTTTTCCCTTTCGGGCGATTATAAAGGGCGGCTCCCGCTGAGTAAGCAGCTCTGATTACTATAATGAGGGTCCTTAGCCCACTGCGTGCAAAGTTGTGTTCTCAGTATAAGAATCAGCTAGTACATACAACATGCATATCCCATTCAACCCTACCACCTTGAGTGATATCCCCTTGCTCTTTTATCCGAGTCTAATGAGAGCTTGGAAAATTCAATTTTCCTGGCGGCTAATTTCGACCAATCAATTTCAAGAACTCTTCAGATAATTACATTAATCTTACAAAAACAAGGAGTCTAAGTCATTCACTTCTTAAAACAAGATAAGTATTTATGAAGTTGAAAAGACCGGAAACTTAAAAACAAACAAATCTTCCTGATAAAAACAAAGGGGATGCAGACACTGAATATATTTTTGTGATCTTGAAGAGTACCCTTACTAGATAGCTAGATGTACTGGTAGGATAACTAACTTTAGTTATCACACACAAATATTTACACAAAGTTTACATTAGAGGATGCAACGTTGGATATTAGAAACCCCTGTTACTTGATGAAGCCCATGGAAACTGTAGGCAAGCTGTGGCATAGAAATACAGATTTCGTCGAAGGCTTCAGCTCGAATCTCATTGGTTGGTCACTATAGATGCTTTCGTTGGTTTCAACATCCAGACACCCACATCTCATCGCAAACAATGGTTATCTACAAATGCACCGATTGACCACAACTAAATAAGTGGACTATACAATATATTATCCAAAACCTTCAGCATTATTTGACAATGCGGCTGCCATAAAACGGTTGGTATGTTTTTTGGTCTCAAAACTCCTTTGACCTCAATTGGTGGGTGCTTGAAAATTTTTTAAATGTCCGTGAAAAATTTTTATTTTGACGTTTTTTGGTTTAAATAGAAGAAGTATCATTTGTTTTTATTGCTCTTCACTTCAGTAGAATACCTAAAAGCAGCCAAAAATGCCTCCTAAGAAATTTCAAAACTTGAGTGATTTCTTGGATGAACAACCAAAGGATCCAAATTTAGTTCCATCTCCATTTGGTGGATATTTCAAAGCTAACCAACAACAACAACAAAAACCAAAACGTAATTGGAATCAAGGTAGTAACTATCAACAGGGTAAAAATTTCAACAGTGGCAGTAATTATCAACAGTCTTCTTACAATAATCAAAGTGGTTACCAGAACTACCAACAAGGTGGTTATCAAAGCAATCCACAAGGCAGTTACCAAAAATCTACCTACCAACAAGCTGCTCATACACCATCAGTTAGTAGAAATCAAACTCCAAATGCATCCACTGTATCTTTAACTTCTTTAACTGAAAAATTAGGTAATTTGAAATTATCACCAGTTTCTCCCATTCTATCTCAAATTCCAACTTGTGAAAATATTACTGACATCAAGAAACAAATTAAATTAGTCTTGGAAAAATTCGATAACGAAACTACCTCTAAACACATTTCTGATTGGGAAATTCCAGATATTATCAGTAAATTATCAAAACCGAAAAATCCTGCCTTAGTTAGAGAAGCTGCTATGTTGCTTATATCTAATTTGGCTCAATATTTCAATAATAAATCACCAGAAGAAGCTCATTTAATACCTTTATTTTCATATGCATTAGACGCCATGGCTGAAAAGGATAATACAGTTAAAAGAGCTGCTCAGCATGCTATCGATGCATTATTAGTGGTTTTCCCACCAGAATCATTAGCTTGTAATGTTCTACCAGTTATTTTAGCTTACTTGTCAAGTGGTGCCAAATGGCAATCTAAATTAGCTGCTTTAAGTATCGTGGATAGAATTAGGGAAGATTCTCCAAATGATTTATTAGAACTAACTTTTACACAAACTGTACCAATCTTAACAGATGTTTCAACTGATTTCAAACCAGAATTGGCTAAACAGGGCCATAAAACTTTACTTGACTATGTTTCCATTTTAGATAACCTTGATTTATCACCACGTTTCCAATTAATTGTTGACACTTTACAAAATCCACAAAGGGTCCCAGAATCTGTCAAATCTTTATCAAGTGTTACTTTTGTGGCTGAAGTTACCGAGCCAGCTTTATCCTTATTAGTCCCAATTTTAAACAGATCTTTAAATTTATCATCTTCTTCTCAAGAACAATTAAGACAAACTGTCATTGTCATTGAAAATTTAACTAGATTAGTTAATAACCGTAGTGAAATTGAAAGTTTTGTTCCTTTGTTATTACCAGGTGTACAAAGAGTTGTAGATACTGCATCGTTACCAGAAGTTCGTGATTTAGCATCAAAAGCTCTAAAGGTCTTAAAGGGTGATGAGTCGGATGCAAATAGTACAGATAAATTCCCTGGTAGAATTACTTTGGAAGAAGGTAGAGCTTTCCTATCAGAAAAATTAAATAAGATTAATAAAGATGAATCTTTACCACTTAAGAAGTCATTGAATGATGAAGTGATCATGGAATATTTAGCCAAATTATTAACCGTGGAAGCAAACGTCAATGACTGGAAGTTTTTGGAATCATATTTTGTCACCATACTTGGCGAATCAAATAAAGAAATTGTTGAAACAGAAATAATTGCTGGTTTAAGAAGCATTTTCCATCAAGAAAAGGTTAAACATGACGAAGATGAAGGTATTGAAATTGTCAATACCGATTTTTCCTTAGCTTACGGTTCAAGAATGTTATTAAATAAAACTACTTTACGTCTGTTAAAGGGTCATCGTTATGGTTTATGTGGTAGAAATGGTGCTGGTAAATCTACTTTAATGAGAGCCATTAACAATGGTCAATTAGAAGGTTTCCCAGATAAAGACACATTAAGAACTTGTTTTGTTGAACATAAATTGCAAGGTGAAGAAGGTTCCTTAGATTTAGTCTCTTTTATTGCTCTGGATGAACAATTACAAGACACTACTCGTGAAGAGATTGCTCAAGCTTTAGAATCTGTTGGGTTTGATGAAGAAAGACGTGCTCAAACTGTTGGTGCCTTATCTGGTGGTTGGAAAATGAAATTAGAATTAGCCAGAGCCATGTTACAAAGAGCAGATATCTTATTATTAGATGAACCTACCAATCATTTAGATGTTGGTAATGTTAAATGGTTAGAAGACTATTTATTAGAACATACCAATATCACTTCTTTAATTGTTTCACATGATTCCGGTTTCTTAGATGCTGTCTGTACTGATATTATTCATTATGAAAACAAGAAACTTGCTTATTACAAGGGTAACCTTGCTAAATTTGTGGAAATTAAACCTGAAGCTAAGGCCTATTATACTTTAACTGATAGTAATGCTCAAATGCATTTCCCACCTCCAGGTATTTTGACTGGTATTAAATCTAGAACTAAAGCTGTGGCCAAGGTGACTGGTGTAACATTTACCTACCCAGGTGCTGAAAAGCCATCTTTAAGTAATGTTACTTGCGCTCTTTCATTATCGTCACGTGTTGCTGTCTTGGGTCCCAACGGTGCTGGTAAATCGACATTAATCAAATTATTAACCGGTGAATTAGTTCCACAAGAAGGTAAAGTTGAAAAACATCCAAATTTACGTATCGGTTATATTGCTCAACATGCTTTACAACACGTTAACGAACATAAAGAAAAGACTGCCAATCAATATTTACAATGGCGTTATCAATTCGGTGATGATCGTGAAGTTTTATTAAAGGAATCAAGAAAGATTTCTCAAGAAGAAAAGGAGATGATGGAAAAGGAAATTGATGTTGATGATGGGAGAGGTAAGAGAGCTATTGAAGCCATTGTTGGTAGACAAAAATTGAAAAAATCTTTCCAATATGAAATTAAGTGGAAATATTGGAAACCAAAATACAATTCTTGGGTTGCAAGAGATATACTTATCGGTCATGGTTTTGAAAAATTAGTTCAAAAATTTGATGATCATGAAGCTTCCAGAGAAGGTTTAGGTTATCGTGAATTAGTTCCAACTGTAATTACCAAACATTTTGAAGATGTTGGTTTAGATGCTGAAATTACTAATCATACTCCATTAGGATCCTTATCTGGTGGTCAGTTGGTTAAAGTTGTTATTGCTGGTGCTATGTGGAATAACCCACATTTATTAGTTCTTGACGAACCTACTAATTATTTGGATAGAGATTCCTTAGGTGCTTTGGCTATGGCTATTCGTGAATGGAATGGTGGTGTCGTCATGATATCACATAACAATGAATTTGTTGGTGCATTATGTCCAGAACAATGGATTGTTGAAAATGGTCAAATGGTTCAAAAAGGTATTGCAGAGATTGATCAATCCAGATTTGAAGATGGTGGTAACACTGAAGCCGTTGGTTTAAAGAATGTTGCAGTTACTGTTGTGGATGATGATTCACCAGCTGACATAAAGGTGAGAAGAAAGAAGAAGAAAATGACCAGAAATGAAAAGAAGGCTCAAGCTGAACGTCGTCGTTTACGTTATATCGAATGGCTTTCTTCTCCAAAGGGTACACCAAAGCCTGTAGACACTGACGATGAAGATGAAGAAGATTAGGAAATTTAATTATTTCATGTATATTAAGTGATAGATACTATAATTTTATGTTAACATTAATTAAACTTGTTATATATACCCACTAGGTTCAATAAAAAACCATCATGTTAGATTTTTGGAATGCAGAGTGTGATATGATTAGTTGATCCAGACTATTGCAGTATGTACAAGCTTCTAGAGTTTATAATGGATTGTTCGTATAATAGTTACTATTATCGTGATAAAATGGTCACTATGTTGTTTAACTTTCGTGAGTAAGGAATATTAAAATTTCGAGTCTCTTGAATTGGAGTTTTCCTCTTCAATTTCCTCAGTGATTTCGACACCATCAAACTGTTCAATACAATTCGTTACTATAGTTCTTAGGTAGTCTCTATGTTTATCATCACCTAAGATGCTGATAGTGTTGAAACCCATACCAAAATGTGGATATGAACCAATTTTGATCTCGTCAGAGACTGTTTTTGCATCTTCCTGTAATACAGACAAACCATGAGATATCATTGATTCTGTCATCTTTGTAGTTACGTAAAATCGAACAAAATTATTTGATTGGGCTACATTGGAACATTGGAACAATTCTGCCAAGATTGGTTTCAATCCATTAAGCATCTTTTCAAATAATTGTGGTATACCAGGGAAGATAAATACCTGAGAGTTGATTGAACAAACTGGTACCCACAGGTCATCGCTGACGTAATAATTTTTCACTATGTCACCAGCAGGTAAAGTAGCCATCTTGTAGTAATCACTCAACGCCTGCTTAGATAAGCGTGCTTCAGGGTTGGATTTAGCATGCATTCTTTGCTGTAGCACTGGGTCAATCTTGCAGGGTAAACCAAAACTCTTGGCAAGACATTCGTAAGTTATGTCGTCGTGGGTGGACCCTATCCCACCTGTGGTTACAATAAAGTTGTATTTAGGTTTTAATCTTTGTACAGTATCGATAATTTGTTGTTCATTGTCAGCTATTGTGATTATTTCTTGCAGTTGGATCCCATTTTGGAAACAAAACTTGGCGAAATATCTTGAGTTTGTGTCGCAGATCTTGCCATTCAACACTTCATCACCAATTATAACACAGGCAGCTGTAATTCTGTTCATCTTGTCCAACACTCCTCTATATTGTACCAGAATTCCTTACAGAGAAATCTACAAAAAGAACCTTTAAAAAATCCATTTGAAATTTTTTGAAAATTTTTCAATTTTTTGCTCATCCCAACAACGAAAGAGATTGGAACGAAATGTCGAAACCATTTAACGCTGAAGAAGCTGACAACTTAGAAGATATCGAAAGACAATTTGCAGTCATTGCTGTGGAACAAGCTGAAACCTACTGGAACTTGCTAACCAAGATTCAAGGTTCTAAATTGAGATTGACTAAGATCGACGATGAAATTTATAACACCTTCATTGAACATTTCCCAGAATATAAAGATATCGAACGTATCAAAAGTTTCAAAGAAGATGAATTGAAAACTCCACAACGTAAGGCACAATGGAGAACTTTTTGTAATCTTTTCGAGAAAAGTGTGGAAGATTTTAATTTTGGTACTTTATTAAGAACAAATTCAGCTGAAGAATATGGTCAAGAAGGTACTATTTTTGTTGTTAGAATCCAATTTTATGCCTTTGAAATTGCTAGAAATAGACATGGTTTAAATGACTGGATTTACGGTAAATAGTTCAGCTGTACGCATATAATGAATAAATAGGAAAAATTCATTATTGATATATTTACATATGTACGTTATAAATATAAAATAAAGAAGTTATAAAATAGGTGATAAATAACTGATGAGGGAAGTGAGGAAATTACTAATGAATAAGTTGGTAGAAAGAAAGTTGTGTGGAAGGGAAGTCTATCATATTTTTTTTTTCTTTCAAACATTCCACTAGTATTTAAGCTGTCTATGCGTATGGGAATAAGTTCAGTCTTGTGAATTTGATTTGGTATGCAACAAAGGAGTCGGATTTGAATGCGAATGAGAGTGAGAGTGAGAGTGAGAATGGGAATGTGAATGGGAAGGTAAAGTTGACTTTTCAGTTCCCTGGATTTCACTGACGTTAAGTTCAGCAAGTGTCTCTTCGTTTAACAATTCTTCATTGTTTAAATATTCAATTTCCACTTTCTTGATAGTAGAATTATTGGTAATAATAGCTCTACGTAAATATTCAGTAACTAGCTGTAATTCATTGATTGATAAGGTCAAAGACTCTTTCGTTAGGCCTAGTTTTATATGAATCAAATGGTTTGGTCCTGATGTCGTAATGACTAAATCTTTGATTTCAATAGGTAAAGTTTCCATGTTATTTGTTGTCATATCAGCTAAGATATTTTCAACCAAATCGTTAATCTCGATATATTTTTCATCATCATGAGACAAACTTCTATCTAATAATTCATCCATTGAGAACTTAATACCTTGCAACCCAGATTTCACAATCATACCAGAAACTATTAAGCCACCTATCATATCTAATGATTGAATATTAAATAAATAACCACCTCCAATGGTTACCACAGCAACTAATGACGTCAACGAGTCTACTCTATGGTGCCATGCGTTAGCCATCAATACATTGGAGTTTGTATTTATGGCAACTTTTTTAGTTGAACGATATATCCATTCTTTCGCGACAATTGACGCAGCAGCAATCCAAAGAGCATTAACATCAGTCATTGTAGTATCTAAATTTGAAGTAGTATTACCATGAATGTGGCTATGACCATGAGTCAAAGAGGTCAACATACTCAATATGACGTTGTTCGGTATGAGTGGTGCTATAATAGATGTCAATGATGACATACCAATTGAGACACCGACAGTGAATAGAATCGAAGATACAGCTAAGGAACCTAATGTTTCAATTTTACCATAACCATAGGGATAATTTGGTGTTGGTTTATTTGATGCTAACCTAACAGAAAATAAAGTTAAAAAATCTGATATCATATCACTTAATGCATGAATGGAATCAGCAAATAATGCCTGGGAGTGGAAAACTATACCACCTATAAACTTACCTATTGCTATTGCAACATTAACTATTAGACCAATCCATGTAATCCTGACACCTGCATTTTTCCTAATTTCGTCCTTATTCAATACAAGCAATGGATTATTTACTTGATGTGAGTTTTGTTCAGGTTCAGCAATTTGGTTCTTATGTGATTTCGATTGAGCGATATTAGAATAATGTGAATGTGAATGTGAATGTGAATGTGAATGTGAATGTGAATGAGGTTGAGAATGAGAGTGTGTATGATTATGACTATGCGAATGGAAAATACCGTTTGCCATAGATTGGAGAAAAGTTTCCTCTAGAAGATGTTTATCAACACCAGTAATTTCATCATTTTTAGCGAAAATTGGTACTTTCTTAAGGGGTAATGTCTCAATGTAAGATTTTATATTCAATTCAGCTGATCTTTTCGTACTATTATGTCCATTCCTGATCACAGAAGTAGCATAGCAACTAGAGATAATTTTGGAAAATAATCTGTATTTAAGCAAATTTGAGTTTAAATTCCTAGCTAGTAATATACAGTGCATTTTCGACAAAAATTGCAACACAAGATCCTAACAAATGCGTAGCCAGTACCGCCTTCCTCAATGATGTGATTGCAAACAGCGTTTTTCAAACCATCGGATTAACTTTTTTCGAGTGTTTTGTTTTTCAAATGGAAGTTCTCAGATCTACGCAATGAAACTTTTCGAAGCCAGGCGAATTAAACTGTGAGACAGTAGCTTTTTAGGACCCCCCCCCCCTAACAAACCCTCAATAGCTTTGAGCCATAAACCTATGGTCACACATACGGAATTGGATTTCCGGCTACCTCTGAGTATGGTTCGTACAAAACGATTTCAGATCAATAGTATAACCATAAACCGGTAACCGTGGCAACGGAAAACTGGAAGAAAACTTGGCGTCATAACTTTTCTATCTTAGTGTCTATTTGTATATATATATGTCTACAAAGAGTGGATCACTTGTTGGTCCCGCGAACAGTGACGATTGTCCTATCATGTGCAACGAAGTCATCAGTCGTCTGCAGATCAAAAGTCCTATAGTATCTTTTCACAGGACCCAACAGGTCTGCAAAATCTATCTGAGCACCTTCAGCCTTCTTGACATAGTGTTTCATCTCCGCAACCGAAATCTTATCGTTGACTAGACCATTCAAATATAATCTGGCTTTCATGTGGTTATGGAAAGTAACAACTGCCTCATATATCATGAACAGCATTGTCATCGTTTCTCTATCAGGTACCACTTCTAAACTTAATGAATCTAAGAGTAACTGCTTCAAATCAGAAAAAATGATAAATTTGCTGCGTGTAATGACAGTGTCTTGATGAATATCACATATGGGACAAATGAATACAATATTATCGCCATCTGGTAAATTCCAAACTCTATCAGAGATAATACATGATTGATGATACCACTCTTCACAAATATCACATTGTATCATACTGCCGATATCACCTTTACGACATATACAATACGATTCACTACGGCCATTATTTCCTTGGTTTGCACTTCTAGTAAGGTCTGTATTATCAACAATATCCTCCTTGGATGTGTAACAATCTTCATCAACGTTAAGACATCTTGTAATTCGATCTAAAATCTTGGACATATTTTGTTTCCACATAACTCTTTTTAAAAGCAAGAACCATTTTCTACAATCCTTCAATTGCTGTGACAACATGGTGATGTCTTCTATTTCATCAATACAAAGCCTTCTATCTCTCTCAGAACCATTAAATCTGTAACACAATTGAAGATATTCATCTTTGTTAGCTTTAATCAAACCATACATTTCATCGATATATGGCTTATTAACCGACAGTCTTCGCCATAATGGGTTTTCGGTAGTCTTAGCTTGCTCAACTTTATTCACTATGTCTTGGAAAATTTTAAGCATGGATGTTGATATGGGTAACTTTTCCTTTTCAACCAAATCTAACAGATTCACAATATCACCAACAATGATCTTATTACCAAGTTTAATATTTCTTATCATTTTCCTTACTTTCTTGAAAGTTTCTTGACACAAAATAATTCTATCCTTAACTTTCTGCAACTTGAATTTATCCTCATCGTATGCATATTTTAAACCATATTGCAAAAAATCATACAGAAACTTGACCGATTTGGTAATCATCGCAGTAGATTTCTCCGGCGATACAAATAATTCATAATATAGTTGTAACCATTTATGTCTACAGACGATTCTGATAATTTTTTCACAGTATTTGGAAGAAACAGGAATTTCAAAACTTTCCAAATATAGTTTATGTATCTTACGAATCTCTGTGGAATGAATAACTTTATCAATTCTATTTTGAAACATTTGACAAATTTGTGATAATTTTAAAATATATTCTGACTCTGGGAAGGTTATTTGTGATTTCTCTAACCTTGTAACCATTTTTTGGAAATTTTCCATACATTGCGATGTTAAAGGTACATTCAATTCAGCCAATGGATTGACTTCAAAATCTGTTAAATTTGGTTTTGAGTTTGTGAAATTATGCGAGATCTCCGATAACAAATTTCTACAATCAATAATATCTAATTTGGTTCGATTGATTAAATCAATAATCTTATCGGCAAACTCTGAATTTTTGTCAGCAGATCTTTCTAAAATGGCTTGAAGTGCATCCAAAGGTATACTTTCATTTGAGTGGTGTTCTCTAATATATACAGACATTTCTTCCTCTAATGGTATATTAGAATTTGGTTCATGTAATATATCAATCAAATTTAATGTATTGTGACTATTGAGAATAATCTCCAAAATTTCGTCTGAATAATAAACTTCCATTGATATGGAAACTTTTTTAATAGATTTATTGAATAGTGTCCATTCTCGTAATTCTCCAGAAACTTCTATATTGTCCAAAAATTCAGGTACACTCAAATTGATCGATCCAGTTTCATCACTAATTACAATCTTGGAAAACACTGTTGATTGTAATGAAAAATCAGAGATATAGTCAAATTTATTATTGACTATCCTAACTTCAGGAAACCGTTCAGTAAAATTTGATCTGTAGTCTAATTCTTTTTCAAGGATATCGGTTATGCGAGGTTTTATCAAGTTCATGATATATTCGTCTTTACAAAACAAATATAGGTTAGTTAAAAAAAGTTCATGATGCAACCCAGTTAAAAACTTATTGTCGGTTGACCACCTAGTGCCCTCTTCAATGTAATGTAACCATGATTTAGGTGCAAAATATGCAGATTGCGAAAAAAAGAAATTTGATCCAATTGATGTCGAATAACATTTTGGATACTTGAAAATATACGATCCGGACTCTTGTGCCACTCTATAAACATTAATGCCATGCTTTTGTAACCCATCAATGCTAAATTGAATATTTTTTGAAGTGTTATCATTGTTTTTGTCATTATGAATATTGAAATATTGTCTTAATGATGAGCTTAGATTTTGAGAATTATTGTCAGATTTCTCATTATCAAAATATGTTAATTCAGCACATTTGAAAAAACTTGATGAAAGGTAACCTGATTCATCATTTAGATTCAGGTTTACCGTTTCAGAGCTGGATTCTTCTGTACAGCTAGCTAAGTATTGTTCAAATTTGTGGAAATCCTCCGGCGCTATTGTGTACCAGATTTTTGAAGAGCCAAAATGATGGAAATCCAAAGAGGGTAAAAACATATCATTAGCAGACCATCCTGAGTTAGTGAAAATCATTCCCGCATTATAGTTAGTGTTAGTAAAGGAACTCATATCGAAATTGAGAAATTTAAATAAAGAATTTGGATTTAGCGGTAAATTGTTCAAGTTCCACGTATCCATCAATAAATCTAAATCATTGCCATAGTTCGATCGCTTCCATGCTCTATTGCCATATGCCATTGAATTTTGACTAGTACATGACTGTACCTGAATACAACTTTGTTGTCTTATAAGAACATTGTGATATAATTGTTGAAACTCATCAATGGAAGAAGTATTACGCTCTATTAAGTCCTTTGGCATGATATCTTCGAAGAGACAATTGATATCATCCAGTGTAGTTTGCGATTTTTCATAAATTTGCTTCAGATCATAAACTAGATTAGCCTGGTTGTTCGAAGTTGCATTATCATACTCTTCAAAAAAATTTTGAAAGGAAGGGACTAAGTTGGGATTTCCCGATAGCATGTTTGTGGATATATTTTTCTTACCACTAGAGATATTATTTTTGACATCGGGTTTATTCGTTCCCAAACCTCGCAATAATTTAATATCTTTCATTCTGGTGAAGTTCAAATTGGTTCCCTCTAACTGGAAATTTAAGTTGTCAATCAATTGAGAAGAGTTGAAATCTGCATCCATGTCAGTATCTTTATCCAAATTATGATCATAGTCAGTTAGTCGAAGATCATAGTTTGATTCATTATTAGAGTTAGTACCAGTAATAAAATCATTCCCTTGATTCTTTTCATATCTATCAAAATCTAATAAAATTCTCACAAACGCTGATCTTAGTACAGTGGATAAAGAATTATTTACTTTTCCACTGTAGCCCATTTCTCTACCAATTTGGGCCCATGATTTTTTGGAACAAACTTTATCAAATCCGCCCCTCAAATTAACAATATTGTACAATTGATAAAAATCAATAACTTTTTTATTTATTGATGGCAATTTACTTAATATATTAATATCTGTTACTTTGATAAATTTATGGAAATTGAATAATTTTCGATAAAAGTTGTCCACATTTGCATTATAAACTTTCTTAGAGCATAATAATTGCTTCTTTGTTTCAAAGCAAAATTGATCACAAGTCAAAATTGAGTAATATTTATCATTATTTGTTGTAGTAAATTCCAATGAACAGTTTTGGTCAATAATTTTCAGTTTGATTAAACCGTATTTATTACCTAGATCAGACGTTTTCTCATATAGATCGATAGGGTCCCAATCCAACAATTCAGTTTTGGTTAATTGGAAGACTGGAACGGAATTATTATTTAGTTCATAATTCAGACCTGTTGGTTTATGCATGAAGGTTTTTGATGATTCATTCTCATCTGTAAGTGTAGTAACCTTAATCATATCCTTTAATTGTTCTATACTTTTCGTCTTTAATTGCGAATGTAAGCTTGTATTTGAGTGTGAAATCATTGTGCTATTGGAATTTTTGTTTCCATTCAGCAGTTTTGCATTTATCTTGCTCTTCTTACTCAATCTTGTTATGTGTTCATCAATCATATCAGTGTTTTCATTAATTGCATTCTCTGATTGTTTAGATGGAGTCTTTCTTTTGTTCCTCTGAGATATATCATCTGCAATTTCACTGCTGTCTGAAATATTATTCATCTCGGTAGATCCGGTATTTAGCAGAATATTCTGCCCACTTTGGTTCAGAAGAAATGCAATACTATTATCGTTGTTGTTAACAGACATATATTTGGCAAGGAGTGAGCAGTACGTTCTTATTTACAAGTCTAGGTCTGTCAAACTGTGTGCTATTTCTAATCAAAAAAGCGGAAGCGGAAAATAACGTATTTTTAAATGAAAAATCAATGAGATTAAATTTCCATAAGACAAAAACTGCGTAGTCCTATAGCCCTAACAGCTATGGAGATAACCCTAGATTAGATATCAACTTTCATAGACGACGTGATTCATGAATTATAAGCAATATATCCATGTATACCTTATATGAATAATATACTAAATTATACTAAATTATAAAAACTATACAATGCTATACTACCCGACGTTGTCATAGTCACTCATTAATCCATAGAAGTCTTCCAATCATGGACATAACCTCTGCCTGCCTTATCCTTCTTGTTTGATTTCATTTCGGTATCTTTCTCCATATCACCATGTTTGTGATGATTGTGATGATCGTGATGATCCTTACCATGCATCTTGCATTGATCGTCTTTTTGCTCATGTTCATCATCCTTTAGACCTAATTTGTCAGATAGCTTATTAATCATTTCAGACATGGTGTATTATATATGCTAATAATTTGTTGTTGTTGTAAAAATGAACTAAACTAATTGTACTAATTTTAAATAGAGCAAGCCTTTAGTGTATAATTGATATATATCCTTTAATACAGAATAAGCGAACAATCATTATCAATACTTTGTTCTATTTATATGTCGTAAATTGAAAACAAGGGACATTTTAAACGTCATTGGACATTACGTTTTTTGATATATGCCGGTTTAATCTTTCATTGTAATTGGCGGTTTGATGTCATATATTCCGGGAAAATTGTCTATTATCTGAAGGCCGCGGTGGTAAAATAGAAATGTCACACTGTCCCCTTATGACGTAACGCATTCATCGCCCTGCCTTCCTTTTTTTGCCTATCCTTGTCCGCCAACATTTCTTTTTGCCATACGAAATTTGTTATAAAATTCATATCTTTTGTATGATTCCTTCATTTATCTTGGGTTTTTGTTTAGGGCACCTACTAATATAAAGATTTAAAGTAAAAATGCTACCAAGACAAGTTGACGAAATTTTAAATTCTCAGAGAGATAAGTTAGAAGGTGATGCTAAAATTTTTTCGGAACATTTAGATAAGGATAATGTCTCCAATAAACAAACTGATCAAGATAAAGCAAAGAATCAAAAACAGTATGATAAATTGATCGGGGCAAAGCAAAAATGGCGTAATGATCAAAATGATGGCGAAGTTCACATTCTTCAAGGTAAAGATAAAGATAAAGATGCCCCCGTTTAGTTTAATTATAGTTTTTTAGTATTATATATGTATATATTCATCGCTTAGATAAAAAAGAGTTTGTTACAATTTGAACCATATTTGGCATTCTTGCTTGTAGAGGAAAAACTAAAATTAATATATATCATAATATATAACGTATATTGAAAATTGAACTCGATATCTTGGTTTAACTTGCGGCCTTGATAACTACATCAAGCTCAAATAAAAAGGAAACTGTCTACTTGTCAAGTTAAATTTAATATCTATCCTCACCGTAAGAGTTGTTTCTATTCGATGATCCATAGGAGCCTCTGCTGTAATAGTTGTTGTCATTATCATTTCCATAAGATGAGTTCTTAGAACCGTAAGAGTCTTTGTTAGAAGAACCATAAGAGTTATCATTGTCGTCAGCATAAGATGACTTCTTGGAACCGTAAGAGTCGGTATTAGAAGAACCGTAAGAGTTGTCATTATCATCACCATAAGAAGATTTCTTGGAACCGTAAGAGTTGTCATTATCATCACCATAAGATGATTTCTTGGAACCGTAAGAGTCTTTGTTAGAAGAACCGTAAGAGTTGTCGCTATCACCGTAAGAAGATTTCTTGGAACCGTAAGAGTCTTTGTTAGAAGAACCGTAAGAGTTGTCATTATCATCACCGTAAGAAGACTTCTTGGAACCGTAAGAGTCTTTGTTAGAAGAACCGTAAGAGTTGTCATTATCATCACCGTAAGAAGACTTCTTGGAACCGTAAGAGTC